>BGZK01000592.1:0-347808 GCA_005406025.1 Eumeta japonica | reverse complement strand
TAGTGGCGACGGCTTCTAAGAACTCGATTCTTATCGGCTTCCCTTTCATAAAATATTTAATATGCATAATTCATAAATAAATAAATTATTGCTTTTAGTATACAGACACTTAAAATTATTTTTAATTTTCAATAATTATGTAAATAATATCCAGCCTTCTTACGTTAGTAACGTAAGCCCTATATAAAAACACTTCAAATAACTCGAAAGCAACCGAGTTATTTAGACGATAAATTCAGAATGTTCGCAATCGTCGTAATCAATGTGAAATGTTGAGTCTTCCATATTCAGTTGTATTATAGCGTTATGGCGTAGCGCCTCGAGCTGGTCGCAAGCCGCGGGCGAGCGGGAACGGAGCTTCATAACTCGGTTGATCGCGAGTTTCGCTTCCACAACGAAATGACGCAATTGTAATTCGTGTAACATAATTTCACCTTTAACGTGAACTTTTAGGTGTTATATTCGGTTGCGGATTGTTGTGATATACATTATTATGTAAATAATAATGCGTTTCGATCAGCGGAGATTTCCGATTATACCCGAATAAAAAACGGTTTTGCATATAGCATCATTCCCGTGTCGAATTAAGTATAGATGCGTTGTGAGTGTAATTGAATTTATATAATACGAGTTAGTGTAGTGGTATTTAAGACGAATTGATTGTTATTCTATTTATTCAGTAAGTGTTTTTCTATTTTCGATTTTATAATGGCACTCTTAGCAATTGAATGCTGCACTACGGATTTTCTATTAAAAAGCGAAAACTCCTTTTCAAAATTAACGTTTCAGCAAAAACAGAAAATTATCGAGTTAGATCGTGCTAAACCTAATATGAAAATAGATTATAAACGTAAAGATGGTTTTTGTAAGCATTTCCACGTTTCACTTTACGAAAAATTTACTTGGTTGACTGGCAGTTGTAAGCATAATAGAATGTATTGTTTTCCTTGTTTATTATTTTCAAAATCAAGTAGCGTTTGGAGTAGTACAGGATTTGTAGATATAAATAATTTTACTAATTCCTCGAAAAAACACAAACTGAAAAACATATTCGTAGTTCTTTAGCATTGCACGAATTTGGCATTAATAGAATTGAAATTTCTTTAGGGAACTCTTTCGAGGCATATAATAAAATAGTAGAACAAACCGTAATTTAATGAAGCGATTTATAGACACCATCATTTTATTAGGAAGGCAAGAGCTATCGTTTCGCGGCCATGACGAAAAATTAACATCAGATAATCGCGGTAATTACATAGAAACTTTGTTGTTTTAAAACATATGATTCAGTATTAGATATGCATTTAGAGCAATGTTCCTCAACTCAGAACTCTGTGTTCTCTGGTCTCTCGAGCGATATTCAGAACGATTTAATAAAGTCCATAGCTCAGGTCATTAGAGATGAAATTAAATCAGAAATTAACTTTGCGAAATTCGTGTCGGTTATAGCCGACGAAACACCTGATATTAGCCATCGAGAGCAAATGTCTGTCATATTCCGCTATTTGACTAAGACGGGGATCGAAGAGAGATTTGTAGGTTTTCGATGTTACTTTAGAACGTGGAGCAGATCAGTTATCGCAAAGTATATTAGAGATCATAGATCAGTTTAATTGTAAAGAAAAATTAGTCGGTCAGTCGTATGATGGGGCCGCTGTGATGTCGGGTGCTCAGGGCGGCGTACAAACAAAAATTAAATTACAATGTCCAATGTCTTTATTCCTTGCTATGCTCACGTACTTAACTTAGTGTTATCTCGATCTTTAGAAAATATTCCAGAGTTAAAACAATTTTTCGGCCACATCAATTGCATAATAAAATTTTTAATAAATCTACTAAACGTTCGGGTCTTTTAAAATTAACGTCAGATCGTCGTTTGCCTGGTGTCGCAGAAACTCGATGGCAGTATCATTCTCGTATTATTAATGTCATTTGTAACTGTAGATCCGACATAATACAAACATTTAATATAATTATAGAAAATCCGATGGATTGGGATTCTGAATCAATTGCCATATCAGAAAGTTTGTTAATGAAATTAGAAGATAGGAATTTTGCTTTTTGCATACTTTAGCTGAATTATTTGCAAGAACAGATATTACTTTCGCTTTACTACAAAATAAACAGAGTGATATAGACGTCGTTATTCGCGAAGTTCAATCGCTATTAAATTGGTTTGAGAGTAATTTCATTAATAAGTTTGACGAAATTTACGACAGTGTCACTGATATAAGTGAGCCTCCACGAAGACGCCGACGTCTATTTAGCTCAGAATCAGACTTAAAACGCGAGTATAAACGTATTTTCATCGAAATTGTAGATAATGTTAAAAATCAAATTCAAACCAGATATAGTTCACTAAGCAATTTGTCGTTTTAGATTTACTAAGTAAGTCGAAATATGATTTATTCGAACGTACATTTCCTGAGGATAAACTAAATAATTTAAATTTATTATTTCCTCGAATTTTTGACATAAATGCATTAAAAATGAGTTAAAGTATTATATTCGTCTCCCTCTTAAAGGATTAGATATGTACGAGTTATTTTGCATTTACAAAAGATATCTTAAAAGATACATTTCCTCAAATTTTAAGCTTAAGTAATATCTGTTTAACCCTTCCGATAACAATTGCGGCCGCGGAACGATCTTTTCAGCTCTCAAACGCATTCATACGTACCTCAGGAATAGCCAGACAGAACAAAGGCTTTCAGATCTCGCGTTGTTATCTATAGAAAAACATTTACTGTTGCAAATCAAAAGTAAGCCAAATTTTATGACTTGGTATTAGCTCATTTTCTCAAGAAAAATCGTAGATTACCACTAGAATTTAAATAGCTTTTTATCTCATTTAATTCATTTATCCACTGCGCTGCTATAAATTCGACTAAAACTACTTCATTAGCTTTTTCAAAGCTGCTTTTATGCATGCTCGAAGTCTTCCGTTTGTATTCTATCGTTGACTTCAAGTATGTTAAAAGTGGCGAATGAAATATCTTCGCGTTATACCAGAGGGCGTTACAGAGCTCGGTAGTAATAGTTATATTTTATTAATAATGTTTAATGTTGACAATTTTTTAAGGTTCGGCTTCCCTTTATATTTTTCTCACCCCTCGCCACTGATCTACACGCACTTATCTGTCGGTCAGTACTCGGGACGTTTGCGCCATCTACAAACACCTTACGCTAATTCACTTGATTCTTTATTTCATGAAATTAAATTGCTTCATTATTTATTTTTTTTTGGTGCGATTTCATATAAAAAAATTAAAGGTATTTAATCCGTGTTCCGAAACATTTAATTAACAATATTTGCTTGTTGGGCCAAATTTAAATATTATATTGATTGCTATACAAAATAATATTCGATGTTGTTGTGTGTATGCATCAAATTTGGATCAACGAAATTCTGACTAAAAACCTTGTAGGCGTTGCATATGTGCTGTGAACATTTTCATATTTTGAATATTCTCCACCGCGTAAAGTTTCAGCGAATGAAATTCAATTCTTTAATTGAAAAAGAAATATGTTTTACCCAGAAGTTGAATATTGTAGTCCGAAATCAGTCTATAAAACATGTTCCTAGTGTTTCTCTTTTCCCTTTCCTTTTTCTCTTTTCGTGTATAATAATTCTAAATTTTGAAAGTCCGCACATATCGAAGTCGAATTCGTGTGGCTTCGTATGATGAACATGTTTTTTTTAATATGATCTAAATTTTTTTTGTGTAAATAAAAGAAAAACTGCAAATGTAAGTGTTAATGCACAATATTGAGAGATTTACTATTTTATTTTTAGACCATAGATTCCTTATAGATTCATCTGTAATCAATTGTTAAAAAACGATTTTCTCTATTTTTTCAAAATTCTTGTCTTAGTAATTTCGGAAATAAGCCTAGACTGATTAATTTTCAGCTATTTTTCTTAAATAAAACCCTTTATTTTAAAGTTGTAAAACCTAACAACAACCCCTATCATTAATGTTGTTATACGGTACAGATTGCGGAACATTTTCTATTTTAATTTTCTAATTCACCCCCCAAAAATAATCCCCATATTCAATAGTCACTTATTTGTGTTAAAGGTCTGCTTTAGATCACAAAAATTCATATGTGAACTAACTCTTCAACTTATTCGAACCAGTAGATTCGGAAGAAATTAACCGTGACAGATGGAGAGAGAGAGTGACACTAGTGGTCCTTTAAGGGTTCCTTTTCTTTTTATTCTGAAAAAGCACATTCTTCATTTTCTTCTAACTTTTAGAAGAAAGTGAAGAATGTGCTTTCTTGAATTCTGTACATCAATATAGAAAAAAAAACATAGAACCTATAGATATGCAAAAGTGATCTTCAGGTAGATTGTACATTCAGATCGTCGAGGTACCCATGAATAAGGATTAACATATTATATATAATTTTTTTACAATATTTAACGAACAAGCATGCGAGTACCAGAGATTAGGTGGTCACCGCCGCCCATGGACACACAGTTCCAGAGGAGGCACCCGTACGTTGTGCCGACTTTTTTGGTATGCATAATATATCTGATGGAGGAAGGAGAAGGAGGCGAAAGAGGCTGACAGAGGGAAGAGTGGAATAATGGCAAGGTGGTATTGGTGGGTGTGGGTGATGGTGGAGGGAGTGGGTTCTTTAATTACGTACCATATTAACCGCACAATCTGCACAGGCGGTGGTTACCTCTCCTCTGTATAACGCACGTTTCCGATTCACTTAACGACATATTAGAGGTAGAATTACTGGGAAAATATCTAATTACATAGCGACAAAGTCCTACATAGATCTATAAAGGTCCTACTGTAGCATTTTAGTTTTAAGAAGAAGAGACCTCCCAAACACACGGTGCTAGTAGGGTATTAAACTGTCTAAAATAAGCCACGTTCAAGTAATTTTGTCTGCAGAAAAGCATGCCCTAAAGATTATCATACCATCTTCTAACTATAAATATACATGATAGCTAATAAACTTAAGCGATTATAATCTGATTATTTCTAAACGTGACGATATACAAATTCGTTCAAGGACGAGAAAAGAAAACGAGAACATAAAAATTTCCCCGACCATAAACAGCATTTTTCCGAAACCATAAATTAATGTTAGAGAGCACGATCACAAAAAGGGCTCCGTATATAAACAGTTTTTTTTTTCTTTTCTTTAAAAGAACACAAAAACTGGTGTACGCGACTAATACGTACCTGATTAGAGTCGATGTCACGCCGATAGCGGCCGCCAGCTCGAAAATTGAAAAGGTTGTACCATTAAAAATGCTATATTTTATGAATTTTAACTGCGCGGGTGAACGCAATCTTGTAGGGTGACTGTGACTTCGCGTGGACATTCTCCATAAGAAAAAAAAATGTTTTTTTTTCCTAAGAACCCTTAGGAAGACTATAAAATTTTATATAATCAATACATATTAAATCACATATGAACTCTACTTCAGATCAGAATAAGACGTCAAATCGTGCAATTCGCTTGATAAACGAGTATGTAAACACACCCCACAACCGAAACATACGTATTGCGACTGTTTTTTGATTACTGCATCTTTTTGTTCCATGATGAAGTAATTTGTACTTCAATTTAATTCTTCTAAATTTATGCAATAAATACATTGTATATGAGTTGCTGAGTACTACTTTAATTTGAGCTAATTGATTGAATCATATATAATTCAAAATTAAAAACACAATACACGTATTTGTAAAGTTATTTATGAGTATATTTGATACTAAAAACACTAATGAAATATACTTATTTTACAATAAAAATTGCTAAATATTTTTTGTTTGATAATCGAATCCAATACAGAATTCATGAAAAGAACTATAACAAAACATCTGCTAATTTAAAAAAAGTGATACCATGTCTATTGCTGAAACAGCAATCATTATAAAATTAATAATTCGTAGTAGAAAAATGATGTGATATTACCTAGTACCAACTGATTAATATTTACGTAGTGGTCGCACTACGCGAAGAGTCCACGCCTGCGCCGGCGCACCCTGTGGCGCGGTCCTAATGAAATAAACTGAAAATCAACACGCATCCACGCGCTGTATACGATCCTTTCTTTCAAGCCGCCGACGACGTCGCTAGCCCAAATAATTAACACCGAAATTTATTGTAAGTCGCCGCGGGGTCCCCGGCGATATGAATCGAAATTTGGCGCCATATCCAGTGCCGTATTATGTTTATAATAATTTTAAAATGTAATAATATCGAGAGATTAAGTTTTATTTTTCTAGAAACTTCGTGGCTCGTTCTCATAGAGGACGGTGCCAGAGCCGCGCTATGCGTTCACGACCGAAGCTGCTGAATTTTGTATTGGACTCTTCTAGATCGTCTTTCTAGAATCTCTTGTAGGCGTTATTTTATCTAAATAAGAATAAAACAAGATTATTATTTAAAAAATGTCAAACAATTCTGAAAATAGTTCAAAGGTTATAATTCTCCAGTAATACGTATATCTGTCTATTTATAAGGCACAGAGCAAGTTTCCTTTCATTTAACTAAGTTGTGAAAATCATTGATCAATTGGCCTATTATTATACGGTCTGAAGACTGCTAAAGAACGTTGTTGTCATTGCGGTGACAATACCTAGGACCGAGCAACGAATTAATATGCCCTTTGAGGCACTTTGGAGGAGGCCTTTACTCAATCCGGGGTTCTTGCTGACTAAATCTATTTACAATAAGAATATAATTTTTAGAATAAATAATTTAAACTTAGAAATAACAAATGTAACTTACAAACACTATAATTTAAGTACTTAACCATTAATACATATATATTTTCTATGTCTCTTTCTTACGTAGATACTTTCACCGTATACTTTTAAACTTTGTAAAAGCAAGAAATAAAAAGGTTTATTATTATTATTGAGGCACAGAACGAGCGGTTTAATTAACTCTATAGATACCAAATTTGTAATTAAGACTAATTTTTCATCACGAAAGTTTTTAGAGAAAAGCCAAACTTTATTCTAAACTCCTTATAGAAATTTAAGTTATGATGCTTAAGAATAGGTACCCAAAATAGCGCATCGTGTATCTCTCAATTTACGCATTCATAAATATTTATGAACGTGACTTTTAAAATTAATTTCGCCGCATCGAATATAATTAAAACGAGCATATTATTCTAATTTAATATTAATATATTTTTCGTAATATATACGTTTCCTATAAATTGTTAGAGATGTATTAATTTATTTTGGTCGTTTTAATTTGAAAATTAATCATTCAATAATTCATTTCTGTTTACGAAAAGTTGAGCAAGCACTCGTAGACATCGACTGATACGATTTCCTAAAAAAATATTAATCATTCAGAGTTTGTTATTAATTTAGATATGACAATAATTGTTTATAAAAGAGAATGCATTTTACGGATTGCCAGCATTACTATTCAGTCAATAACATAGCTGAACTACCATATTGTATTATATATATATATATATATTACATTACAGTACATTAAAGTTACAAACTACTCTGGTTTGTCTGTCTATTTGTCTACGTATTTTTTCACAAAGTTCTTAATAATTATTAGTAGTTGATAAAATTTGATGCGACAATAGCTTATACCGACCTCAGAGTAACATATAGAAAAAATTTTATCCCGTTTCGTTGCAATTTTTTTGAAGTGAAACTTCTTTATCGGCGTATGGGAGAAATTTTATAGCAATGTAACGTTTTTCTGTTACGCGCCATATTTATTCAATGTTATTAATGTCATCGTGGCATAAACATAATTGTTACTAAGGCCACCTGTCACATATACTTTCTGTCAACACCCTAGATCTATTTACAGTTTGTATATATTACATTTTCCTATTATCTAAGTTGAAACCTTTTCAACCGACATACATGAACTATATCTCACATTCTTTCATTGGTGACTCGATTTTTATATGTAGCGTTCGATAATTTTTCCTACAATTCTATATGGCCCTTTAACATGGCATTATTTGAAAGTTTACTATTCCCTTCTACGTACTTATACCATTACCAAGTCTCCTACATGAAACTCTGAACATTTCTATTTCTAAACTCAGTAGTGACGTGAAAAATAATATTTCAATTAAGTGATTGCGAAAAAATTTTTATAAAGTTATGTAAAAAGAATAAAAGACATTTATTATAATTCAGTGGATTTCTAACAAGTAGAAGTAATTAAACCTTTTTCTAATACATTCAACACGTGGATGTGATTACGGTATTTATTTTTTTGTATCCATGTCTATGATATAAAGCCTTTTGCATAAACTTTATCTAATTTAGCTTTATTCAACCAATCTCTGTGAAGTTGCAAATAATTAAATCATTTTCGAAAATGATGTCATAAAGAAGTTTCACTTCTTACGTGTGTACACTAATACACGCACACTTTTTTACATCATGTGTATTTTGGTCAGATCCAGAATCGAATCAAAGGCGGGTCTAAGACGAGAATTGAAAGCAGAAACAAGATCGGTATCACGATTGACAGCGCGAGTAGTGGCTACAAAATATTTGGGTATTCATTCTACATCCACGTGGGCAGAGCTGAGGGCAAAAGCTAGTAGTACTATGTATAGTAATATATCACAAAGAACATATTTAACACTCTTTATATTTACTTTCTGTTTCTAACACAACTTATTACGTAGTTAAAAAAAATGTTTTTGACAAATAAACAAAATTATTTTAGACCTCGTAAAGGAAAAACGGAACACTTACAGGAGCACTTTAGCGTTCGTCTGTTCGTCTATCACAGAGGTTTTCCTTGAATAATAGTGTAACATTAAAGTTTTAAACTTTGGCCTGTTAAGTCTTAATGACATGCATCATATAATATAGTCGACCACTTATTATGAAAAAATCAGTTTGATCCAAAGAAAAATGTGTAATTAATATATAATTTAAAATATAATTTCAACGCGCTAACTCTAAGGGTTTTAAAAATACCTTTTTATCATTTTTGGCCTAGTGGTTTTAATGTCGATGGTACAACTCAATAATTGCTAAAAATAACCGTTCCCCACCTTCTATACTCCTAATACAAAAATTCACATTTTAATACAGTTAGTAAGTAAACCTTTTGGCCTATGTAATGCAATACTTCACAATTAAATATCGGTGCGACACCCCAATTGCGTGCACACTGTTAGCCGGTATTCTACAGAAAAGCCGACTGCACTATCTCAAGTGATGATTTGGATAGTCGAATCGATTGTGTAACAAAATCCAATGGTCGAGCAGGCATCACTGTTACCAAATACTGATCCTGTAGAACAATATTTCTATGTCTCCATTCGGCATCGGGCGATAGGTAGCCGCCTGCGCCTCCATTGGCCACCGCGGGGAACCGAACCCGGACCTCTGGCGGCTGATTGAATTAAGCTGATTCATCATCTAAATGGGGTCGGGACCTTCTGTCTGTCCGTGCGTTTCGGATCAGGCGGTCGACCGCCGCGGGGGTCGCAGGCGCGCGTACCGATTATCGAGCGAAACATAAAATCGATTATAGATCGCAGGTGCGATTCCTTTTTTTTTTTGGGCGTTTGCAATAAAATTAAACATTCGATGTATGTTTTCGCTATTGTAGGATGATTTTTACTTATATGAATCGGCAGTTATTTTTCATTGTATTAAAAACTGGTAAAATTAATGCTAATGAATATTTGTCGTTACACAGGTCTCCAATGAAAACAAAATGAAATAAACAGCAATATTAAACAACTTGTTCTTAATGTTTAACAGTAATAATACATGAAAATTTTAAACTGAATATATGATTACCCATAGAGTAGGTATGTTTTAAATGTCTATACTATTATCATTCAGGAAGTATTCTTAGTGTGTTAGAAACAGAGGTACATTAATAGAGTGAGGTTTTTGTCTTTGGAACGATCTAAGACGATATTTATTATTCTGAATCATACTTCAGCCCGTTCTTATTCTTTGTTTTTATAATAACTAAATCTAAAAATCTCCTACATATTATAACATATAAATATTTCCTTAAAAATATGTACCGCATGTAACCGCGATTTTTGATTTAATTTTCAGAATATTTTTTTTATTATCAATACACAAATTCTAAGCAGGTCCTGCCCTTGGATTTATTATGCCTAATCTCGGCAGTCCGAACGTGACGTGACGTATCACCGTCTATACGCAGTCGTAATACATTGAATGGCTCTTTACGGATTTTTTGTGTGGAAGATATCCTGACGTTGAAAACAGATGTCCTGCTACTAAAGTCGCAGAAGGTGCTAGCAATCAGGATGATCAGGAGTATTCAGACGATTTCGTATGATGCGACACATGTTGTGGTTGGATCGCCACTCGTGGCATCTCGAGACGAGAGCTCTCTCATCAATGTGGGGGAAGGAACTAAAACACAAGAATTTGCTCACATATACCTGCGCCGATTGCCGAACCATTGAAGCGATTCGTCTGGTACTGAAACAGTGGACGAACAGGCGACATGGTGTCATGAGCCTCCGCCTGATCCAGATGCTGTCGAGGCTTGAATACTTTGGCGAATACCTTGCCAGCGCCTTGTCAGAGTTAATCCATTGACCGAATGCAATTACTGCAATAGACGTCTCGAAGACACCGCTCAACATAAGCTAAAGATATTCTCTGCCTGGATAGCACAGCGCGTGGCCCTGTCGGACGTGGTTCGCGATGACTTCTTGTTACCGACGACTATGAAGGAGATGATCGGCAATGAAGAGCCGTTGAGAGGTGATACGAACGTTTTGCAAAAGATTATGCCACAATTGGAAGCAGTGGAACAAAAACGCAAAGATGGATCCCTGCTATAAATCCGCCTCTGAGGTACTGGACGCATGCGCGATATCTTTTGCCCTCGGAAGGATGCACGACCGCAAGAAAAAAGAACATCTTGGTATAGAAAGAGCTATCGCCGCCGCAGTAGCGAATTAATGCGAAAATGAACCCGAAGGTTTAGTACCAGCCGACGAGAAGGACGACATTGGATATTAGTCGGTAGTAGTCCGACATACCTCAGTCGGCCATCCCCAGGTACCGAGTATCCATAAGGATTTCTTCCATACCAAAACAATGCTGTCAATGATCACTATCACAATTGTGGTGACCACTTTAGAGGCCGACGGCTCAACGTGGATTTCGAGGCACATAATGGTTCTTATTTTTTCCAGGCATAAATCACCAGCCATCGAATTTATTACCTTCTGATTTGAAAGTTACATATTAGAACACTTGGCTACCACTTCTATGGAATTCTATACAAGTTAGCTATTGAAAATTTATACCAAATTGCAACATGCATTTTCGATCCAAGTCACCATTGTCTAGAAAGTTATTCAAACTGCAGCATACGTTATTTAACTCAAAACATACAAAACTGCATATAAACACAATACATATCACCAAAGCTCATGCATAAAAGTGTCGATTTCTTATTATAATGAGGGAGTATTCCGTGGCGGCGCCTCAATCGTTACAGCGCGACGTTCTCCTCAAAATGCAAGGGTTGCCAACTTTCTAATTTCTTGAGAAAGGTTTAAAAAATGCAGTGGCATTCTACCTAAATTTTAAACCCTTTTATTTTGTTTACATAGCATTTTTAATTTTAAATTAACTTAAAAATGATCATTGTACATCGGAGCCCGGAGTTTAAAAGTAATTAATAGAATTATGGATAATTTTCGTTGACTGTATTTAATCATATTGTCATACCGTAAACTGATTATAGTACAAACAAGGCGTCTTGATATTTCAATTTTAGTACTTTTTTAACAAAACCGTAGAGATGACAACCCTAAATAAAAGAAACGACATGATATATGGGCGCGCGATGATTTATAACAACAAATTATCTTTTTTCCACGTCCCGTATAAGACCGCCTCTTCAAATCGGTAAATGTAAATAAAGTGTCTGGCGTTTGATTTAATAATATTTGATGTAGTACGTCGATATACGCTATCGGATGTTTTCCTTTTATTAAAAATCTTGTTTACTAATCTGTCATCCTGTTGTGGTTATAGATATTAAGACAACTCGCAAGCACAAGCTATTAGATGGTACCAAAGTAGGACAATCTCCCATAGAAAGTTTGTAACACGGTACTTTTATAACACAAATCCCTATATAAATTTAACACAAATGACGTTTCTTGCACATTGTATATATTATATATAACAGGCACGTGACGGCTAATACCCAAATATATGTACATATATTTGGGTATTAAAATCACGTCTATTCTGAACGTTATAGATTTTGATACAAAATCACGTTTTGTATCAAAAACTACAACGTCCGTAGAAGAAGAATATAAAAGAGAAAAAAGAAGATACCGTACACTCTTCTTTATAAAAGTATAAAGAAGAATGTACGGTATTAAAGTAATAAAAAACCTAATATCTTCTTAAAAGTGAACTTACAAATGAACGGTCAAAATTTCACACTGAAATTTTCAGTAATCTTTAACCGAAGCTTGGAAAAAAAAAAAATTAAATAGCATATAAATAATTTCATTTTATACATATTGTTTTCGGTCTACAGAATTTTAATTTTAATATTTTCAAAATTTATACGATATTCGAAATGTATTATAACAAAAAATTCGTACTTTCTAATTTAGAAATAGTAGGTCAGAATCAAAAACTCGTTTAAACGAAATATTACAAACTTGATTATATTATATTGCTGCCTCATTTATTAAAAATAAAATTAACCTAGATATGGATGCATAATGATGCTGTTCTCGAACGGAAAACACTTTGTGTACCTATATACTAAATTGCTGCATACCATGCAACGACAGCGGCATCTGCAAGTTGTGTGTATTCTTTTAATAATTTACTCAAACACATTGTGAATCTTCAACAGGTTCAATTTTTGTATATTTTCCATACGAATCAGGCTGATAATCTTAAATTACAAATGCATACTGTAAAGTACATCCGAACGACATCGCGGACACGGCTATTTTTTGTAAAGTAATGACGGATTCATATTATAGCAGCTTTGTCCAGCAACTTCGCCAACGTAAATGTAGTTTAAATTCCTACGTTCTGTATATCAAATGTATTGCCAACACGAATTCGATCCTAATCTCTTTACTGAACACCACAACACTTCCTATCCTGATTTGAATATCGATAGCGATTTTAGTCCCGAACCTAATATCGTTACCAATAAGCAAGACTACTAAATATTCACGAGAGGGCCAGCAAGGATCGCTCTATATCTTATGCAAATTAAATTGCTGACATATTCAAAATGATTAAATTTTCTGTATCAGAAACTGAAGAGCAATAAAAAATGCATATTGTTTCAACAAAACCGTTATTATTGACGATTTATTATCAATATTACAAAAGAATTTCTTCTTAGCCGATATTGCTACCAATATTTCAATTCCTTATACTTAACCATTTCACATGATACTTTACACACAAATTACTTTTCTAAGTTTCTAAAATAGCAACTCCACGTTCTGACTCCACGTTCCGACTATACACTCGGTCCGATACCGCCCGCATAAATAGTGAGAACTGAGAACCCGTTGAAATTAAATTGATATTGTTGTACTAAGCACGAACCTGACGTTACTAAACGAACTTCCAAGGGAATCGAACGAACCTCGGACGTCCGCGTCGGCGGTTCGTTCTCCGCTCGCCCGTAATGAGCGCCGCCGATGTTAGACCCGTGCCCGGAATTAGACCCTATTAATTTGCCGGCGAGCGACGTCACCCCGAGGCGCCCGGCCGTCTGTCCGCGCGTCCTGCGCGCGCTGCGCCCGGTTCATTTGCGTGGTTAAGATGATTGACAGTTTCAATTAGCGGGCTCTGGACCTCCCGGCGGCGGCGCGCGGTTTCTCAGATCCCGTTCCGCCGGAGAGAAATCGCTCCGATGATATTCGAATAGACGCCCAGACAGCGGACCGTAGAACTTCGTGCAGATTGTTAGATAGCAGGAGGAAATGCGACTTGGATGTCGGTGCTCGCTACGACGATACAAAACTGCGTTTAATAACTGGATGAGATTTGTTAAATAATATAGTCTGTGCCTAATTCTTTCATTTTCCTTTTGCACAAAATTCAATATTTAGCAACTAGAATAACTGCCGCAATGTAGTACATATAAATTTACACTACAAAGACATTTTTGGATTTTTAATAAGGCACTACTTGTTCGAAATTATTTTAGTGGAACTTATAAAGACACGTGGTTTTTTTAAATATCATTTTACTAGTTTTTCCAGTAATAAATAATGGCAATTGAACAATTAATACATTTGAAATTGAGCGAATGGAAAAAATTGACCAAAAGTAAAGGTAAAAACATTATATAAGAACTTTTCCCTAGATACGAAATTATTCTTCTGTACGTATTAATATTTTACAAATGTTTTAGCCGGTTTTTAATTGGCTCGTATTCTATAAGACTTTCGATAGGTCGCCACGACCGACGGCGCTTTAGACGGTAAGCATCTAAAACTGTAAAATTCAAGACATTAAGAAACAGTATTTTATTAGTCTATTAAAACTCAAATAATTCAAAGTTTAGGTTTGTAGTAATAACGAATATTACAAATAAGATTAATTGTTAAGATCGTTGGAATTTTATGAATGCTTCTTAAATACAAGTATACATCATCCCACGGTATACTTTTATTGTTCGATACAATCATCGTCTTCGTGACACTCGGTCAATTCATAAATTTATTTTTCCATTTTTATACGCATAAAGTAATTATTATCTACCACGCACACTGTGTAAATATTTAAGCCGCTCGAAGCGCAAAGAAATACGCAAAATTTGATTTTGTATGTAGTGACAGTATTTTGTTTAATTTTATAAGTTGCACATAATTTTTGCGTTAAGTCGTTGACGCCACCTTCGCACAACCACTCTTGACCCATTACGCATACGACACGGGACAACGATGGTTATTGTACCGGCGTAGCTGATGGTCGTACAGCTAAAGGGCTAGCATGCCCCTCTGTTCTTTATGCATTACTGTGAACCAGCGACTTACCGCGACCCGGAAGTGAACTGATTTTCTATGAGCCGATTTTGATGAAATAAAGTCTATATGTTGCCCTCAACCACACGTCAAGTTAATTGTGAAATCCTTATGAGAATTCGGCTAGCGGTATTTTAGTGAGTTCAAATAGACAAATAAAGAGGCAATTTTTGTAAAAAACACTCTCAGTACATGTCTTACATTTGCACTTCCTTCTTCGCCTGTAAACAGTCTCCAGCAAATATTTTCAATGTACAGAAACGAGGGTTCTACAATTTTGTTATATCAATTATATGTATAGATAGACGTTTTATGTATTGACTACATCTTACTCTAGGCAAGTGAATATTGGATTCTTTAAACTGTTTTTTGATCCGCAGCCAAACTCACTATTTATTAAAATATATCTGATCATATAATAACCTATAGAAAATATCAATCGAATGCGTTAATCATTAAAAGTTAATAAAGCGATAACTAGTATATATATTTCCATTTATGAACATTAGCTTTTTTTTCGTGCAATTGTACGGACATACAATAAAATATTAATTAATATTTTTAATATCAACTGACAAAACCTTACGTATTTGACGTCGTATACACAGTGGTCCTGTTCGCTTGAGTCACGAAGTTACTGGTGCATAGTAAATTGTTTTTATTTAAATTCGAAGTCGATACACTTCACTTAATAGAATATGTAAATAAACTTCACTCTTATGCCTGAACATTTGTCTACGTGAAGGCTATGTGCTGGCGAGCTCCTATCTCGTTATTTCATCTGATTTTCCACTTCGATAGGTGCAGTGATTAATGTATTATTTAAATACGTATATATGCATGTGTAAACGAACTGCAAATAACTAACGTACGTTTGAAACTGAACTACAAATGGTCATAACTAAATACTAACAGGAAGTCTCTCGAGAATTATAGCATTACCAGCCGCGATATCGAACTATCAATTAAATAAAAATTACGGTTGTAACTAAACGGTTTGTATAGACATTTACATAATTTTGTTTATATATCTATACAAATTGTATAATCTAACATTGTATAGGTGATTGTATACGTAGGTAGGTACTTCTAAGCTTTTTAATGGCTGTGCATTTGTCCTGGATTGAGTGATATCGAAATTTTTTCCTAAAAACCTAAATATGACAACTAATTATTGTCAAAGCGATTATTTAATAATTCCTGAAGTTTAAATATGTTATTCTAATTTTTTTGGTACCTCTAATTAGACAAGTGAGTCTGGTCTATATATATATGTGTGTGTGTGTGTGTGTAAAAAGTAACACATTATATATATATATATATATATATATATACATATATAATGAAAATAGGTTGTCTTTGTTCGCCAATCACGTAAAAACTACTAAACGTATAGACATGGCACTGGGACCATTCGATGCGGAATGATTTGTAGATGATTCTAGGCTACTCATTTTTCGAATTCCGTAAATCCTTCGCCATTTTATTTATAAATAAAAATTACCCAGCGAAGCGGGCGGGACAGCTAGTATATATATATTTCTTTTGTTGAAAAACATTCCCACCGACTTTATAAGTTCAATATAAAATGAAGTAGTCCGACGATGCAGTATTTGAATTCCCGCGTGAATTGTATAAAATTATCAATTCCGCTATAAGCTATCACACTCGGCATACTGAGCCGGCGTGATAAAAAAAAAAACTCAAAAAAAACTAACAAACAAAGAAGCTTTAACTTTTTACTTGTATATTTAAAAAAAAATCAGAAAATATTGACTATTAATGATGTATTCATAAAAAAAATTACCAGAAGTGAAACGAAAGTTTCCATGTTGAATCCAAACACGTATTATTTGCAAAACGAGCGGGACCCGACTTCACGCCTACGGCGGTCTCATCTACTTCCTAGTCGGGCTGATCCCGGAACAGCGAGTCGATTATGTTAACTCAAAACGATCAAATCTGCATCGCTATCATCTAAAAACTACATCATGGTTGAGAACTTTAGCGCCGCGCTCTCTCGGCTTCCATAATTTTGACCTCACAACGACACAAACTCGGCCGTTTTGTGCTAAGGGCGAGCGCTCGTGCAAGACTCGCCGCAGACGACTCTGTTATTCTGCCGTGTCAGATTTCAATCGGCCCACTGCCGAGGCGTACCCTCCCACAAACTTTTTATTTCAGATTGTGGGATTCGCACCCTCCACGCTAGCCGGGACACGGGTCGGAGGCTGCTAACAGCCGTCGTCGTCGACGCTGTGACGACATCCCGGAACAAAGTTTGGCGTGCTCTTCTATGCATGCGGTGTGTAGAATACTTAAAGTGACCATACGTTCCGTTTTAAAAGGGACTGTCTCTTTTTTCGGTACTCCGTCCCAGTGTCCCGAAGAATGGCTTCGGGACGCTGAATTGTCCCGTTTTCAAGTAAATGTCAAAAAAAGTGATTTTCAATTGAATTATACATCGATGAATAACACATACGTCTCTTATGGTTTACCCGGCGTAAGCCATTTAAGCGCGTCAGCAGCTGACTTAAGTCACCATTACGGTCGTTACACGAAGTAACGTACGAAACAAGTAGTGACTTTATTTTTTGTGATACAGTTGCGGATTTTTTTTTTGTCAATGTTTCGTTTTGACAAAAAATCAAAACGGTCACATTAGGTATACTTCACCTAAAATTCATCAGTCCATTCACCCCAGGATCGAACCCAGCACCCGCGGCAGACGCCTGACAGCATTCTGAAAGAACATCCGATTGGACTACAAGTAGAGCTAAAGTTAACAATTCCAGGTCAAACGTCAGATAAAAAATGGCTTTCTCCCATCACGTTTTCTTTAGCAGAAGAGCGCAACTCAGCCATGTTACTCGTTTTACATTTGATTTATTCGTACAAAGACGTCGTGCTGTTATCATGCCCGTGGCGGTAATGAAGTTGTCGTCTACCGGGACGATTTTAGGCATTCTCGATAATACAAACTGCCACATAATAGACGCTAAAATGAGAGATTTATTTAGAGATTAGACACTAGGCAGAACTTTTAAACTATGTGCTTGCAATATTTAATTATTTTCAATATTTATTGATCGAATTTAAGTATGAAATTTGTGTCAGATTAGATCCAAAATTACTCTAGTATATAAAATATGTTTTTCTATTTTCATATCGAAGAGTTTACATAAATTTATATACCCAATTTCATTTTTAAGTCAAACTATTTTTTTTTTACTACCTATAGACGAGATTCTTGTATTCTTGTTCGTTTTGCATTTTATGTATTTTACTCACGTTAATACTTTGAACTTTGTACTATAAGGGAAAGCATCTCATTATGTTATGGAAATGAAATTTTATAACTTTAATAAAGTTTCGATACTCTGTGTCAGAATCTATGCCTGTATTGAGATATCAGAGATGCGCCGGCGCACACAGCAGGGGCAGATTGCGCGCGCATGACACAGCGCCACCCACAATACAGCCACCGGCCTCTACTGCTCGGCATACAAACCAATCAATGGCATAGTGATACGCATTGTAACTGTAGAACAAATCAAAAGGAGGGTTCGGAAATAAACTATAAAACATTTGACTTGAGAAAATAAAACAAATATGACATATTTTGATATACCGCATCACGACATTTTTTATTTCAATTTTTCCTTTTTTAATAGCTCAATTCATCAATAGATCGCCGTATTCCGTATCACATGGAAAAAAATTGATGTCTCCCAAACTTGTTAATGCTCCATCATGACTTTTTCATGCTCACAGATCTCGACTATTATCGTACCCACTACGTATTTGACCGACTTCGAAAAATTCCTTTAGACAGAGCATCGCGTATGATGAAAGGACTTCAAAGGAGATAATTAGCAAAATTATTGCATTAAATATATATTTAAATGTATATACCGAAATGGTAGTTTAGAGTATTAATGACGTCATCTACAATTACACAACTTTTACTTCGAATAGTTGTTAATGATCACTACGATTCTTAATATATCTCGCATTGTTTATAATTGTCTAATTCGCTATTTATTAATGGAATCCATAAAATACCCCATTTTTTAATTTATACATAAATCAAGCGCTGACCGAAAATTGGTGGGGCCTTGGGCTAACATTACTTAAGACCTACCTACTTAATCGAATTAATCACCATTTTGTCAAAAAATTCTTTTCTATAATTATACGTAGGGTATAGGGAAAAAATTATACATTTCTTTTCCAATTTACAATATTATCCATTGTTCTGATTGAGGGCTTGGAGCCATTCATATCCTCGGGACCCAGGGTTGCAGCCCAAAAAGCTCATGTACAAATACACCCTTTGAATTGATGTCCGGGAACCAATCAAAAGCTAGGTGCTAAAGTCATCGGTGTGAGACTTTCAACATAGGACACGAGATCTTTTGTAAACGGCTTTAAGCTGTTTATTTATTGAATTCCATATACCCTGCATTATGTTCTTCTATTCATTTTTGTAACGCGTAACTCTCAGTGCAAGCGGGTAGGTGACCACTAGTTTGTATATAATTTCAAACCTTTCCTTGAACTCTATGATTAAGCATCGTAATTTTTTCTAACCTGTTTCCTTTCATCTACAAACCGTGTTTCATAATATGTCATGAATCGCAAAACCCCTAAATTCACCGGAATAATATTACATTTATGTTTTATAGACGAAAAGAATTATCTGCATTTTTCAAGTTTCCAATTGGTATCGCAATCAGTTCACAGATTACTTGGTTCAACAAATTAAATAATGACGTTTTGTTAATTTTTGTAACCGTAATGTAACTAAATAAAGATTAGTAATTTCAAAATATTCTATTTTGTAAAAGTTACAATTTGAACTTTCAGCACCTGGAAAGACATGTTCTTAAAAAAATTAAACAGGCGAATTATTGAAACTCTTAAGACACCATGTTGATACTCGTGGATAAGTGTTGAATTCGTAATAATATAATACTCAGTGCCAACCGTAACAACAAATATTCGTCTCCTTTTTGAATAAAAAGATTTCTTTTAAATAAAAAGACGTACCATAACTTTTAGCTGGAATCGCAATTTTGCCCCGCCATAAATTTAAACAACAAGTTTTGTCCAGATCACCTCTGCCTAGCACAAATGCTGTCGCGCTGAGAAATCCCCTCCCCCGCGCCCTTTCGTGAAGTCAGATTAGCTACTTGACACTATTGCAATGGTATTCTGCAGCTTCATTTTAAAAACGAAAGATTCTTGCCATCAATAAACGCCTTTAATAAATGAGAAGAAAACTTAACAATGGTCTACCTTCTCAGAGATTAATTACCACCCGCTGGCATATCGGTCTCATGAACAGCATTTTTGTATTTCTTAACCCTTGACGAAAATAAGCGCTATTTTTTGCGGTTTTAATAGCACTCAAAATTATAAGCTATTAAAAAAGTATATCGCATACCAAATTAGAAATGATTTTTTTTCTTTACATATCCCATAAAAGCTATGTTGGTTTTAATTCTAGATCAACGAGGAACACATAATAGGAGGTTTTTATAACTAATCATTTAGTACAAAGACGCAGTTTAAAATCTCATAAAATACAAGGTTTCTGAAATATACTCATAAAATCTATTCAATAATACAACGTAAAATCTACATTATTCTTAAAATAATAATGTCTAAGTTACAACTATCCCCAAGGGCTTTAAATTTAAAATTTTACTGAACACTTGTAAATAGTTTAAACGCCTTCCTCTAAATGTCCTTCAGATCCACAATATCTATTAATATTCGTATTGACAAGCTATCAACGACTGTTGTCACCGTTGTTGTCGGAGAGAATATCTTAGACTCTTGCCTGCAACATGCATTAACATGCAGCATGCAACTCACCGCTGACCCTCGAATCTGGTCTTCCACTACAAATCCCTATTCAACGAATCGAATATTGATTCAAGAGAGTTGACAGGTATCGAAGACCTAAGCAAGTGTTAATTGTTTATTTATCTTAGTCCGCTAATCGTTATATTGTTAATTCCTACTTACAATTCATGCCAACTAGGTACATCCTCAGGAAAATGCAGACAGTCACATCCACCAGGGCGTAAGGAGTGTTAAAAACAACCGACATATGCGGACCCAACCTCCTCCTGTGACAAGCAATCACACATTACGTCAAAAGAATGTCCTAGATCGATTTCTTAACGTGTGCTCTCCGAGGCACAGGTTGAATAGTCCAATGTCACTTAAGTAAAAAAGTCATGGATCACTTTGTCTGGTCAGGGATAGAATTTATTATTATTTGATTTTAAAGCAGCGCGTTGATTTCGATTGAATCACTAAATATTTAATTGTCAAAAACATTAAAAAATTGTTGTTAAATATTGTTACAATGTAAAGTGTAAATACATAAAATTCCCATAATGCTTTAGATACAACTAAATATTGTATTATTTTTGTCAGAATTGTAACCGCTGTAAATGATCTCAATAACAAAGCCTAACCACTCGTAGTTGTTAGTCAACACTGAAATGTTGATTAAAACGGCCAAACGACGGTTCAGTTATTCCCTTTATTAATAGGCATATGATTGCGGCCGCTATTAAAAGGTATCACAACACCCGGGACAAGTTGAACGAGACGAAAGTTGTTGCGGACGGGACCCCCGGCGTCAAAGAATGTTTTGTCCTGTTTGCCGTGTAGACGCGGAGTTAGGTATGATATTAATTATCGTTGTCTTCATTACGCTACTCTATTTTCATAACTAACTAGTGACACGTATATATTGTATACATACAATTGGCTTATGTAGATTAATTAATATTAAAATAAATATATGTGTAAGTGCTTTCGAGATAGGACAACATCTAGAATAAATACAGAGCCAAGTCAATTTGATTGCGTTGTAAATCTTGATTATATGGTGACCCCTCAGCAACAGACGCCGCCACACGTTGACGTGGCGATAAGCAGAACTAGTACATCGACTTCTCCTTAACGACACGCTATAATCGAAAGAAAAGAAGCGTTAAGGAAGAATATGGCGTTGAAAATACATCGGACAATATGCTAGCTTACGTATTCAGCACGGTATAGCATGTTTCTTGAATGCACTCACCTTTTCGCTGTTCAATATAAGTGTTTTTATTGACATAGTGATAATAGAGAGTAGGTAGAATAATACACATATCCATTGTTGACTCTGTTACTTATGAGTGATAGCTATTTTGAAATGGTTGTTAAATAAAATAAAAGAAAACGGTTTTTTTTATTTATAGTGAATTTACAAGTTTTTAATTATTTTTTTTTTTTGCCAGCGATGTAACCTTTTTAAACAATATCATTATTTTTGATTGCATGGTAAATGCCTAAATACTAGGTTCATTTCGTGATAAGAAAAACCATTTTCAAGACATAGCAAGATAAATCGAAATTGTAACCTAGACTCACTGATACATCAGTATGTTTAAGTTACAATTTCATACATCATCGGAACATTTCTTTGCAATGTCCACACTTGCAGAGCACTGATGTGAGATACGTCAAACGAGTGACTATAATAAATGTTGATTAAACAATATTCATGCAGTACATAAAATTAAATATTATAAACCGTGTGAACAAGAACATTTTTCCTCTTGCGATATCGATTATAACCGAATACAGCTCTCGCTGCATGTCGCGAACCTTTCGTGAGAATTACTCAGATATCAATATGCCGGAAGCGGTAACTGGTTTTGGTACTATCGTGCGAAATCAATGCATTGCACAAATAAATTAATTACGCTGACGTAATTTGATTCATAAAGTAACGAAAGAAAAATTCTCATCTAAAAATGTGTTGGTGAAAACACGTTTTACGTTGTGCTATTTCTTAACAAACTATGGTGAATTTGTTTTACCTAGCGTATATAAGCAAAATGCTTACGTGTGTTAGATTGTCAAAAGCGATGAAAATACATGAAACCTTTTTAAATTGGCTCGGGTTTCGAGTCTGCATCCTATTGCAACACTTTTGCCAAAATCTAAAAATCTTGACTCTATATACACCTAGACTTGTTTTAGGTATACGTTATTGTAGGTGATTCCACGAAGATAAAAAAAAATGTATCATGACACTCTAATTCCAAAGCCTATGTTATTTTCCTATATTTTGCTTTGAAATAACAAATTTTAATCGCAAGCCCGTAACGGTATTGAGAAATCGGTGTTATAAAGAATCTACTAGATGTGAATTCCCCACTCTTCACCCATTTGAAATAAATTAGAAGACACTCACATTTTAATTCTAAAATATAATACTCCATCTTAATCTGCCTAACGCGTCGTTCGTGCCACCTGTACACTGCTCAAGCTTTGGCGTGACAAGCGGACGGGCAAGTGATTGAATGCGAGCGCAAATTATAGGCTGTATGGACACCTTATTACTGCTCTCGCACTGTTAAGGCAATTTAGCTGACATTTAAATAATTTCTCGCTCGAAACGGCAAATGGGTGTAGTGGTAATAGCGGTTTACTTAATGTAATATAGCGCAACTCATGCGACGACCGCCCGACGCCTCCGGCCTTCTGTGCAGTCCAATTCTCCTCGGGGACCTGACGATCGATATTATGTCGTATTCGAGATTGCATGACGTTGTAGACATAGACCATTATCTACTCCTTTAGACTTTACTGCTGTGCGAGTAGGGAGAGGACAAACGCTATAGGCATTAATTGCAAATAATATTTGATAGCATTTAATTTTCCTCGCCGTTGAATAATCATCTTTGTTAGTCTCTGAGATGGTTATCCTCGTGTTCGTCGTATATTTTACATCAACAATCGTATATGGGTTATTTTATAGAACCCTAAGCCAAAAAAAGTCATTAACCCAGCTTCAAATTTCATATTTTAATTAAAATTGCCCTAAGTTCTATAAAGAAGAGAGTTTGAGACGGAAAAATTTGTGTACATTACAATTTTTGTGTCAAATTATAAGGAAATTAAAATGGAACTACAGTACAAACTAACGAACCTTTCCATGCTACCCTAAATGCTAGTTTAGACTTATACACGCAACAAATATGTTACATTATACACAACACAACAACGTTATACACAACAAATACACCTGATATTCTCGCTTTGTAAAACGTCGTTTTGATTAAACTCAATGAAAATTGAACTTATTTGCCAATACATGAAAATTAGCATTGCGAGATGGCAGAAGTCAGAATTGAGGCCGCAACGAGAATAATTCTTTTAAAAGCCACATTTTACTTGATGACACAAAACACAATTCTTGAAAATAGCCATCACTCCCTGAAACTCAGCAAATTGTCCCTTTAACTGGGTCCGTAATAATATTGTCACTAATCCATTTTCCAGGGTTCCGTAGCATTTATTCCGAACTTTGCTAACTTTTCGTCTAGAATACGGACTATTATCGAAATAGAACCTCCCACAAACAGTAACTCTTAAAATTTGCTCATAATCGATTAGATTTATTACTCAATATTGCAAAAACACGCATGCGTGTAAAACCGTTTAACAAATCTGTACGTGATTACCAGGTCTTATAGCTCGCACAATCTAGACTACCATTTAACTCAGGCGCACTAGGTTTTGCCCGCGGCCTCTGCGATCACGATCCGCATTATGTCCGTTGGCCTCTCTTAGTCATAACATTTCGTATCGTGCCGTCACTCGTTACGGAATAGTTGATAGTTGTAGAATAACCATAAAAATGAAACTAACAAACAAGAATAGTGACAGGATATCAATTAAAAATTATTCAAAAATTGTTAACGTTTTAGGTACAATTTATGAATTTATTTACCGTAGCGGGTAACAATGATTTTTCGTTATAACTTATTGAGGCTCTATTTACAATCATCCTTTTAAGTCATAATTACTTTCACCATGCAAAATTTCAATATGAATCCGCTGTGACGTAATATATAGGGTAATTGACGCACTACCATCGCTGACTAGACTGAAAAATTTTGATATTTACGTGCCTACATTTAAAAATTTAAAACACTAAAATTTAATAATACTAGCTTCCGCTTGCGGCTCTGCCATCGTGTATATAGAATGAATCGCTTCACCTTTTGTATGTACCGATCACGCTGTTAACCATAATTCCGATGCTGGTCTCATTCTCGATACCGATTCCAATCTCTATAGAGATCCCGATAGCGGTCCCGCTCTTAATCGCAATCATGATTATGATTTCGTTTCATTTTGTTATATCTATTATATCATATCACATTATTCTAGAGGAACGCATATTTTTACATCGGAAACGCACATACTTACTGCCCGTTGATGATTGTATTCGGAAAAGACCTCGGTCCCGCTTTTGATCCCGAACTCGGTCCTGCTCGTGATTCGAATCCCAGACCGATGCTGATCTTCATCCTCCTAACTATGTTGTCACTATTATAAACGATTTTGTTAAAAAATGTAAGTAATTCCTTTTATATTCGTACAAGCAAAGCCACCAGGAAAGGTTAAGTCTTCCGAAACTTGGCCAGATAACGTATTTCCGTACTATAAGAAATTAAGCTACTGTCGATGTATCATTTTTATAGAATATTGGTAATTATGATCATAATTTAGTAGAAATTTGTATTTTGATAATAAAGATTTTTGTAGTGAATCTTCAATTGGTTACTGCAAATTTGTCTTAATACAGGTAGACAGATAATATCAAGAGATTAATAGGAAAACGAGTCGTTTATACTTGACTTCTACTTAAACGACAGAATTAGTGCACGTCTGCGGGCACAAAAAAATAAGACCAGAAGTTTCAATCCATACAAAGCGTGCCGAAGGATGACGCCCGTGCGCCGCTGCTAGAACAAATCAAACTGCCCTAAACATGAGATAGTCAGTGGTAACACAATATTTTTTAATTCAATGTTGACAATCAAGCGGAGTTGTTATAATTGCTGTGTATCAGATTGCCTGAATACAACTACAAATAGTGAAGTTAAGTTTTTCATCGGTATGCACAAGTGGCTATCTGTTGAAAAAATGCTACGCTCAGCATAATGACTGTGACCTCTTAATATCATAATTAAACCCTAACGAGAGAATACAAACCTTTCCTAAGACACGAAATATACACGGTATAAGTATTATTATAAAGATGGGGGAACAAACTTATTAATTATACAACAGGACAATTTTGTATGATTTGTGTAATTGATGGTGGAGGAATTCTGCAAGTTTTTTCATAATAATTACATAAACTGTCAAATCTTAAAAGGTCTTCTATAACAAATACAAAACTTATCGTTTCCTAAGCCTTTGTACTTGTTCTCAATTTGTATATTGCAATAAACTTTACTTGAGATTGCGAATTTATTATACTTTAGAATATAATAATCGTACATTTTATCAGTGCCGTAATCGTAAAAATACTTTTTTGTTACAAATATGTAGTGTAAAGTAAATAAATGTGCTTACTCGTTCACAATGATTTTTTTTTAATATTTTACATTTCAGGAAATGTTTTACCTCAATTTATTTTTTATATTATATGCGTGTGTGTATGTGTGTGTTAAATATTATATATTAAATATAATATTTACATACTAGCTGACCCGTGCGAAAATTTCGCACTTCATAATAATAATAATGACCGCCGAAAAAGCAGGTGATAATAAATAAAATATCTTATTTTTTTTTTAGTAAAAAAACACCACCAAGTTAGTTAAAAACTGTAATAACAGATGCCGCCTTTTTAGTGTTTAATTTGAAATATTTAATGCTTAAATATTTTCTAATTATTTAATGTTTAGTTCACTGACCCGTACGAAGATGTAAGTAGTGTGGTAGGAAGTAGTTATACTTAGTTAAAAAGTGTAATCACAGATGGCGCTTTTCAATGTTTAATGTTAAATAAATAAACATTTAATAATGTTTAATTATTTTTTTTTTGTTAAGTAAAACATTAATTTAAACAAAGTGACTATTTTTCGTCAGAAGCCAGGAGCATAAGCTTTAAAATGACGTAAAAATCATTAATTTTGATGCAGAAATAATGAAGTTATGGCGTTTCCACAAAAAAATAGCTTAGAGAAATAATATATATGATTATATGTAAATATTATATTTATATTATTACATATAATAAATATGATCTTACTTTTGTTATAAAAATGTTTGTTCAGAAAAAAAGTATGTTGAAATATAATTATATAAAAGTCGAAACCTTCAGCCCTAAGCGCACGGCCAAAAATAGGTAAGTAAAATCGAGTACATGCAGGAGCGGCCCTTCTATTTTATATATTTTGTGCTGAGGGCCTAGCATAACGCCCTAGACAAGAGTCTCTGTAGGACTGTCCCTTTCGCTCATCATATTGGCGCGAAAAGGATAGCGCTATAGAGAGACTCTTGTCTACAGCGTCATGCTAGGCACACAGGAAAGCTTCCATGAAGTAGTGTTGAATAGCATAGTTTTCAATATTAACCTTCATAAACAGACAGACGCCGCAGAGTCCTTCAATTGATAAAGTGTAAGGATAACTATGAAAACTCACACTACTTATATATTATCAAAATTTTATAACGGTTAAAATGTTATAACTTGATCAAATTTTAAAAAATCTTATTTGAATCACTCTCATTTCATAAGACAATTATTGTTCCACTCGGGATGTAATTAATTCCTTTAATATTTAATAGATTATTTAAATAATTAATAATCACGAGCGAAATAAATATCGTAATATTTTTTGCATTAATAAAGTCTTGTTGTTTGTAAAAAGTTTTGTTGATAGAATTCATCCGTTTGACAATTTTGTTATTACAACAAAGATGGCTGAGTGGTCCCCCCTTTTTTGTATTCGGCTTCCGAATACAAAAAGCACTTACTTCGGACGTAATCATTTGTTTATAACAATGGTCGTTAATACCTTCCAAACCTAACATCAGACCTTAAGGGCGCATAATGCAAACCCTTCAATTTAAAACAAGAGTGTGGGATAGTATGCTGATACAATAGCTTAACAAACCGATGCGCCCATCTATTGAGAAAAACAGTACTGTAACCGTCAGTACATTCCTTTTAAATGTCAATTATGAGACGTCCAAAAGAAATAACTCTTGTACATTACAATTTCGTAAAACGACTCTATATATATATATATATATATATATATATATATATATATCTTATGCAATTACATTACAAAACGAAAATAGCGAACAAAAAAAAAAGTAGGAATCAACTTTAATTTAAAGCTTAGTGTGGGTTTAGTATAAATATATCGTAACATAATTAATACAGAAAAACAGTGAAATTTTTAGAAAATACAATAATTTTTAACTTCTACAATAAACGGCTGTCTCTGTTTAATATGTTCTAGAATTACGCCATGATATTTTGCCCCAGTTATTGTTCGTCACTTAGATAATACTTGAATTCTGTTCTAATGATAGCCCAAGAGCGCGAGTGTAGTCACACACCTCGGTCGCAATCCTGCATCCTCGCCCGACATTAGCCGCGAAATAAAATTGGCCTTAATGTAATAGTGGTAGTTACAAGTTATGAAACGTAATTACTAGGAGCACAACAAAATCCGGTAGTTAATTATCCTAAATTGTATAATGATAGGTGCGCCACTTTGCGACGCGTAATTGCGGCCCCGGGCCCGGCCGGCGCCCTCCCTTGTACCCGTGTCCCCTTCGATCCATCCCCACTACGTGCGTCTCGGATCGAGGGAGATGCGTTGACGCATCTCGAACATTGATTCTCATTATAGGGCCATCACTCGTGTAGGAATATACTCAAAACCAAATCAAAGCAGATCTCAATTCGTTTCTAAGCGGATATTTTGAGGATCTAATGAAAAAGCCAAAAATGTAAATGTAATTCAAACCTCAATTTTTAATGGATTATATACCTAATGGAATAAACTATTGGGTCTATGCCTAGAACAGTACGTAAAGTTTTTGTCTGTGTATTGTTATCACTGTTGCTAAGAATGAACGAGTACATTGGAGTTGTAACGATTATTCGTTATATCCCCAAACCAGGATTAGATCAGGCTGGGTGGAAAGCATACGACTCAAGTTCCTCAATCTGAAGTACGATTCTAAATAAGAAAATACGTTCCTGTAGTAGAATGACAAAAAGTCGACTTCAATCCTGACTTAATGCTGCAACCAGAACTGTCTCCTCAACAGAGAACACTTTAACCATGAACATATGCTTATTTTAAACTTTGTGTACTCGTCCAGTTTTGTTACAATTTTAACAATATTGTTGCTGGTCAAATCACCCGTTACTTAAGAAATTATATGTAACCGTTAACAGCATCGATTTGATGCTTAGTAAACACGTTCAATTTAAATAGCAAAACAATTTTAATCGAGACTTAGTGCTATAATTGTACAACGACTTAACATCAGGGAACTCTACAGCGAGCAAGAAAATTATTATTAGAATTAGGATAAGGAGATACGGCGATTAAGATAATTATCCTAACAACGTACCATTAATTACATACCATTTACAAAATAGCATCGGTAAACGGATACAGTAAAAATGCATTAATGGACTCATTAACAAAAAGCAAAAAAGTATTATAAAAAAGAGTATCTAAGCGACGGAAAAAAAGACCGAAAGAAATAAGTAGCTGGTTTATTATGGTACAATATCGGATAGAATTTCATAAATATTAAAACAAACAATATTTATACAACTTTCAAAACAGATAACAATTTAAAAACTTTATATAACAATAAAGATAATTTGTATAGAAATAAAAAATCAGGAATTTACAAATTGACTTGTGGATGTTAATCGATATATATAGGATAAACTGGACTTATTTTTGAAACAAGATATAAAGAACATATTTCGGCTTTTAAAAACAACAAATCAGACAGATCTCATTTTGCTAAACATTTGATAGGAACCGGTTATATATTCAATAACGAACACAAGTTCGATGTTTTACATGCCAGTGAGAACGAGTTACGTATAAATGTTCTGGAATTTGATGAAATTTTAAAATATAAAAATAATAATAATATGTTAAATGACCTGACTAATGTTTATATTAGATCAGGAAAAAAAGTATATTTTGTATATTATAAGTAAAAAGTTGGAGTAAGTGTGCAGTTCGTATTTGGCTAGTTTTCAAACCATTAAATAGACGACATTTTAAAAAAAGTAAAATTAAAGGTAAAAACGGTATCCGCCATTTTTCTATTGTTTATCTGTCCACCAAAATGAGTGAACCTAACGTAGAAAATCGATACATTTTAAAGTTTTATTATTACAAACATGTACGAGTCGAACTCGTCCACCTAGGGTTCCGTACAAATTTTCAGGTACATATTATAGATAGTTGAGGAATCGAGTCTCTCGGTTTTTTCCGAGCTTTTTTTTTTGTGACTTAATTAAAATTATACGGCTTTCCGATTTTTTCTTGTGTACAAATTATTAAATTTTTTTAAAAATCTACAAAACGATTTGATTACCGATCCAATAATAACCACGCATACCGTTGTTTAACCTCGATGATGGATTACGTACTTTAAAAAATAAAGACTACATTTTTTGTTGTTAATTATAAATGTACGATTTGCAGATTATTTTACATACTTATATTATAAGACAATATTACTTGCCAAATATAGTTCTAGGTCAGCGGAAAATACCCTATAGAATTTTGACTCCCTTGATGCTGCAACAAAGATCTAGTGTAGTGATGGTTATAATTTGGTACATAAGTTAGGTGTTGAAATTTATTAAGGCCTGACATTGCAGCCAGAATCATCTTTTTGACAGTCAAATTGTAACAGTCAATAACGGTTACTTATTATAAATGGTTATAACCATTTAAGTTATAATTCAATGCAATGAAAAACTAAACAGTTTCAGCAATGATTAAAATAAAAGATGTGAGTGACAATGCTAAATATGTGAAACGGACTTAGTTTATACGTATTAATGAATCATTATTAATGGATTGTTATAAAATTAAGTTTGAAAAAACTTTAATCGGTATTATACATACTCTATGCACAATTAGACACATCTTAAAATAAGTTTTGAAGAGAGAGAAATGTTATTGCACCATATAATCTATGTGAATATAGCATACACATGGTGTGATAGGTTAACGAACAAGCAAGATATGCTTTATCAGTCAGCCAATTATTCACATAGGATACATCACAGCCAAATTCAGAGGCGGCGCTAGGCCCACGGCGCAATGTAGACGTGCGCCATCGCCTGCGGCCCCGAGGTACGAGGGGCCTCTCGCCTCGAAGTTAATGCAGCACTCTTTAAATCATGAAAAATTGGTTGACTGTAAAGTCGGTTTACGAGCGATAATTTTACGTGATAACGTCATAAGAAAACATTGATGAAATGTTAATAAATTGAATTGGATTATTATCACTGAATTATCATTGTTTTGTATCATCTAGTAATGATAATTGTATCATCATGAGAGATACAAAATAATTATCATTATTTTATATATCTCTTCCACACCATCGACCGATAGAGTGGAAGAGAGATAGATGCGTCACAAGCCGAACGCTTAGAACGCCTCTCTATCGCTTGTTTTGCGCTCTCGCTCGCACGCTCGGCTCAGGCGGAACGCGACAATGAGTCATGCTTTTTCGTGCATGTAGCCGGCGTTCATCGATTTAGAAAGACGATATCACGTCAAAAATGTTTAGCTATTAGGTACATTAAAAGTCGCTACCGTAAGTAAATAAATTTTACTTATAAGACTAGACATCTACAACCGTTACCCGCTTTTAGCGTAAATGCTTGGCTGTGCAATATACTGCTACTTCATAACATTTAGTTGGCATACTCATGTTAACCCATTTCCATTCTATAATTCTTTCAGTACATCAAATTACATAAATGAATATACCGTCTTGCAGATAACGTAATGAAAAATGCGAATGCAAATTTTTAACGCTCGATATGATTCCGGAAATAGAGATTTTTATCGAGGCCGATACTTAAGTATTTGTGACTAAATTGCCACAGAATGGATGCATTCGATATACAAAGAAGGGGAATGTTCCGGGCAACTATGAATCGACTGCTATTTATATACTCGACAAGTTATGCTTTAATTTAATGGTTAATAACTTTTCCAGGTTAACCTCGATGCTCCAGACTAAGAACCATCGATTCACCTCTTCGATGGCCCTCTGAACGTGAGGGTATATACCTTCGAGTTGCCTACTCTGTACTTACATTGTGGTATCTTCTGTAACGAGCGCTAAAGGACGCCTGACATCAGTCGCGTTATGTTGTTTTTGTACGCGGAGTACAGAAGGGGAAGAGGGTGGAGCTTTTAGGTACTTCTACCTCCTACCACAGCCTCGCAAGGGGCGGTAGGATCTGGAAAATCCAAAGCGGCAGCTCTCACGACCGCAAAAAACAACTTAAGTGACGAGGCTGACGTCACCGCTCCCCCCGGGCCCGCACCTCACGACCCGAAGCTGCACTTGTGTTAGTTCAGAACAAGGATCGGTGGACCGAGCTGCGCAAAGATGTGCGGATAAAAATATTCAGATTTCGCAAGCGCGTAATTCCGTTCAGAGATTAAAGCTGCAAGCGAAAACGTCACAGATTGTAGGAATCTACAAAATCTGCTCGTCACTTTAAAATTCGCATTTCACACCTACTGCCTTAAAGAGGAGGGGAAATCAGAGTAGTCCTGAGGGGAGTCCCAAAGGAATTACCCGTTGACGAGGTCAAGGAAGACCTCTTATCTCAACATCTCCCGGTTCAATCAGTACGCCGCAAATTGAACCGCTTCCGCGAGCGCCTTGATCTAGTTTTGATCTCCGGCACAGCCGAGGTCAACGATAAGACGACTAAAGCCGCCTTCTTCAAAATCAGGAGCGTATGCTCCCTCTCAGGCGTTAAAGGGGAGCAGCCCCGCAAACGCGCCTTACCCGGGCAGTGCCATAACTTCCAGTCCTACGGGCACTCGTCCCGTCATTGTTTCCATTCTGCGCGCTGCGTCAAATGCCCGGGCGACCACGGCACAGCGCAATGTACGCGCAATAAGGACACAGACAGTCCACCCGCCTGTGTCTTATGCAAACAAAAAGGCTACATGGCCAATTATCTAGGATGCCCGCGCTCCAAAAAGAGCCCTCCCGCCCGAGAAGGTTGCGCCGCGCCGAGCGCCCACGCGCGCGTTCTCGTCCACGTTAAGTTATGCCCGAGCAGCGACCGAAACGCGCAACGCCCCGCCCGCAGGGAAAAATAATCAGACGTCCGCGAACGATCTGAGCCAGTTGATGTCAATAATTTCAATTATTGACACTAAGGAACTCACGATTCTCGCGAAAAAAATCCGCACCGCCGCGAATTCGACGGAAAAACTCAAATGCCTCATCGAGCACGCCTCACTCGTAGAGGCGATTAAAAATAAAATTTTAACTCGTCTAAAGTTAACTCCCTTGCATCCCATACTGGGCCGGTAAGCCTAGTTAATAATCAGTAGATCTTTTCCCACGCGACGCGAAGTCCCCAAACCTTGTTTGTTGTTCGCATCATCCGCCCGCCAACGCATATTACATTTACTCCGAGTCGTACGTATACGCGTTACATTAGAGTCACCCCAAGGGAATGGTTTTAGTAGGTAAAAATCGCACATAACCCGGTCTCTAGGTCGCGTGGCCGGGAATCTTTCGTCCGTGAAGATTTCCACTTCCTCGAACTAAAAAAAAAAGAATTCTGCGTGCCATACCCTATCGAAGGCCTTAGCTATATCAAAGAAGACAGATATGCTTTTTTTGAACCCTCTTAATACGTTCGAGATAACGGAGGGCTTGTGGAGTGCATAAGGTAAAAACCGAACTGTTCGTTTTTAATAAGGCCTTTCCCAAAGAGATAATTATTTTAGTAAGTTTTGAGGCTACCTCGTAAAGTTTTCTTAGATTGCTCCGCTCAGAAGTCTGTTTGGTCTGTAGTTGGCTCAGAGGCCGCAAGATTTTCTTGGTTTTAGAATATCAATTACTTTTTTCGAGATGGATGAGAAACAACTTAATTATCATCCATCTGGAGAGAATCTGGAAAATAAGTTATTGAGGTATGCATTGCATATTTCGACCAGCTGCAATGGAAAGGATTTGATATCTTATTTGCTAATACCATTCGGACATGGGGCTTTATGGTTTTTAGATTCTTAACGAGGGTTTGGACCTCGTTAAGAGAATCGGGGAACAAATCATCTTTAGGTTTGAGGGTGACTTTGTGATTTACATCCTCTTCGATGTGGTAAATGTATGTATTCTAAATCGTGTGGTGCGAAAGTGTAAAAGCATCAGATTTCTATTTTGATCGCTATACAGTCCACTTTCTTTTGGTCGTCAAATAAGAAGGAGTTATCGGATTTTCTAAGGAGGGTGTGAGGATATACCCCTCTAATTTGGGCCCTTTAGTCACCTGTCAGAAGACCTTGTGATTAGGCTTTGTGACTAGGTCTAAATTTCTAAAAGGTCTAAAAAAAAATTTAGAGTGTGTTCGTAATTTGTTCTACAATTTTTGACTTTCAGTTCGAGAACATCAGCGGGCAGCTGCTGGTGATCCAAGTTTGCCGACACCACTCGCGAGCTATTCCCGATCACCAACCTGATATGGTGAGCCAGTCCCTATAGCCGTGGCAATTTCGTCAGTTGTTGAGGAACCTCGAAACAGGAACCCCGATTAAAGGGTTCCTGTTTCGACTTCCTTGAGAGCAATCGACACTCTGTTCCAGCCCGTTATTTTCATATTTATGTTTGGGTACCTGCCGGTGAGAAAACTTATCCTCAAGTGAACGGGGCTGCGATCTGAATACAGTGCATCGTCTCTATGTAATTTGGCGTGAATGCTGTACTCCTTGTGAAAGCAATGTTTAAAGTGGAGAATTTATGGGCAGCTTTGTGTTGATAGTGAGTCGGCGTGTTTGGGGGAAGGGGCTAAGTAGATACAGTGGCTTCCAACCTTACGAGTTATATAAAGAGTTATATATAAATAATGATCTAAATTTACCTGACTTTTTTAAAGATATGAAACACAACAGAATATGACTTCGTAAAGTTTACCCGAATTTATATCGGCAATCGAATTTTGTTAACAATACCAGTAAATACAGCCCCCCATGAAAAGAGTTTTCCAAAATTAATGTTAATCAAATATTATTTAAGAAATACAGTGGACAAACAAAGATAGCATTGGCCGGTTTATCTATTAAAATAGGTATATGATATAAGCTAGATTACGACACAGTCACTAAGGAGTTCAAAAGGCCAAAAACAGGAAACTTTTACTCACTACTAATTTTTGCAATATTTACTAAAGATGAATAAAAACATTTCATGAATAAAAACTTGACTTTATATCTTTTTCTCTAGATACAAAAAATGTATCCTCTTGTGGCACCAAAGCATCACAAAGTTACCTTGCCTACATGAACTTTAGGTCATGCACCGCCATTAGCCAAATTTTAAACCCTATACATGCAGATTTGGAAGCACATATTATATAAATGTATAATATAAAGTTAACGATCTTTTATTGGAACCGAACTAATATGAATACCAAGGTTTGTAGCCAAACGTGTTTTTTAACATTGAATTAAATATATATGAACACAACAAATACGTTTCATTTAACTATAAAACCAGTGTATGTTTTTACATTGAATATCTATCAAAACGTGTTTAGGGGTGATATAAGAAGAGTAACATCCCATTATAAGTGACTGTTATAAAAATTTCTACCTGTATGCATCAATAATTCTAAGTTTCATGTCTACGCGTGCATACTATTGCAATATTTTTACCTTTTTCAAATGATCTATTTGCAGTTTGTAACAAGATTTCGTCTACATTATCAAAGCAAGAATTGACCTTTAAATATCTTTAATTTGATATGTCACTTGCTATCTGTTAATATATTTTTATTTTATTTGTAGTGCCGATATAGCATCTAGCGTCTGCTATCTTGATTTTTTGTTAATACCGAACTGGTTGTATTGCAGCGATAGTAAAGTTGATATGGATTTATTGGTGCAACAGACGGCAAATTCAGACAACTCATTTCGGCGTGAAAGCGCCACAAATTATATATATAGATTTTACAGATTAATATACACATTATCCGCGTTACCCGCCGCGATAAAAGTAATAATGTATTATTTTCTTGTACATTATAATAATAATGTACAAGAAATGTACATATAACAATATGTACATTAGGTCGGGGAAAAAGTTTTTTTCATATTTTATTAGTAAAGAGTTGCAGTAAAATATTTTTGCTTGTGCTGTTTGTATCTGACTAATTTTGATACCATTAAAAAGATAATTTAAAAAACGTAGAAAGTAAAAACAGTGTCCCGCCATTTTTCTATTGTTTTTCTGTCCACCAAAATGAATGAATTTAACGTAAGAATTCGATATATTTCAAAATTTTATTACAAAAAAAGGAAAAATGGGATACAAGCTTTAAAAAAAATTGTGATATTTATGAACCTAATACAGTGTCGGTAAGAGTAGCACAAAACTGGTTCAAGCGTTTTCAATCCGGTAATTTTAATGTCAAACATGAATATCGTTCTGATAGACCTATTACGGACAAAGTCGATACCATTTTGGAAAAACTAGAGGCTAAAACTAACGGCATGTTAGCTCTTACAATATAGGCGAAGGGCTGGGGATTTCCATACCTTCAGGAAGAACATTATTCATTTTGACCTTTACCACCGGGCAAAACTATCAATTCGGATCTCTACTGCCAACAGCTGATGAGACTCAAGCAAGAAGTAACATCAACATGATTAATGTTATCAACAGAAAGGGTGTGGTGTTTCACTATGATAACGCCAGACCACACGCATCTTTAGCCACTCAGCAAATATTGAGAAACTTCGCCACTCAAGTTTGGTTGGGAAGTTTTAATGCGTCCACCATATAGCCCTGACCTTGCATCCTCACATTTTCGCTTGTTTCGATCTCTTCAGAATTCTTTAGGTAGTGTTAGGTTAATATCAAGAGGACTGTCAAAACTACTTGTCGCAGTTTTTTGATCAGAAGTTCCAAAATTTCTACAATAATGTGATTATGTTACGACCTACAAAATGGAAACAAGTTGTTGAACAAAATAGCATGTACGAATTATGAATAAATGTAAATTAAATATAAAGAAAAATTATCTTTAAAAACTTTATCCCCGACCTTATATTTCAAAATCGACGATCATCTTATTCTCATTCCCTGACCTATCTAGGTTCATTAAATCTAGTGCCTAGACTACCCAATTCAGGAAAAATATGTCTAATTTTTACATATGCACCATGTAATAAAATGTATATTAAAAATCCACATTTGTTTATTTTATAAATTGTCACTTGTTTGTTCCTAAGTCTCTTGAAAAACTACATATCACAGCTGACAGGACAGCATAGATACAAAAAAATATGTCATGAAATAAGAAAATTTATGTAACAATATCATTTAAGACATCAAAATGTAAAAGAGTACTTGTCAATTATAAATATTTTTTTTTAATAATATGAACAGTACCTTTTATGACATCTTTTAAAAAATAAATGAATCCTCGACTGACTCGCTTAATGAATGTACGTTTGTACCAATGCAAGCACATTGATTGTTAAGGAGGTCATAGATATTTTTCAAATTAATAGACTAGAAGAAAAATATAAAAAGTAAGACTTCAACAATTTGTTCAACATATGATGATTTCACAATATCACTGAATCTCGAAACTGGTTTGTTCACTTACCACCGATTCCGAAATGCATTGTGTATTGTATATACGTTCTAAACTTTTAAACAAAAAATTAATATATCGAAATAAAAATAGAATTCAAGGAATTTGCGTAAATTTTGCTCATTCGAGGAAATTTTTTTTAATAATTTATTAAACATTATTTATAATGAAAATATTAATTTTTATTATAAATAATTTTTAGTAACATAAAACATAAGGCACTGGATGATGATGGTTTGTTTTATACCATATATTCATAATGGAGGAACAATGTTCATAGAAGTTTGAAATTTTGCCGTCTGCTACTCCTTGATTGAAACCAAAATAGAAAATATCATTTTAAACTAATACATATCATGTCAATTTTATTAGTTTCTAAATTATTTTACCTTATTTATAAATACACAATTATTTTTCAAAAATACAGAGAGAAACCACAAATCTTTACATATCTCTCTTCTTACACTGGCATCCATCAATCGTTTCAGTCAAGATCGTTGATTTCATGTGGTCAAAGTTTGGCCATTCTTTAATATACCGCTAATTTGATCAGAATAAGGTTTTCTAGAGTGACCCTTGCCGACCGATTTATCACAAAAATTCACTCTTATATTTTTTTTGCCAATCTATTTTAATTTATACTTTATAGAGAACCAAACCACCGCATTATACCTTTTTCTACTCTAGTCACTACATCTTTTTTCAAATCACACCCTTCCCTAACATCACTATTCCTACATTTGTCTTTTACCACTAAAGTGGTCTTTTAACACTACACAAGCTACACAAAGATTACATCTCCACTACGTTGATTCCACAACTCCCAACTTTCACCACTGTACTTAACCATACTTTATTATAGATAACCAAAATATCGTGAGATATTTTTACGATTAGTGACAACAAGCAAGGCCCCATTCATTTATTCTCCTCATCGACTCTCCTTTCAATGTTTAACGACATCTGTCAATGTATTACCCAAACATACACACTCTTTCATTTGTTCAACTCCTGTATATATATCGCATCCAATTTTGCTTTCAATCCCTTCGAACACCATGACCTTAATTTCTGACATTTACTTTCATATTTGGTTTCTTAACGGAACCGTTCATTTTTATGATCTGTTATTACATGACTGTGGTTAGTTTAGCTAGACGGCTGTCCCCCTGAGACAAGAGCTTTAGCTAACAATATGTCGACAGTGCAAAATTTTTGACAAAGATTACTATAGGAGACGTTTGATAGGCAACGACAATCATTTAGACGAGACAGCTGATATATTCTTCGTCCACACTCATACCTTGTCAAATCATATATAGCTGTCAATGAACATGTTAGCCACCGTAACACTACCCATCCCTGTCTTACACCTCTACGAATGTTAAGCGAGTCCGTGTACGTCTAATTTATTCTGACGCAAGCGGTATATTGCAGTGCCTTATCAATCCACTACTCACACCATGGATGTATAGGGTTTCGCATCGCGTATTCCTTTCCATTCTATCAATATCAGATCTTCTTTTGTAGATCTGTAAAAGGCTTTCTGACCTTTGGTCAGAAATTATATATTCTGTCCCTTGGCGAAGAATTTCGCAAGAACAATGCTTGCTTTTTAGACGGCGTCCCTTTTCGAAATCCCATTTTCCCATCGCAGATCTCATTTTCAGTCGCGATCACAATCCTTTCATTCATTATTTTCGTATACTGTTTGCCAACGACGTCGACTCGACCTGTAAAACAGTAATATACAAAAACTTATCGTGAATGTGCATATAAGAATATCATAGGATTCTAATAAAACTCAAATAGCATTATAGAAAATGTAAATTTAAAGAATATATATCTATTCACATTTACTCTATCAACCGAAAAAAAAATTCTCGAACGTTTTCCCTTAACTAATAATAGCATGGCTGAACTTGAACACGAGTAGTTTGCGTCCGGCCTCCTTTAATGAAATATTATGTGTTGAATTAAATTTGCATTCGTAAGTGGCGGCTAAATTAAACCTCGCCCGCGGGCCGCCGTCCGCGCAGCCGAGAACGAAATGCGGTACCATTCGCCTAGATGCAAGGGAATAACAGCGAAGCGAATTTAATATTCCGCTCGGACTCCTTCGTATTTTTTAAATAAAACACAAGACCTTTTATGTATAGGATAAATATCGTCTAAGCTGTGTTTCTGGATATCTCTTTTGGAACACAAGTATAAATTTCGTTCGGAAATTTTAATGTTACCAGCATCGAGGTAATATGTACGTTTACGTACATATTACCTCAATGGTTACCAGCTGGTATTATTGAATTGCTTGCATTGCATATATTACTAAAAAAAATGGTAGGTATTTTGAAAGCCCATGGTCATAATTAGCACATAAAAAAAATATAAAAAATAGACATATGCATCGTTTAACTTCAAGGAATACGCTTTGAAAATACTCATAATCTTTAAACCCACAATTTATTCCAAAATAATGGTTAGAATAGATCAATGTTAAAAACCGTTCAGTCTTTTAACATTGACATTAAGTTGATCAATGCACGATGTATGCACATACAGAACACCTAAAGCCTAGCCCCTCAATCTGAAAAAAAAATTGTAGGGTATCCGCATTAGCAGTGGGGTGATTGAAACCTCACACGACAAATAACAATGATGTGAATGCAAAAAAATTGCATTTACAATCGTGGTTAGTACCCAAAAAAACATGTATTTAGTATATTTATAGATTTTAGTAAATGCGTGTAAAATTCTAAAAACAGTCGTACATGTCTGTGAGTGTAGGTCACTCATGAGGATATAAACGTAATTACTTAACAGAACAATTAACACGAAAATAGATAAGTGTAGAGTTGAGTGATTCAATCCAATCACCATAAAATAAGTGCTTCGACATGTAGTAAGTATAACTTAGAGACGCGCCGTTTAAACGGCTTAGTAAGTTGTCGTTCTACTTACAAGACATTATGCGGGCTCGTAAAAGCTTACGGGGGACACTTCCATTATCCTTCGTATAGCTAAAGGTCCTTTATAACTCATCATTATCGGCTGTCGAGGACGCATGTTTATTGCCACTTATCGTAAACCTTTGTATGGACGACGAATTTACTATTAAAAATTGTTAAGAAGGACTTTCAAGCCTATAGATGTCTCCTGTAATGACTTTTGTGATTAAAATCTGTATATCTATCATAAAATTGCCACATAATAAGGAAAATACTTATATATTAGTTAAGGATTCTGTGCAATTTGTAGCCCTTTAAATAACTTTTTTTTATAGAATTTGCGAGAGACAAACGAGTTTGCGAGCAACCAGAATATAGGTTGCTTAACGCCACCCATGGACACTAGCAACCCCAGAAGAATTACTGTCTCTTGGGTAAAATTAAGACATTGGATGGCAGGGAGAATGGGCTGACAGAGGGGGAGTAGGGTCATAGAGGCGAATGGATCATTAGAACTCTCACTCACTAGATGAAATGCAACAACGGAAATTGTTACTTCATGTCTGCTTTCTGTGTATCTCACCGGTGGGGCCGACGAATTCTTGTGCTGTAGCCAAGTTATCCACAGTTCCACCACTTCTGACAATGCGCACAATGTAAACCAAGCACTGTATTTTTTTTATAATATAAATGCTTAACTACTTTTGTATAACTATTATGGTCCCTACATCAAAAAGTGCTACTTATACAGATATATTTAAAAAGATAATAAAATAGAATTATAAATATTACAATTTTATATTGTGTTATCAATCACGAATGTGTAGTGAAACTCCGACTGCACCCATCAAACGTACGATTGCATTGCTTTGCATTCCTATCAAAGTTCATGCAATTATTGCAACGTTTCATCCGATGCGCTGTACATAATTTTGCATTCGAATGTTATAATATAGATAAGGAAATTAGTTTCAGCAACATTGTCCGTCTGAAGCGCATTTCTTTAAATGATAATCCGTTGCAGTAGGGAATAAGGAATACAAAACAAAAGTGACGAATTGACGTAACGTATTTGATTCAAATGCAATTTTCATTTGCATGTACAGAGATCATCAACTCCGTCACTCCGTGTTTATCTACGTCCATCATTATTTCTAGTAATATTGAATTTCTAGTAATATCTTCCACTGACAGGGTTACCAACTTATGAAGGACCCTTAACCGGTCCGACCTCGCCTGTATCGGTAGCGCTTCGCTCATTTTCTTTTTCTTCGTCGCCGAAGGTCTTTCCCATCATCTTTATGGCACCTGGGCTCGTAATTTAATTAAAAAATTCACAGAATCGCCTCGCGGCGCGGCGACGTGCAATTTGGATGATTGCGCCGGCAGCCCCGGCTTTAAACATCATTATTTTTCCATTGTTTTATAAGATAGTTTCATAATGGGCCCGAACAAAAATAATCACTGTTATGCCGAGGGTTTTGATTAAAATTTGTAAAAATCAACGCTTAACGAGCGTGGAATGGATGATGCCAGAGAGAGATTCCTTGCCATGTATCATTGATAATAGAGTCATACTATAATTTGGGAAAACATCTGACGGTGCTCGTAGTCTTATTCTGCTCTCGATATCCTTGGAAAAGCCAGATATTTTAATAGTGATCGGGTCATGACTGACGTAAAATCTCTCTGTAGTTCAAACTTTGAGACAATTGTTGATTTATAACCATTAAATAGGCAAATTCTTTAAAGCATAACTTCAGAAAAATCATTTTCAGTCTGGGTTTTGTGGTAAAAAATCTACGTTACTTTTCTTGTATATAATTGAATGAATATAAATGAATGGAATATGAATATAATTGCAAGGAATTAGAATCCAAGCAGGAGTGCACACATGGACCTAAAACCAAATAGTAAAGCTCAAACTAACGGAATCTGGAATTGAATACATATAATATGTAAATATAATAACATATAATATGTTGGGTCTGAAGGTGACCATAAAATGTATTAAATAATAAAGTTTTATTCTAAATATTTGATGGCATCCATCGTATTTTGAGTTTCTTATCAATTCTATACGAAACTTAATACGTGGTCGGTTTTATATGCAGTTCCACACGCAAAAATAACAAGAAACACTGTAATGATTGCATAAACAATTCATTTTAATCTTCAATTATAGTATACAACACTATATAATCTATAGAAATTATTTTTCTTTTCCTATAACTTCCATCCTGTCTGTTTAATAAATGCACATACTTAACCCATCTACAGTTTTATTACGTTTATAAGCTCGTAGGATCGCTACTGCGTGAATTTGCATGAAAATGCATGTATGTTCACGGGAGTTCAGCACTATCCATTTCCGAATGAGATTTGTGTCCAGATCTCAGTGATGATCTGATTCCAGTCCCTTGAGGGCCTGTTCAAGTTCCGGTTAAATTCGCCCATTAGCGGTAATTGCTAATTTACTCAATGATGTAGTTAATTTTAATAAACTTGACTAACAATAATTTTATAGATAGAGGAGGAATGTATTTCGATCTCTTTGTAAGACACATTTTCATGGTTTACTTTATGGGTTACTTTATTCTAAAATCGAATGACATGATTCGTCAATATTGTTGATATGCCGGCCATGCGACAATGGCCGATAGATAAAATGGTAACCAATCGTTGCCTCCAAATCGGTGTTTGGTTGCTGTAAATTTAGCGGGAAAGTGTAGTTTCCCGTGTATTCCAAAATTTTCAAACAATTGTCATAAATTATCTTTATGATATTAACATAACGTGACGTGTTGCATACACATGTGCGATCAAATTTAAAAAAATCGACATAACAATAAATAAGCTGACCTCCAAAGTAATTCGCATTGGTTTTTTTTAAGTAAATACATTTGAATAATAATGCAATATATTCCAAAATTTAATCGCAATATTCGGGATAAAGGAAAAAATTGAGAAAAGCAGCTTCGTATGTCAAATAGTACGTAGTGATGGACAACTTATCGATATCAAATATAGCGAATGATATAGTGTATTATTTAATTGAGGAACTATTAAAAAAAACTGATTCTATTTAGCCATATCTACATGGTTACATAGGCCTCAGGTAGATATTTTGAGAAAATAATTATTTCTTAAATTATTGATCTACTTCCAACATATTTTAATTAATTTGTTCTGCTTTTAATTTTAAATTCGCGTTCATTGTCATTTTTTATAAAACATATTGAAAAAGAACAAGTTTGTAATTTTGACAGATTATTATTTGTCTGTTTATCTCGCATTTTACACTATTACTCATTCTTAAAAAGAAATGGATTAAACCATAAAACAAATCAGTGTTTTTCATATATTATATTATACAAAAAAGGTACATAGTGCTATCATACCATGATTATCATACAATACGTATTACATAGTATTTATTATATTTACTAACCGTTATGACAGTTGAACAAGCAAGTGAAAATTTGTGAAGGGTGAATTTTGAGAAATTTGCAGACCCCTTAACATTTTTGACGCAATCTGGTGCACCCCCTCCCCCCTTCATCACCCCATTCTCCCTTCAGCCGACTCCTTTGTCCCAGATATTCTATTCTGGTAAGAGATTGGCGACGACCTGATAACTCCTTTAGGGTTGCGAGTGTTCATGGGCGGCGTTGGCCATCTGCTTTTTAATGGCTCGAATGCTCGTTTTCCGCTCGATCTGCTATAAAAAAATCAGACCTGATGGGAATTGCGATTCATATGCTTGTAACCAATATTTTAATTACATTAAAAATCAGAGAACACTTTGTAAAGGAAACTTGCGCCAAAATTATAATGAGAAATTATGTTAATCTACACACACATATATATATATATATATATATATATATATATATATATATATTTACATATAAATGTTATGTTGGTTTGTATATGCTTTAAAAACTCAAATAGTTCTACATCGATTTAGCTCAAATTTTGACACAACGCGCTTCAAAGATTTTTTTTATCTATTTCTTGCATGGCGAAATACATGCATGAACGCAAAGCAGCTGTGATTTACTTATCAATACGTTTAGAAAATGGTCAATGTGTTTATTTCACAGATGCAAATGTACATCAAAGAGCTATTAATCCACCAGGTGCAAGTCAAACTATTTTCTTCACTTTTTGTCAGGAAGATGCTTTCGCCAGAACACTGTTGTATTCAGAAGTGTCCTCTTATTACACCTAGAATGAAACTAAAAAAGTATTCGTGCTACGCAGACGAGGGGAACCAGTCGACGGTCAACAAAGCATTTTCAAAGAAAATACAATTGGTGTGCTTTATAGAGTGTATCCTTATCAAGATGAATGTTTCTATCTTCGCATGATATTGGTTAATGAGCCTGGTACTAGATCTTTCTAGGAATTGAAAATTGTTGACAATATCACACGTGCCACTTTTCGCAGTACGTTTCAAGCTCTGAACTTATTAGAAGGTGACCAACAATGAAATATATGTGTTAATGACGTGCGCAATACTGATCCAAATGATCCAAACCAGATTCGCGCGTTATTCGCAATCATATTGACTTCTTGTTCCCTTCATCTCCCACAGAGTTATGGGTAAGATATCGATCGCATATGGCCGAGGATATTTTGCATAGAGAACGGCTAGAAAATGGCAATATGGCCATGAAATTTATAGAAGGCATTTACAACGAAACATTAATAAATATTAAAGATAAGTCCTTAACTATCGCAAACAAAATTCTTATTCAATTAGGAATGCCAGCACCCACCTGAGCTGCAACTGCGCGAGCTGCAACGACATTTGATGTGTATTTGTGCCGTGAACAAAGTTACAACACCAGTAATTTCCAGTCGTATGTTCAATCAAACATTCCCAAATTAGTGTGTGAACAGAAGGGCATTTACGATTGCATAATGCAAATGATAAATGACGGAGTTGGGGGGACCATCTTCTTGGATGCGCCAGGAGGAACTGGGAAAATATTTCTTATCAGATTGATTCTGGCAACGGTTCGATCAAAGAATGACATAGTCTTAGCTCTCGCTTTTCTTTTCTCCTCTGGAATAGCTGCGACATTGTTAACAGATGGATGGACTGCTCATTTAGCTTTGAAGTTACTATTGAAGATATAAACCATCGCGACTTCTATGTACAATATTTCCAAAGCGTCTGGTATGGTAAAAGTATTACAAAAACGTAAAGTCAATGTTTGACCATGATACATAAAAAATCGCATGCAACCAAAATGTGACTCATCGAAGCGTAGCGGGGTAAAGCTAGTAATTCAATAAAAATTATTGTATAAACGAATATTGTAAGGATGAAGAGCGTACCATTGCTGATGAAGGCGAGAAGTACAAAATGAAACTACATATATTCGACACGAAACATCAACACGAATATAACATAAGTATTAAAATATAGTCAGTTACCTTCGCAAATTAAGGAACGACCAGACATAGAGACAGTTAACCCAAAAATGTATATGATCGAACTAATGGGAAATGCTTAATTCTCTAGTTATTTGATATACAACAAGTCATGTCATGGTATCAAATAGTTCGTGTAATTGAAATCTTTCATAAGTTAATAAACTCGTCCCATGTTTTTAACTAATTTTACGTTCTGGTGTTTTGACATTCATCTGTAGTATTGCATAATTAAGATACTTGACTCCTATGTCTTGTGTATGAACCAATGCTCCCTTTTTTAATTGATATTAAAAATCTCCATATTCGATACAACCATCCAACGTCAAGCGTCTCAAATCGTCGGTGACACTTTAGAATCCGACCAGGTCGTCGCATTGATTTATGAAGAGATGGCATCTTTGTCTATGCTTTATCACGTGTACTATGGCGTTATTCTTGCCCTAAAATTCGTCATCGTTCCACTCGCCAACTAAGAAAAAGAGTGTTCGAGAAGGTAGCATATTCATTTCTAAAACCTCCTAAAAAAAAGTGGCTCCCTTGTAGTCGCAAGTGTCCTTGGGCAATAATAATCTTCTCCTCTCTGGTAGCTCGCACGCTCGTTTGCCTCTTAAAATCTTATAAAAATAATATAAACAATAGACATAAGAAACGTCTAGGTATTTTGTTTTCTTAGAATAAGCAGAGACATGTACTACATCTATGGTTCTTACTTATTTCATTAAATATTCTAGTTATTATAAATATAGTTATCTGGTTATCATAATAACATGAGACTTTATTTGATATTTAATACAAAATGCTAATTCTGCCTAATTAACTAGAAGTAATTATTTAGTACTCCGGAGATATCCGCTTTTAGTTAAATTACCTACCTAACGTATTTTTTCCTTTACCTAATTGAAGCACTCGAGTCGCATATTTAGTGCATAGGTATAATTTTACCCGCGTTTACATAATTTTATGTTTATTACGTATATAGTTATTTATTTTAATGTCTGGATATTTAAAAACTTGTATCTGAACTGGATCTCTCGTTTAGCACCGTCAGCACTGATTTTTTATGGTTCCCTATCCTATATCAGAAAACCAGAAATGCGGGTCTACCTTAGTAGCTGCCGAGAATCAGATTAGAATGTCACAACTCTATTCACTAGTAGAACATTTAGATAATCTAAAGTTAGTAAGCATACAGTTGCAGTTAAATTCCTTTATATTGTTGCATAACATTAATATTTGTAACAATAATTTTTTGTTACAGTTAAAACTAGTTTTCCGGCCGCGGCTTCACCCGCGTGGGTAGAGAACGTATCTTTTATGTTGCTAAATCTTGCTGTCAATTTCAATCTCGTTCCTGCTTTTAATTCTGATTTCGGTACTACTCCTAATTTCTATCCAGATCACGCTCTTAATTCTAATCCCGATTCTATGTTCGATTTCGTCCCCGATTTCATTCTCAATCTTAGTCCCAGACCGACAGAATTACATAAAACCCACATGAAATTGCCGATTCGATTGATCGCGTTGACACTTAATCGAATCGAGAATCGAACATGAGCCCTCATTTAGCTTGCGAGCCGCGTCGACGGCACAAATCGCGACAAGGCCGATTCGTTCGTTCATTTGTCGATTAGTAAAAAATAACTAATCTATGGACATGTACATCCACTCTGTGCTATATGTCCATAGTCATATGTTGATACGACACGTGGCTAACTGAATTTTTTTGCTTTAAGTTTTGTTCTTTTCAATCATTTTGCAATAGTAATTAATTGACAATAATAGGTAAATAGATAGTGTAAATTTCTATGAATTAGTATTTTATCATGAATGTTTTACCAGTTTTTTTAATATTATCGCATCGTGTACATAAAAAAAAACATGATGTGAAAGCACGATTGTTCAAATATTTATCAAATTAATTACAAACCCACTAGTGGCAGTTTAATATGAATTCATGTATTATATATGTGATATTTTACGTCGGAAATATACGAAGTAAAAACACAATTTTATGTTTAAGTTTATTGAAGTAAAGAAATACGATGGATAGTTTTCTTAGGATCTAAAATTAAGATTCGAATTGAGTTATATAAATCACATTTATTTTATTTTATGCTTAACTTTTTCAGAATGGCTAATCGAACTTCTGTCTTGCAATATACTCTATTATTGGAGTATATGGAAGAGTAAGTGATAAATCTACATCATATATTAGTTTTGGACTGATAGCTTTGAGTAATAATTTTTCTTTAAATGCTGAGGGTGATCCACAAGTAATGTCAGTTTTCATAACTGAAATTCATGTCATAACTTATTACGATAAGTCTCTAGTAAATATAGAGTGCAATTATTTTACAGTTATTTAATTATATTTAAAAGATGTTCAAAATGCATTGTAGAAATTCTTTTCATTTAAGCCCAAAGAATGACCCTACCGAAGTCTCGGAGAGTTTGCTGAACATTACATTTATTTAATAGAAAATGATGGGCTATACCTTGGATACAAGGTTTTGTTTCTGTATGATTATTTAATAAGCAAAGTGAACATTAAAACGTTATTTATGATATTTCTTAATAATAATGTTGATTTTCAACTTTGATTTTATATGTCTTTTTATGAAACATTTGTTTGTGATGTAAGTGGATTATAATGAGGATAATTAAATTTTGAAAATGTATTGTGGCAGGTTTTTATTCAGTAAAATTAGAAAGAGCAGAGAGACAAGAATTCAGATTCTACATTATTTTCTTAAGATTTTCTCTTCTAACCTACTTTTTTCTTTTGTAGAAATGGTGACTTAACAAGGCCCTGCAATACACAATTTGGACGATTGACAAATTACCGAAAATGGGATGAACCAATTGCACTTTTAAATGCAAGTCGTTGAGGGTTTATAAAAACCATGGAAAAGTGGAAAAAAGTAAGTTACAGTAGAAATTTATATTTTGTCTAACATGCATAAATTGGTGATGGTGCATATTGAAATGCATTATTTTTCATTGCTTAGGTTTAGGTTGACTGGAAAAACAAAACAAAAAAAAAGCAGGAATTATAAGGACAGAAATATCATCTACACGTGGTGGAGCATCCAGAAAATTATTATCGTCAGAGCAAGAGCAGCGGCTCTTAGCCATATTTGGAAAGTCGGCAATAATGGGTTGTGGTCCTCAAATGGGATTTCAGAATATATGTTTAAAAGACTGAATATATGAAAGTTGCAGTATGCATAAAATAATTTGTATTTAAAATCATTTATTGATTGTAAATGTTGTTGAATTTGACATCTGCATTTATCTAACCAATTATTGAAGTTGAATAAGATTTTTGAATTTTTAAAAAATGTTATTAATTAAACACTCCTTTTATTGGCCCAATCTTTTTATAGGTATATTTTGTTAGTATATATATAGAGTAGTAATAATATAAAAGCATATATTTAGTTTAATACTTAGTTTAATTTCAATTAATTTGAAAAATTTTAATTTTTAACAGTACCTGTAAAGCAAGTTGCAGTTGGTAATGAAACAACTTCTACAGAAGCAGAAATTATTTGTATCGAAGCAGAAATAATTTCTAGAGATCCAGAACTAATTACTACGCCTTTAAATGTAGAAATACCCGCCGAAGAGGTAATACCTGTGGAACAACAAACTATGAATCAACCTCAACTGTCCCGAACCCCTGCTCCAGCAATTCCTGCTGCTAGTCATATTTCGTCTATACGAACAAATACCGAAGATGAAGAAGATGCAGTGCCACGCTTTCGATTCGTAGCGCTCCCAGTCACAGTTCCGATTTTTATGAAGCCGGCACAATGTCAGTATGTATTTGTAGCTTTCCACTTTGCAGTTTCTCGGCCACAAACGTACAGAACTTGAATATACATATATATATATATATATTGAAGTTCTACGACACACACTACACATACATATATATATATATATATATATATATATATATATATATATATATATATATATATATATATATGCGTGCGTGCGTGCGTGGGTGTGTGTGTTAGATGTCGAACTTCGGCGATGCTTTTAAGATTCGCAGCGCTGGCGACATCCTCCAGTGGGACGTCCCGTTTGCTGCGCATGCTCTTATCCATGGTGCGCCCTCGAAGTCCTTTCATACGTCTAGTCGCCTCCAGTGCTCGGACGGAATTGGTCAAGTGACCTCAGGCCACGCGCTGTATCCTATTATAGGATGACACAGCGTTACCAATCCTACTGTTTTAACAGTAGATTTGCTATTTTCACATTAATGCCTCTGTTTTCTGTTTCATTCATATTTTTTACTGTTTTTCAATTAGCGTTAAGTGCCACCAATTACACAATGTAAATATTTTTGATAATCACTAAAATGTATAGCTCTGAAACGATTATAACTATTAAAGAAGCATAACTTATTAAATCCGAAATAATAAGCGCTTGCTCTTCATTTGAAGCCACAAAAGGCACATGGAGAAATTTATCAAAAATATGTATGCTATTAAAAAGGAAAATGCGTCTGAAAATACTGAAGATGAAGCAATTGAGGATGAAAATGGAAAATAATTTTACTTTGATTTTCGTTTTTTATTATGTTGTAATCAATATTATAATATGATAATGTATATGAGCCCTAATAACTAATAAAAGTAGGTACATAATTGTTTTAATTATATGAGGAAAATATGAAATCCGCCTTTCTTCATTTTACCTACCGCTTTCTCCTGTTTTTTATTAGTGAGCTACTGTTTTTAGTTGTTTGGGGTTGGCAACACTAGAATGACATATACAACCATCGGAAGCGCTCAGCTTTACCGAAGATGTCCGATCGGACGCTCACCGGGTGAGCTGCTCGTATGTGTAAAATGTGTCGGGCATCGTCGGGCGTCATCGGGCGTCATCGGACTCGCGGAGATGTCTCCCGATGGCACAAACAACGTTCGAGTGTTTTCGGCCCCGGATTAACAGGTTGAAACGTGTCACATCTAACGTGTACCTATTGGTTAGGTTTAAAGAAGCAAATTGCAAATCGAATTACGTATCAATCAAAAGCAGATGTAATTGCGATCATTTATTAATCAATAATAACCAAAATTGACAATCTATTTCTTAAACAACAATTTAAAATCGGCCACGCGGCAACAAATATATATAGTGGTCGTTAATTTATTTTAATCACTATTAACAAGAAGTGATGTATAGGCGAATGTTCTTGTTGCACTCTATTTGGAAGAATTTTTTTTCGAAACTTTTTAAAAACAATATAAATTGAAAAATTATTTCAATTTTAAAATTACTTTTTATATTTTTTTCTCCTCACTTCCCTACTCAGAAGCAAGATGTAAGGGTTTTAGAGATAGTAAAGAATTAGTTTTAGAGCAGTTTTTACCCATCACGACCCGTCATACGCTTTTAAGAATTCGTATTGTAAGACCTGAACATTGTGTTGTTGGGATATGGCGCTATAACAAAATCTGCAAACGCGTATATTATCATAGACCTTATAAACATCGTGCAAAGAAGGGAATTCGTACGCTTGTTATCTAGCGACATCTTACTTTGTCTCTCCTTTTGTTTATGGCATGCTGCAAGATATAGTTGAATTAGTAATCTGAGACGCTTGATACGGCAGAAGTGGAGTTATTTATTAAGCGTTGTACCTAAATATGTTTAGTTATTGCAACGAAACAAGTGGCATCACAGAATAGACATTGCGTGAATAAAGACGTCATAAAGAATTACTCAATCTTTCTCATGCTTATCAAAATGAAAAAGCGTAGCTGATCTGAATCCTCAAGTCTAAATAATCGTATCGACTCATCGACGATTCTCTGAAAGCGAGAGAAAATACTGCGAATGCTATTAATACTTGAGCAACTGTACATCATCTGTCACCCACATAAAGCGTGAATCTACGTCTGATATCAATCGCGGAATAGCCTTTGTATGGTCGGATTACAGGAGAAAAGACGGCGTGAAGTCTTTTACTACTCTTGATGGAATTTTCGATGAATGTATATCTTTGTGGTGGAATGTAGAGTACCTATTACTGAAATTGTGTTAGGTGAATGTGATTTGATAGATCTTTAATTTGTACATTGTTTACTAATAATGCGTGTTAGACCCGGTTCTAACCAAATCTACTCCTAGCAGATTTAGTCATAACCAGACGCCATTGAAAGCCTTAAGTTCATCAGAAAAGACTGTTCAATTTTACGTTACACTTTGAAGCCTTCTGCATCTTATTTTGAATAACATTAGCCGTGTAGAATAACTGTCATTATTATTAAATATAATTTTTACATCTTAATGTTATGTGAAGATAAATTTACATATTTTTTTTTTACATTAATAGTTCTAATCGAAAAAATGTGCTTAGCGAAATAGATGCCGAAGCAACCGCGTACAAAAATAATTATAAATTTTCAAGATTGGTAAGTACCAAATATTCTTGTACTTGTGCTTAGTATAAATTGACTTCAAGTTTCGCAAATAGCAATTGTTTACTAATAAAAACTGTAAATAGTTTGCCGTTTGAAAAATTCTTATAGCATTCAATTAATTTTACAAAATATTGCCCTAAATATCTTTGATCGATCCGTGAGCAATATATAAAGTACATTACTTTGAATTGAATACATCTAATGAAAATTCTACTATAAAAGTAACCTTATCTTTTTTTACAATAGGTAGTTTAGTCGCGCAAACTGTAGACATTCTGACAGTTGTTTAACAATCAACTCAAAACGGTTTGTTCTTCAACCATTTCATAAAAGAATACAAATATAAAAGTACATTGTAACCAAATAGCAACGTTTAATCAATAAAACTTGCGCGCGCGCATTGACATCACTTCCCTGGGATATAATTCAAAGTTTAACGAGCGGCACACAATTAGTGGACGTTTCGCGAACAATTTATAATATGAAATTGATGGTTGCGTAGCAGCTTTTAACTATACTCCATTCCTCTGACAATGTTTTAAGGGTACAAACTGATTGACGCGCCATTAGCAATTAGAATTTATAATTAACCAGTTATTTAAACGTTATTATATAATTATCTTTAACGATTGACAATAGCGGTGTAATGGTTAGCAGGGGATTAGTAAACGGGCCTTCTATCTAGCTGATTGATGTTCATAAAATATTCATAAGATTTTATTGACAGCTTTTAGAGAGTCGCCATAAACCACTTTGTTTCATTTTGATCCCGTTCCGTTTTCTCTCCCATCCCGTTTATATACTATTGATTGTTATACCTTCTTCAATCAAGTTTGTATTGAAATCGACCTCGAATGGCAGCACTGAGTTTTAATGTCTTTTAATTATATACTCTAACTTTGGTCTAACATGATTAATTAATAAATCGTAAACTACAAAGCTCCGGCTCATTACACAGTTTTAGCGAACCGCCCCCACCAAAAAGAAGTGTCCACGTCCACATCTATAATATATTTTCATGTCAGATTTTCCATTTCACTGTAGAAGCATTAACCTGCCACAGCATCTTTTTTATTTGAAATTAAAGGGTTTGGTCTTTGGCTTGGAGCCCTGTGCAAGTTGGGGGGTCGCCAGCTACTATTATCACCAATGCGATAACAACTTTCGATACCGAAAGCTTAACGTGCTTTTAGGTCGATCAAGGAACAAAAAACTGATTGTGGAATTTGCCTTTGGTTAGTGTTCTAATTTATCTTGACTTTGAAGGCATGAATATATATATTTAACCACAACTACAAAAATACAACAATTCAAAATAGAAACGCTAAATGATGATTAAAATTTTTTACTTAGAAAAAGTTCGGCATCATCCAAATCAAACAAATCATTTGCTATTTAATTTCGTCATTATCCTCGACGGTCCCGAAATTTGCGGTCCGTGTAATCACAAGGCGTCCTATACAACATCACGCGCACACGCACGACGCTCGGCGACATCTCATTTCCTCTCGGTAATGGCTTTATTAAGTGAAATTCGTGCCGGAGCCTTGTATCGAGCGAAACACCGTCCCGTTCGCGTGCTGGCCAACATGCGACTGCTTAATTAAGCCCACGCTATATCTATAACAATTTACGCTAATAGGTCGTGACACTAGCAATGAGCGCGGTGACCATGAGTCCGCTACGTGCGAGGGGAATTCTATCGTCATTTATATTGTCTATTTAAATCGAGTTGTCGAATTCGAGGATAATGTGTCGTTGCGAAATGCGCTCCTAAGATAAACATAAATTAAAAGTTCAAATGATTCCCTTAGGAAAAAAATATTCTAGAATAATACTCTAAACGTAAACAATCTCCTCCCGCGCCACACCAACCCACCCTCCCTAATATTGCTTTCCACTTCCCACGCATGTTTATTTTAAGTGCTTTTCTTCGGGTGAAATTTACAATAAATGTTATTTTTAACATGCTTTTATTAGCTTCACCTGTATGTATGTGTGTAACCGACTCCTTTACACTTGATTTTGTCCCGCTTTACAAGGACAGATTTAATTTAAACTTTGTACACAAATATCAAGAACCGGTGACAATACAATAATTTGATAAGTTTATCACATTATCCTGATCAGGATCGCCAGGATCGAATAATTTCGTCACGTATCGTCTGCATGAGAGCAAGTGGCTTATTACTGTTACTAAATTCTATTACTGTTTCGTAATAGAGTTTAGTAACAGTAATAAGCATTATTATTAATTAAACTGTTATTGTATTGTTAAAATTACAAATTTTTAACAATCAATCCAATTAAAAAGTGAAAAATAAATATAGTTTAAAAAAACTAAAAACACGCTTTTAAAAAGCACATCAAACTAAAAGTGAAAATAATTCTGAATATGAGCCGAAAAAATAATAAACAATGACGAAAAATACTAGTATTATTGTGGAAAATGTGCTTTTAAAAGCGTGTTTTTTAGTTTTTTTAAACTATATTTTTATGCTAGAAGTGACTTGTTTATATCGAGTTGTTACAGACGATTTGTTGATTTATTTACATGAGATTATATATATTCAGGATGGAATCGATCATTCATTTTTCCTTAAATAGTCATAACCTTTTTTAGAACAACCTTGCCAAAGTAAGTATAACTATCATATATCATTGAAAATATGCTTATAAATAATATAAAATTATATAGACACAACCCTAATAAATGTTCAGCCAGACTGAAGCGCGAGCGCCGTGTGCCGCCGCCACCCGACGACAGATAGCGGCGTCTAGACATTTACTTACAAATGACACATGATAGCGTCAGTGGTATAAAAGTCATCGAAGGTGTTATTAGATTAGACTCTGATTTTCCGTACGTGTTCCTCAATTGTAAAAAAACAAGGCAAATTATCGCATAAGCGTTACACAGCACGCAATATTACTTGCGGATTCGCAAGTTGTTTATTCTCAGGATAAGTTCCATTATAGAGTCTTAGAACCGCAACAATATCGCCTCTGCAATCTCCTCAACAATAAATCATGTTTGCATATTCGATAGCAGTGAAAGACATTATTATCAAACACTTAAATAATAATCACACACAATCTTACTTTTAAAAACGTGAATATCGTAAACGTAACAATTATACTAAAATAGTACTTACTTGTCTTTGAACTTCGTGTAAACTCAACGACAAGCACGCACACGCTAACTTCCACCCACCACGCGCGTCTAAGTCACGTGATCGACTGCAGGTGGCTGCAGGCCGCAACGTAATACTTGGGAACGCGGGGCGAGAGGCGCGGTATCAGACACATATTTTTTTTCAAAGGGTTGTCGGTGCGATTTTTTTATGTAAGTATTCTAAGCTATTTTTCTCAGAAATGGCTACTTCGGTTATTATATTTTCGTTGATAAACTTGGAAAAAAGAAGAAGATTAAGAATATTTGTGGAAAGATGCATTATCGATTCTAGAAAGTATATCTTGAGCTCACGGACTGACATTCAGTTTAATTTCTGCGATCAATGCTTATGAACGCACTTTACGCATATGCATGCGAAGTGCAATCGATCAAATACGATCAAATGATTCTGTAGCGATTTATTGTAACCCTGTGTTTCTGCTTTTCTGTGTGTTTACTTCTCGTCCGATCTCAATCTTCGAACCAACAATAGGGTCATTACAAACAGTACTTAAAAATTAGAGATCGGATGCACATTGTAAGCCTTATATAACAAAATCACTGTTTTAGAAAATCCATCTGATGAAGAATGTATTAATGCAAGAACGAAACAGAACGTGCTTCTGTTTTAAAACGGCATAAGTAACATATGTATTGAACATTTTGTCATCGTTGCAACTTTTTGTATTGTAAAGCATAGTATTATATATAAAATGAAGAAAGTGGTCAATGTTCATCCCCTATTGATTACTGTGTGTACTAATGATTTATCAATACCTATCTCCTAGACATATCGATCTTCATTAAAAGATGGTATATATCCCCATGGAACAAAGCGTTTATAACACCAATACCAAAAATAACAATTAAAATTACTGAAAATAAAACCATTTCAAAGTTGTATATCTTTAGGACAATCCTTGAAAACATGGTCACTGCACAATTATCACATACTCTTTGTACCTACATCTCCGAAAACCAGCAAGTTTTCTTTTTTTTAAACACAGAGATCGATATGATTGTTCTTACTGATTGTTCATTTTCCGCCATGAACGAGAACCCATTGATGTCGTTCGTAAGTACTAATTTTTCAAATGCTTTCGATAACTTTAATCAAAATATATTTTGTATAGATTTTGAAGAAAGGGCGTGTATGACACTGCCTTAAGATGGTTGGAATCTTATATACATAATCGCAATAATGCTGTCTGTATGCAGAGTCATTACTCGAAATTTCTGTATTTACTTTAGAAAGTTAAAGATTCACACTAGGGCTCCTTGTTTTCCATCTCTACAAGAAAATTAATTTTGTCCAAGCCAATGTCTAGTTAAAAATAGGATCGAGATCATTAAACCAGCAAGCTCTAAAAAAATTATACCTTTGAAGTTACGATGAATGATTTTCAAAAATAAACTTATTCAACGATACTTTAAGTAAATTAAAACAATTAGGTACTGTTGGATAATTTATATCAAATTATCAATGTTAAAATTGCTACACATTATATTTTTAGTCTCAGTTTAATTTTGAATTAATTATGTGCTTATTTTTAAGCTATTGCATAGCTTCTATCGCGGGCCTTGATCGTGGAGACCGAATCCAGAAATTCCGTAACGAAAATAACCTAACACCCCACTCTGACCGGCACAGCGGCGATACTTTTTACTTTTACCATCTATCGATGAATAGCATAACTTTTAATGACTTTTTTGAAATATCACGCTTGTCTCTTTAGTTCATCAACTCGCCTCTAGGTGGCATTGGTTGTATCGGTGTTACTGCGCATGCGTAATCCCTCTCTAATATTTAAAATTAAATGTTTTTTGATTTTAAATATAAATTTTATGAAACTTTCTTTTTTTTTCTGTACTAAAATCTATTTAATTGAATAACTAATTTTGATTAACAAAAAACAGCGTGTATGTACTTATATACGCACGTGTGTTATACCTACTTCTCTGGCGTAAAACAAACAATAGTTTTTGGTAAACTAAAAATTATTTTTGAAAATTCAAAATATATCTGATGTGTGTCAATTTAGGAAAACAGTATACTTTTACCTATTATCAATACTTTAAATAAATATAACCTCAATACTTAATACATATTTTTCTCAAATATATATCTCACTATACGCTACAATATATAATTTTATAAACACGAATATCAAAGTGAAATGTCAGCCATGAAATGAGCTCATGACTACTTCCCAAAAAGCTACGTAGCGACCACGATCATGGTAAGATCTTTGCCATATAGTCACTGACATCCATAAATCCTTTCATATAAGTTAGTCGGTTTTGTGTGCTTAAATATTTGCCTCTTTTTTAATATACCACCAATTTAGCCCGCATGAGATCCGACGAAGATCTAGGGCGACCATTGCCGACTCTTGCATCAGACACAATCGCTCTATAAATATTTTGTTTTGTCAGATTATTTTCATTCATCCTTTCCAGATGCCAAATCACCGCAACATAGCTTTCTCTACTCTCTACATACATCTTTTTTCAAACACATCGCTATCTCCATACACGATTATTACGACTAATTTTCTATTGTGTTTATTAACATATGTAATAATAAATACGATATTAAATCAATTGAATGGAATGATTAACTCACACGTAAATGTACACCACTCGGAATAATCTCCAATCGCACAACCTTCATAGTTCGTTACATTAGCGCATTTCCTGTTGAAAATATTTCAAAAATTGTAAATTACCTTTCCGTTGGCAATATAATAATGAATAATAATATAAACTCGCGCCTATTTCTTAGAAAAGTAGGCAGAGACAATAGATTTTACCATAGTATTGATCTTTGTATATATCTCTTATTTCACTGACATCCATTATTTTTTCATACAAGCTCGTCGGTTTCAGGTGTCCAATTTGATAACGTATTTTACAGAGGGCGCCCAGGCTTGTTCTAGTTTTCATATACGTATTTCCTTTAATACCTAACTAGTTTTTAAACGTAGATATAAAAGTGTCAATTTTAAAAGAGAGGTAAAGAAGGTATGCAATTTAATAATAAATTTGGGTGAAGTTTCTACAGCGATTACGACCAGTGCCGGATGAAGCAATTTGCAGTAATCCACACAAGGGACATTGGAAATAAATCGTTTTAGGGCTCCGTCGGCCGTCTCGGAGGCCGCAGCGGCGTTGCACCCTCACTAAACGTAATTGCTGTCGTATACGAACTTAACGTGATTGCCCACGGAAGTCGGCCTGCGGTGGGTATGCGTACCCATAGATTTTTGATTATTTTTTTGAAGTAAATTCCATATTACGAAAAGATTAAATCTATATTGCAAAAATGTTGTTCTCTCAAATTATTAAATATTAGAATTGGGCAATAGTTTACAAGTTGCGAGATCGGGAGTGTAGGAGTATAAAACACGTAATATTTATTATGACAAATAATCTGCTCGCCTAACGAATGAGTGACCATTTTCTGTACAACCCTTCGTTTCATTTCATAAATCTTGTTAGAATTACACTAATTGCGCGGATTTTCTGCTTTCAGGTTCATAACTGTATCTTCTCTCCCCGGTAATTCTCATATTACGAGATTAGCGAAAAGACTTGGTTCTACAGCATATGCAATAAAGAATTCGGCGACTTACAGACGAAACCACCGCGAGACTAGTTTGTTTCAGTTTTTTTCATAGTCTTATGACCTATGGAATTTTGTTGTGGGGTCATGTAGCAGATATTAACACAATTTTCATGCTGCAGAAGCGAACTATTCGTGCTGTTTATGATCTGAGATCAATGACATCTCTCAAAGAAAAATTTTACGAAATTAATATCCTAACCAATACTTATACGAAAACTTGGTATATGTCAAGAGAAATATAGAATCGTTCCAAAAAAGAAGCGAGTCCATAACATTAACACTAGACATAAGAACGATCTGGCTGCTCATAAGACCCGTTTAAGTAAAGTTAATAAATCATTTAAGGGGCTGTGTGTGCGCTTTTATAATAAGATCCCACCTGAAATTCAAAATTTGCCATTTGCTGAGTTTAAACGTTTCGTTAAAAGAAAGTTATATGGCAAGGGCTATTATACCGTGTTGGAATATCTTGATGAAATTAAAGCCCCTGGGATTGACCTGCTTGCCTATCAGGTTATTTCATATTATTTTTAAATGTCGACTAAATTATAAATTACAAAATCCATTATATTGATGAGTAAAAAGAGTAAGCCTTGAGTTTCTTGCCCATTCTTCTCTCGGTGAATCAGCATTTGGAATGGGCGGTAATGTCGAAACGAACTTATTAATGACGTATTTCAAGTGTAATTTCATTACCTACGAAATAAAGATATTTTTGATTTGATTTGGTACCTATTACTCCAAAATGGAACACGAATCGTTCAATGTGTAAATTTGAATGACGATGTTTAAATGTACTCATTTCCATTGTTATATGACAAACAAGCTGGCAAACCATAACGCAAAACGGAAATCCTCTGCTACAAAAGAATATTCCTAATGTTTAGGGTTCCCTACATTTAAAACCTTACAGGATCATTTTCGTATGTATCTATCCGTCTGTCACCGTCCATTTTCTATTATTATATTTTGTGAGGTATTAATTCACGGAAATCCATAATTAGACGCCTGCATGTATTAACATGCAGCATGTAACCCACCACTGACGCTGCAATGGGTTGCATGCATTTAGTAATTTAGATAACTCAATCAGAACCATATAGCTAAAATAAACGAACTTTGAATTTAAAATTTTATTTAGGGCAGCCAGCTAAAAAATAATAATTAAGTGTATTACGTGACGTATCCAATGATAGGAATGTTATAAGAAATACACAAAAGTCCACCGTTCCTTTTCCTTATCTGTAAAAGTAGTGTATCGAATTTTTTTATTAGGGCTTCTCTTAATTTGTAGAAAAAAATGCAAATGGTCATAATAAGTCTTTACATTTACAAGGAAAACACAAAATACTCGTGAAAAAAAAATGTATGTGGAAAGAACTGTTACAATGATTAATAGCGCGGAACCATCTCCGCGCGAGTACGATTCGCACTTAGCCAGTTTTAACGTTAAATCATGTACATAAGCGACAGCCTTTCGACGTCGAAAGCACGGGCCTAAATGTTCATTTAGAATTTTTCGTTACTTGCTCATACAAATACACACTGCTACTCGCATCTAATGATACTCTACATTATTATCATTATCTGTCAATAGCCTACAGATGCTGTCTGTAATTGTTATAATTTGATCGTTTATTTTACGTAGGAAATTAATACTATTGATATGATTCACGGAGGCATATAAACGAGATACAACATTAAGTCGGAGAAAAAGTTTTTTCATATTTCAAAATAAAAGCTGCAGCAAAATCTCTTTGGTTGTGCTATTTGTATCTGGCTAGTTTTGATACCATGGATGACATTTAAAAAAAAACAAAAAAAGAAATTAAAAACGGTGTCCCGCCATTGTTTTTCTGTCCACCAAATGAAAGAATCTAACGTAGGAATTCGACATTTATGCATTTGCGACAAAAATTTGTAACGTTTATGCACCTAATGCAATGTCGGTAAGAGTAATATAAAACTGGTTCAAGGGTTTTCAGTCCGGTAATTTTGATATCAAAGATGAACCTCACTCTGATTGACCTGTTACGAATAAAATCGATGCTATTTTGGAAAAAATAGAGCAAGATCGGCATATCAGTTCTTACGTCATAACTGAAGAATACCTGTTTTGTGGTAAATAGACCACAAAACAGTTTTGACCCATTTGTAAAACAGCAGGATATACGAAAAAGATCGATACTTGGGTTCCACACGAACTCACTGAAAGAAATCTAACGAATCGTGCACTCATTAGCGACTCTCTATTGAAACGTAATGAAACCGAACCGTTTTATAAAGGTTGATCACTGGTGATGAAAAATGGATTACCTACGACAAGAACGTGTGAAAAAATGTGTCAAAAGGCAACCAAGCTCCACAGACTATAACGAAACCAGAATTAACTTGCAATAAATTGGTATGTATATGGTGGGATTGGAAGGGCATTATTCATTATAAGCTTTTGCCGCTGAACAAAACCGGATCTCTACTGCCAACAGCTAATAGGACTCAAGTAAGAAGTAAAGATTAAACGACCAAAATCGATCAACAAAAAGGGTGTGATTTTTCACCATGGTAACACCAGACCACACACGTCTTTAGCCACTCAGGTTTGGTTGAGAAGTGTTAACACTTCCCAAGCCAATGGTGACGATGCATTAATGCATCCACCATTTAGTCCTGACCTTACTCCCTCAGATTTTCACGTTTTGGTCTTTTCAGAATTCTTAAGGTAGTGTTAGGTACACATCAAGAGAAAACTGTGACAAACTACTTGTCACAGTTTTTTGATCAGAAGTCCCAAAACTTTTACAGCAATATATACGTAAATAAAATATGATGAAAAATTATCTTGAATTTGTATATACAATACGAAAAAACCGCTACTGACACCATGCATCAAGGTGATCAATTGTTTGAGTGGGACTAATGCAATTAGGTATTGCGAAAATTGTACAAATGAAATACTACGAAATTAACAGAACTACTTTCCAAAGTTAGTGTGTGTGAAATTCAGAATACTTATCATGTTATTTTTCACATTAAAAGTACTAATAACTATTTTATAAACATCAGAGGGCTATGTATTAAAAAATATGAGTAACATAGTATAACGCCATAAGAAATGACATCAGTGTTGTTATCCTATAAAAGATGGCATTTAATAATAAAACTGAGTTCTATAATTATAAATTTCCTAGAGGAAAATTACGAAGCATTTTATATTATTTGAATAATAACATAAAGTAATTCCTTGATTTTTATGAGAGAGACTATACATGTACCTCAATAGATATATGTAGTTTGTACTAAAGAATACAAGTGTTAAAAGTTTGATCGGTTTAGTTACGGACTAGTAATCCACAACGATGTCAGTGAGCACTTACGTTAGCGCCGTATATGAAGGTTTGTACGTATCTAAAAAATCCTCTGCGTTAGTACAAAAAATCCAAATATTTTTAATTAAATATACTAACTTTCCGCTCACTGCTCCACCCGCGTGGATGAGAAGCTTCTCGCGTTCATTCCTAGTTTATTTATTTTTTTTTTAATCTAATCTTCTGACGTAATTTCTTACAATATCACAAACATCATTTCTCGCAATAAAAAGTAAGTATTTAAGCAACCGACCTGCCTCGGCGGCTTTTGAGTGTGACGCGGACATACAACATAAACGAACGGGAAACCTTTATAAAATAAGGGTTTTCATCAAAACCGTTAGGGCCGTATGTGAGATCATCATGGCATAGGTATCTATACTACTAATTAGTCTGTCTGTACGTCCGTCTAAATACATTTTTTTTTAAGTTATGTCTTTTGGTGCGTTATGAAAAATTGACGAGTAATTTTTTATTGGGGTGACAAGAAAACTACGCTATGAATCTGTCGTAAACGGTTTAGCGAGCAACTTCAGACGACTAATAACTGATGTATCAAACGTTCAAGCTGGTGGAGTTGTTTTCCTATATACCTATATATAAATATTCCCTAGGTCACACCATTTAAGTGACTTATCTCTTTTGAGGGATAGGTTTTAACTTGACTCCCTGTTTATCCATAAATATATTTCCTGTGTCCTTACGACCTAAATTGCATCCTTTTCTTATTTTCTATTTATGAAGTTTTATGTGTATGGTCTTGGACTATGGAAACTGTGTATGGTCATACACCCCCAAGGTATACTTCCCCTTTCCCTCTCACCCCCTCTGGCATGTAGATTCCCTACTTTGTCCCACTTCCCCTCTGAGATATCTCACCCTAATGCAACCTATCTTTGTGGTGGGTGATCTTAGAATTTCTAAACCGGGCTCGTTTAAATAAGTTTAGAAGACCAAATTTTGGCCCCTGCCGATTTTCCAAATACAATCGAGCCGCTGAGATATAGGTAATTTTAAAAACCTTTTTTGTATTATAGTTTTGTTATTACAAACCACTAATAACTGATGTGCCGAATTCAGTCACTGATGCTATAGCAGTGGACATAACTTAGAATTAACGTAACATATTACAATTCTTTTAAGAAAATAAATATTACTATTTAATTTTTTTTATTAGATTAAAATTTCTAAATTCAATTGACTATCCCAATCCAGTTATTTTTATTTTATTGTAGTTAATTATTTGCATGCAATTAAAAAAAAATTATTACGTCAAACAAGTGTAATTTACCGCGCGCGTACACAAGTACACACTGTAGTTATTTGTAAATTTTTGTAATCAATACATATTTTATGATGTACTGACTCAGATTCTATCAATTTCAATTTTCTCACAGAACCCCAATATGTCATATATTCTTCCGTTGATTTCTATCTTCATATTAGATTTTATTGAAATTAGAAAAACTGCAAGTGTTTAAATATATTCATGGAACCCTAAAAAGTATCGTATATCCTTCCTTTGCCTTCCAACTGTGTCCATACAAAATTTTAGGAAAATCGCTAAAACCACGAAGGTTTTCATTTATCTCATGGATCCCTAACATGTATCGTATACACTCCATTAATTTTCAGCTCCCTTTTACACTATTATATTGAATTTAAATTTAAATTTGTATATTAAAATTAGTTAAAACATAAAGGTTCTTAATGCTTCTGAGGGAACCCTAACACCCATCGCCAATTTTTATTGTAAATAGCATTCTCCCACAATTGAGCCCATGTAGGCATAAAACGAATTCTTGTATCATTTATATCAACTGTTGGCGTGTCCATCATGGTATCGATCCGGTTTTTCGTCCTCGATTTTGACAGTTCCGGTTTTTGTCCCAATCTCGATTCTGGTTCCACCTTTCACTTTCACCACCTTGATTCAATTCCGATAGTGTTCGGAACGGCCATAACGGAAGTCGAATTATAATTGTTTATTGTATAATTCTGTTCGGAAACGACCATAACGGAAGTCGAATTATAATAATTTGTTGTATAATTGTAGAATAGCTAAATTTTGTTTTTCATTATTGCATAGAGGGTGTATGATCGGCGACGCGTGCATTAGAATGAAGCGGAAATATATTGCCGAAAACGATTTAACATATCGGATATTTACTTAGAAAATAGGATTACGTAACTGAAATTGTAAAAATTTTGTACAAAGGGCATTTATTTAAATAAATCGTTTGACCGTTAAAGAACCGTTATAAAGTGGGGATATCGGGAACACGTGTAACAGTGGTATAAATATAGGATAGGGTCCCGATATCCTTCACTTCCTTTCTTCCGCTCAAGTATATACTTATATAGTAATAATAACAAGTTAAACGAAACTCTGCTCCTCGAAATAAGTAACTACAAAGGTTTTCATTGAAACTCTGCCGGCTGAAGATCGACTTCGACGGTTGCGACCAGCGCACAAAGTGTACCAGGTCCCGTACATTTTTTGGTCCATTCGAGCCGTATTCCGCAACCGACGCCGTTCAAGATGCCCAAAACAAGATCGAAGACAGCGCAACGGAGCTCCAACGGCGACACAGATCAACAGCAATCCAGCGAAGGGACCACCACAGAGGCATCTTCAGCCACCACCACCACTACGACCACGACCGCAACCACCACGACCGAGGGCAACACCGACCGCACGACGACCACCGACACGTCTACAGAAAACACAGCGAAACACCACAAGCACATACAGACGAGCCGGTTCCGGTCGCACCAACAGACTCTGCGGACGCCCGACCGTCGGAAAAAGGAAGTCAACATGTAACAGTAGAAAGCGCACTCATCGTATAGCAAAGCCAAAGAAGAGCTCCTGCGCGCACAGGTACAGCTCGCAGCAGCACGTCTAGCTGCATTAGAAACAGAAGAAACCGACAGCGAAGAAGATGACACAGTAGTTCAAGATCAAGAGACACAGAGAGAGTAGGAAACTGGGTGGACACTCAGATGGAAACCCTCGCCACTATCGCACCGCATCAGAAAAACGGAACGACGGGGCAAAACAGCAGAATACAGACGAGCTCGCGACCGCTGCCAAGATCGACACGCCACCTGCAGTTTGCGCGACCTCGACACGTCCCGCGTCCGAAACCGAACAGAAGAAACAGACAGAAATCCCGACAGCGGTGCGCGCAACAGAAACCTCGCACACAACATTCTCGACCTGAACACATCGCTCCACTACAATCAACGGGAAACATGATAACAGAATTAGCGACCGCGCTCACTCTCGCCGCGCGGGCTCCAGCAGTGCGTACGACTTACCAACGTTTTATGGCGCACATCAAGAATGGCTCATGTTCAAAGCATCCTACGTCGACACACGCACGTCGTTCACCGAACACGAAAACATGTTAAGGTTGAGAAAAGTTTAAGAGGAAAAGCCAAAGATGCAGTGAGGAATCTACTCAACTATAGCAAGAATTCAGAAACAGTAATGAACGCCCTTGAAAAACGCTTCGGACGACCCGACGCTATAGCAATCGCCGAAATTCAAAATTTACGAACTCTACAACGTCCAACGGACTCACCGAACAGTATATGCGAGTTCGCCGGCGATTTCACGAATATAATATCTTCGCTACGAAAACTGAAAAGAATATTATCTTTATAATCCAGAAATAATCAAATGCACTCTAGACAAGTTTACTTCAGCAATGAAATACAGATGGTTCGACTTCTCAGCTGAACAACCGCAAGAAGAACCCGATCTGATAAAGATGGCAAGATTTTTAGAAAGAGAAGCCGAGCGATGCAGTGCGTACGCCCACCCGAAACCATTACGCAACCAAGGGGATACGATCACACAGATGAAAAGAATACAGAAAACGTTTTTACATCGGCGAATAGAAGAGAACACAGAACCGAACAGATCGCCGCGTCCGTGCCCCGTATGTGAAAAAACGAGACATGACGTCACGGACTGCGAAACATTTATGAAAGCCGATTCGAATAAAAGTGGGATCTCGCAAAAAGCCACTATCTTTGTTTCAAATGTTTAAAACACAGAAACAAACACACAATTACCGTGGCTCACGTTGCGAAATCGACGGATGTCAGCAATGGCATCACAAATTATTACATTTCACGAAGAAACAGGAAACAGAAAGAAATGATATAGTCGCATCGACGTGGACATCGGAAAGAAACCGATGTTTCTTAAAATTATCCCAGTACGAGTAGCGGGTCAAAGAAGGAGATAGATACATACGCTCTACTCGACGACGGCTCGACAGTCACGCTAATAGATTCCGACCTCGCTCAACAACTCGGAGCCAGAGGTCGAAACGAGCCTTTACACATAGAAGCAATAGCGAAAACGAAAGTCGAAATGAAGACATCAAGATGCGTTCCGATCAAATTACGCGGCGCGTCAACAGCCAACAAATATATGCACGAACGATTGAAAACCTACAGCTATCACCACAAGCGGTGACAAAACAAGATATCGATGGCTGTAAACATCTCGACGACATACGCCACAAGTTAATGTACGATCAAGCAAAGCCGAAAATACTCATAGGTCAGGATAACTGGCATTTATTAGTCGCTACCGAAACCAGGAAAGGACACAGAAACCAGCCGGCGGCCTCACTCACCGTTAGGCTGGGTCCTGCACGGCATCGAACTCGTACGATCGGACAACACGTGCATTACGTACATAACTTAACAGCGACAACGGAAGATAACATGGATGAACAGTTACGACGATACTTCGCTATCGAATCGCTCGCTATTACACCGAAACGACCGTCAAACGATCCCGAACAACGAGCAGTCAATATATTGAAAGAATCCACGACACAGCTCGAAGACGGGCATTATCAAACCGGATTGTTGTGGAAAGAACAGCAAACAAAATGCCGAACAATTACGAAAACGCCATGAAGAGGTTAATAACTACGGAAAAGAAAATCGATCGCGACGTCGAACTGCGAAATAAATATAAAAGAACAAATGAAGGCCCTAGTGAACAAGGGCTACGCTGAAAAACACCGTTGCATAGAACAGAGAACAGAACCTGGTACCTGCCACATTTCCCGGTCATAAACGCTATGAAACCGGGAAAAATACGAGTCGTTCACGACGCTGCCGCTAAAACAAAAGGCGTGTCGCTCAACGACCATCTATTAACCGGCCCTGATTTGCTGCAATCATTACCGGGGGTCATAATGCGCTTCCGTCAGCATCCTGTAGCCGTCTCGGCCGACATATCAGAAATGTTTATGCAGATAAAAATAAAACCGGAAGACAGAGATGCACTTCGATACTTATGGCGCGGCGACAAAGGAAATGAAAAACCTACTGAGTACAGAATGACGTCACTTAGCGACGTCTTCACCGGCGACATCGATATACACATAAAATTTTAACGCCGAAAATATAGAAACTGAACCCGAAGTATACAGAGCAGTGATAAAAACCACTACGTCGACGATTATATACAGAGCTTCGAAACCGAACAAAGGGCGATCGATATAGCACAGAGGTACGCGACGTCCACCGCGAAGCTCGCTTCGAACTCAAACAGTGGACGTCAAACTCGAAACGTCTACTCACAGCATTGAATGAGACGTCAGAACAGAAAAATCGATCGATTACACACAGAAAATAGTTCCGAACGAGTACTGGGCCTCAATTGGAATTCAGATCGTGACGAGCTAACATTTAATCTGAATCTAGCTCGACTACCGCACGATATCATGAACAGCGAACGACCTACGAAGCGTCAAGTACTCAAAATAGTTATGTCATTGTTCGACCCGCTCGGCCTCGCCTCACCTGTCACCACGAAAGCTAAACAATTACTGCAAGAAATATGGCGGCGAGGTACCGGCTGGGATGATGAGATCGATCAAGATCTCGCCACACAGTGGAATGACTGGAAAAGTCAACTAATCAACCTGAAAAATGAAAAAATACCGCGCTGCTATCTAAGATATACAGACGCCACCACATTACAGCTACACACATTTGTGGATGCCAGCGAGACGGCCTACGCAGCAGCCCTCTACTGGCGAGCGACCGATTCTCGAGGTCACGTTTCGACATCACTGATAATAGCCAAATCGAGAGTGGCGCCGCTCAAAATCACGTCGATACCGAGACTCGAACTCCAGGCGGCCGTCATGGGAACCAGAATGGCGACCACTGTTATCGAGGAGCACGACAGAAAACCGAACACCAAATTTTATTGGACGGACAGCAAGACCGTGCTCACATGGTTAAAGAACGGCGCTCGCTCATACAAACCATTCGTAGCTCATCGCATCGCCGCCATCGAAGAAAATAGTACACTGAACGAATGGCGATGGGTACCTACAAAACAGAACGTCGCGGACGACGCGACCCGAAACGTACCTCGAAATTTAGATCGATGGTACAATGGGCCAGAATTCCTACAGCACGAATCAAACGACTGGCCGACAGAAAAACCTATCATTTTAAAGGAAACAGGCGAAGAAAAATACTTCATCTAACAGTCAAGAAACCCGATTCAAATATCCTGGAATGCATACCGAATATCGACAAATTTTCAAAATGGAGCAAACTTATACGCAGCACAGCATGCGTCTTACAATTCATCAGATTATGCAGAAAAATGAGAAAAGGTCAACTATAAAAGGACCAAGAGAAAACCTGAAAAGGATCCCAGCTGGAAAAATCTAACAAAAACCTTACAACAGAACATCGAACAAACTTGAAATCAGAAAAACAACGAAGTCAAGACGTTATCGATCGATATCGATCTATTATACGATGCCGAAAAATTGTTACAAAAGGCGTGTCAACAGCAATCATTTCCTCAAGAGATTTCCGACTTACGAAACGGGAAAACGATATCGACACGAAGCCGACTATATAAATTATCGATAGAAATGCACGATAACATAATGCGAATAAAACCAGAATAGGCCGCGCCGACGGCAAAACATCCGCCGATATTAAGCGGCGATCGATCACCATAACCAGATTGTATATAAAACATACACATAGACAGCTACATCACGCCGGCGCCGAAGCTACTATAAACGAGTGTCGACAACGCTATTACATAACACGGATAAGAACCGTAACGAGAGATATAATAAGGCGGTGTATTCCGTGCCGAATAAAGAGCGTCCCCGCCTCACCTCCCACGGGGACCACCTCTCGAACAGGTTGGCACATCACCGACGCCGTTCACCTACACGGGGATAGATTACTTCGGGCCGCTAACAGTGAAAATAGGTCGAACTACGAATAAAAGATATGTTGTGTTATTCACATGTCTCACCACGAGAGCCATTCATCTGGAAATAGCAGCATCAGAGAGGACCTTTTCGTCATGGCTCTGAAAAGGATGATCGCTCGCGCGGCGCTGCCACCAAAGAATCTGGTGAGATAACGCAGGACCAACTTACGAGGCGCTGCTCGAGAACCGCAACATATTGCTTTGAAATGAAAACAGAAGCGAACTTGAAAACAATAAGATGGCGCTTTATACCACCAGGCGCACCGTTCATGGGCGGCAGGGAAAGGTTAATCAGAAGCGTAAAAATGGTTTAAATACAGTATTACCACTAACGAAAGAACCCAAGAGGTGTTAACACATTACTGCCGAAGTCATTTACAGTAAATAACGAACCATGACATACGTAACCACAGATCCAGAAGCACCTGAATCATTAACGCCAAATCATTTCTTCTTGCGGTTCTGCGGCTGCTCCTGCGCCAGGCACTCGACAGGAGTCGGGCTTGAACAGCCGCGCGCAGTGGCGCGTCTCTCAACAACTAGCAGATATGTTCTGGAGCCGCTGGCTTCAGGAATATCTGCCGAGTTACAACACCGGCGGGAGCCGCGGTCGCAGCGAAGCATTAAGATCGGCGATGTCGTCCTTATCGCTGATAATACGCTGCCGCGCAAATACCTCGTGGTGTCATCACAGCGGTATATCCAGGCACTGATGGTCAGTCACGGGTCGCAGACGTCCAAACAAAGAACGGTGTACTGCGAAGACCCACGAAGAAGATAGTCGTCATACCAACGGGACCGGCCGTCCTCCCTTAAGAAGATACGTCGCGCAACAATCGACGTGCCGTACGGCGGGAGAATGTTCGGAACAGCCATAACGGAAGTCGAATTATAATTGTTTATTGTATAATTCTGTTCGGAAACGACCATAACGGAAGTCGAATTATAATAATTTGTTGTATAATTGTAGAATAGCTAAATAAAATATTGTTTTGTTTTCATTATTGCATAGAGGGTGTATGATCGGCGACGCGTGCATTAGAATGACGGCCCTTTCCGCGCGAATTTAATATATGAAATGAAGCGGGGAGAGGTCATATATAACCGCTGGGCTGGCACCGCTCCGACTGTACGCGTCGCTGACCATAAGTGCTCGTTCACGTTGACTCGCGGGCGCGGTGGCGGGCGCGGTCGCGAAATATCAAACATATGACGTAATATCCGAGTGTTCACGTAGCAAACGCGCATGCGGTCTAGGTAGCGGGCAAACTAGCGACAAACCCGCGCGGCGCGCTCGCGGCAATATCAAACGGATGAGATGTTTGTATGTGTTCACGTCGAACAAGCGGCGGAGCGCGCGATTCACTCGCGACGTCAGGTTAGTTCAACCAGTTTGAACTTGTCGCTAGAAACGAAAGCACGTTTTTATCATGTCATTCAATACAGAAGAGTTTGTAAGTGCCGTTCAGGCTAGAACTCCGATTTGGCAAAGTAAACATGTTCATCATATCAACAGAAACGTTCTTAATAAACTATGGAAGGAAATTGCTGAATTGTTTCCTGATATGGAGGGTGAGTAAATAAAACATTGTCACATTTATTTAAACTTTTACATAATGTATTTAATTAGAATATTTATGACAGGCAAAGACAAAGATACAAAACGTAACGTAAGTAACGACTACGTCTACGTAAATATTAAACGATTGTTTTCCCAAAAATATTTCGTGAATTGATTCCGAACTTGTTTAGCTCGATTTGATGGATTGTTGTTTCTTCCAGTTTGTCGCCGGTGTCGAGTTTGAGTTGTTCTGTTTTCACTATTGCAATTGGAATCGTGACCATCTATATCAATTACAATATTATGCAATAAGCAAGCGGTTTTTATAATCAGGCGTCCATGTTTAACATCAGTTTCAATAGGTTTTAATAAAACTCGCCATTTATTGCATAAAATTCCAAATGCACACTCCACTGTTTTTCTTGCTCTTGACAATCTGTTATTAAAATTCTCTCTCTCTTGATTCAATGTTCTTTGTGGATATGGACGCATTAGATACTCTTTAAGAGGATAAGCTTCATCGGCTACTATAACATATGGAGCTGTAATGTTAGAATTGGGTAATGTTCTTGGTTCTGGAATATTAAAAGCACCTCTTTCGAGTAACCGGTTCAGAGACGAGGCGTTGAATGTACCGCCGTCGCTTTGCTTTCCTCTTCCTCCCACTTCAATAGTTATAAATCTTTTTTTCGCATCTGCCACAGCTTGCAAAACAATAGAGAAATAATGCTTGTAGTTATAATATGCCGATCCTGATTTTCTAGATCGTTTAACTCTACAATATTTACCGTCCAAACTGCCAATGCAGTTAGGAAAGTTCCACATTTCCTCAAAATCTAAAGAAAGATTCTTAAGGTGGTCCTCAGATGGCTGTGGCATGTGGACATTGCAGTTTTTTTTTCCAAATTGCTTCACAGGTACTATAAACAATCTCAGTTGTTGTACTAACACCCAAACGAAAGCTATAAGCCAAAGGTCGAAATCCCAACCCAGTGGAGAGATATCTGAAACATATTAAAAAATATATTATAAGTACAACTTAAATAACTAATATTTACACTATTATAGATACGGCATCAAAAATATACAATATACGTTTTTTACAGAAAAGGCTTTAAGGAAAAATGGAAGAATATTCGGGACCAATTTATGAAAGAGTTTAAGAAAATTCCGGTTTGTCGTTCTGGTGATGCAGGAACTGATGAAAATACTTCAAGGTGGCCATATTTTCAAATGATGCTGTTCATATAAAGATGACGTTACCCCAGAATTAAATGAAGGCAATTTGGATGAACCTACTGATGGAAACAGTAATGATAATGAAAGGTCCCCAACTCCCCAGTCAATAGCTGGTTCATCTACAAGTACACAATATACGAGCACCAAACGTAAACAGGCACAAGATTTAAGACAGGAGTTTATGGAATTGGAGAAGAAAAAGTTGGACTTATTACAAATTAAACTGTCGCAGAGCACTGAAAGGCAAGAACCAGATTGCGAAGATCTGTTATTTTTCAAAAGTTTGTTGCCGTACATGAAAGAATTATCTTCTATGCAAAATTACGTACTAGAAACAAAATTACAGACGTTATTATGAACGAGATGAATGCTGGTACGACTCAGGCTTATCATGGTTACAATACTTATGAATATAACACATCAAATTATGGAAATTAAACTTTGTAATTATGTATCCTGATTAAAAACTATAATTTACTACGAAAATTCTTATTTTTTTAACTCACCTTATAGTTACAAATAGTCTTTCTTCGGGCTTTATACTTTTATGGAAATGTGTGTCTTCTCTTGAAATCTCACTCCTTATTGAATCCAGTATGTAATCAAAACATCCAGTCAGTCAGTCATCAAAACAAACAGACAGTCATCCTGATATACCCAAAAAATCTTGAAGGATGTTCTCTCAATTTACTATATAAAGTATGAAATACGCCATACCGTTCTCTTTCTTTATTAAGTTCGTGCACACTAATTCTTATATTTATTCCCATTTCCCACTTTAGGTATGAATTTTCGGTTAGAAATAAAAGATCGGGGTCCATCTTTCAACCCCTGACAACACGTCTCACTCGCGCAAACGCCTGGCGGCCGATGTGAACACGAACTCGCCACGTCTCTCCGCGCCCGCGCCCGCCACCGCGCCCGCGCGATCAACGTGAACGAGCACTAACATATCGGATATTTACTTAGAAAATAGGATTACGTAACTGAAATTGTAAAAATTTTGTACGAAAATATGTTAAATAGGGCATTTATTTAAATAAATAGCAAAAGGGAGCGGGGTATCGTTTGACCGTTAAAGAACCGTTATAAAGTGGGGATATCGGGAACACGTGTAACAGTGGTATAAATATAGGATAGGGTCCCGATATCCTCCACTTCCTTTCTTCCGCTCAGTATATACATATATAGTAATAATAACAAGTTAAACGAAACTCTGCTCCTCGAAATAAGTAAACTACAAAGGTTTTTCATTGAAACTCTGCCGGCTGAAGATCGACTTCGACGGTTGCGACCAGCGCACAAAGTGTACCAGGTCCCGTACAGATAGTTATTCAATTTTTAAGTAAATGTTTTTCAATTTTCAGGAAACTTAAATTTTCAAGATAAAAAGTACTAAGATATAACCCAATATGCTCCTCTACCTTCCATTGAAAACCTTACCGTGATCAGTTCTATCGTTCCGAAGATACCCAGGGCAAATAAAAAAAAGACAAGGCATAATACTTTAAAAGGATTGTTTGGATGTTTGATACGTATAACTTTATTAACTTAAAACGTAGTTGTTTTGAAATCACAGAGACACAATTTAATTATGTATGTAGAATTATACATATCCTAATGTAAATCCAATAATTACTATTGCTATTTTCACTATAATCAACGAAATATGGACATTGTGGCACTTTCTTTAGTTGTTCCTTATTATTTTCTAGATTCTGTATCATTTATATAACAATGATAGCACTGGCCACTAACCTCCGTGCGGGAACGGAAGACATAATTACGTCAAGTGATTAAGTCTACCTAAAACTTCAAGAACATGCAGTGGCCAAAACATTGGAACTATTTATAGTTGGGTGAGGGTGTATCTGTATAGAAAAAAAATGGTTTTAACGGAATTTACCACGCGACTATATAGGCCCTAAGTATATTTTAATACCATTTACTGCAATTCAAGGCCCGATCTAGAAGGACGGAGATTTGGCAGGAGGGTGGGGGAGGCTAGTCGGATAAATGCCCAGGGCGGCAAAAATGAGAGGGCGCCAGGTAGAGATACGGAGTCCTCGACTATCTCTTTAGAAAAGGAAAACCATGTTTATGGTATTTCTTTAAAAAAAAATGAATTTAGCAACTGTAACGGCGGAGTGTTTCAAAATCGGTAGTATTTAACTATTAAACATAATATTTAGTTTAACATTTAGCATAACTCAAATTCTATTGCTTCAAAATCACTTGTTTAAAGTTAAATGTTAACGGACAGGTTGCTGTCAGTTACGATAAGCGCCTAATTTATGATTTAATTTTGTAGATATCGAAAGTTTCTGAAATGGACTATGAAAAAAACCTCAATTATTACCTATTACTATAGATTATTAATAAAATAATCAAATTAGAACTAAAATATATGACTATGTATATACCGTCGATGTCACAAATTCCAAAGTGGCGAATTTGAAAGTTAACATGTGTAAGTGGCTCCACGCATCTCCAACATTAACTCTCAAGTTACCAGTTAACTGTCAATTGCGAAGTTGAAACATGTTTTGATGTGTTTAGCTTTTAACTTTAACAATTAGCAGCTAATTATTGTAAATGAGTTTGAAGCACACCGCTGTTAATCTTTTTAAAAACCAACCACCTCTTTCGATATGTAATGATTTTTGAAACTAGAATAAAAAGAAATTCCAGACATTTTCATTGATTTTATTGAAGTGAAACTTCTTTATCGGCGTATGGGAGAAATTTTATAGCAATGTAACGTTTTTCTGTTACGCGCCATCTTTATTTCTGGGTAACATTTTTCCGTTACGCGCCATATTTATTCAATGTTATTAATGTCATCGTGGCATAAACGTAATTGTTATTAAGGCCACCTGTCACATATACTTTCTGTCAACACCCTAGATCTATTTACAATTTGTATATATTACATTTTCCTATTATCTAAGTTGAAACCTTTTCAACCGACATACATGAACTATATCTCACATTCTTTCATTGAGTGACTTGATTTTATATGTAGCGTTCGATAATTTTCCTACAATTCTATATGGCCCTTTATAATGTCGCATTAATTGAAAAATTTTACCTATCACCCTTCTAGGTACATATACCATTACCAAGTCTTCTACATGAAACTCTGAACATTTCTATTTCTGAAACTCAGTAGTGACGTGAAAAATAATATTTCAATTAAGTGATTAGCGAAAAAATTTTTATAAAGTTATTGGCAAAAAGAATAAAAGACATTTATTATAATTCCAGTGGATTTCTAACAGAAGTAAGTAATTAAACCTTTTTTCTAATACATTCAACACGTGGATGTGATTACGGTATTTTTTTTTAAGGTTATTTCAGGTTAACCTTAGTTTTTGATTGTAAATATCAGTGAGTTAAGCCATTAATTACAAAAATATATAATAACGATAACAATAATAGTAATAATTCTATTATAATTAATGAAATGCTATAATCTTAGTAGCAGAAAGGTGAAATAATTGTATTATTTTTGTATCCATGTCTATGATAATAAAAGCCTTTTGCATAAACTTTATCTAATTTAGCTGTATTCAACCAATTTCTGTGAAGTTGTAAATAGTAAATCTTTTTTCGAAAAATGATGTCCTACACACTTCTCACGTGTGTACACTAATACACACACACTTTTTTTTTTCTGAACTGGTAACTGTTTTCGATATATATATAGATTTGGCGCAACAGGAATTCCTCATAAATGTTGAGGTAAATATAATTATTTCCAGTAGTTTTTATAAAAATACCATAACTGTGTGGGGGAACACCATTTTACCCTACATTCCTACAATGCAACACTAGGGGAATCCTTAAAATGTCATATATAACCAAAAATGTATTGTTTTTTCCATTGTTTATCTGAAGACTAATTTCCGTCACATAATAATAGAATAAAATGATTTTATCTATTTATGCAAAACTTATGCAAAGTCTATAAGTTCTATTCTAAAATTTAAAAATGGGATGAATATTAATCACACAAATATTGAAGTGAGCGTGTGAATTTACTACGTAAGTAGCTATTTATAAAATCTCTAGTTCAAAAAAAAAATTGTCACTTTAAACACACCTTATGCAGTTTATTATTCTCAAAAAAATGTTTTATTTATCAAAATTGTTTAAAAAAAATGACTGATTCGTTTTGTAGTGTAGCATTGTATTTTATTTATTTGCATTAAACTTTAAAATAATTCGCTTCTTGTGTTTTTTTCTTTAATACGTAACATATGAACTTTAATCAATTTTAAAAAATATAACTTACGTATCAACCAACATCACAACCAGTTTGATCCTTTCTTTTTAAGCCTTTTTTAAGTTAAAGGGTCGTAGATAGAAAAGACTAGCTTGAGGCACAAGGGAAAAAGAGACAGTGAATCATAACAGGTTACTAATGATGAAGTTGAAAGATCCTACTTACTTATATCGATAAAAAAAAATGAAACGATTTAGTAAATGCTGAAAATTCTTTAACAGACATGCATATACTCACAAACATACATATACACACTTATCAACTTTTGTATACTTGTTCAGATGCCTCAGTCGATTAAAATATGTGAATATTTGACAATTCCAACAATTTCATATTGTAATATTGGGTGTAACAAAACAGTGAACAATTACTTTAGGGGATCATAGTACACATCAATATGAATAACTATTACTATGGACTCTCTTCTGAAATTGCGAAAAAAAATCAGCTTTTCCATACATTTTAACTGAATAGATATGAATGCACTGTATGAAATAGCTGTTTTTTTTTTCTCATTTTCAGAAGAGTGTTAATAGTAGAGTTATCCCCTAAAGTAATTGTTCATAGTATTGTTACGCTCTATATAACATCCCCTCTTTGACATAAGTGGTGTTAGTGAGGGCGGCGAATATCATTTTTGCTCGGGGCGGCTAAATAGCTGGGTCGGGCCCTGCAGTAATGCATTACTATTTTAATGTGTTTACCTATCATTAGATATTAAATTTGAAGTACACTGAAACAAAATTGAAACATTTGCTAGTTTCAAAATGTAAAGATACGATGTGAAAAATCATACCAGCAAGAGCATATTACCATAGCACTTACATCCTTTTTTGAGAAGCGCATTTTTCGGCAATAACTCAATAACGGCACATCCAATTACGTAAAAAATAATTTTCATTTAAATTATGTATTGAACATTGCCCTTGTAATTTTTATTTCACAATTTTTGGACATACGAAAAAAAAAAAGAAAGTGGGGACAATTTTTACTACTCACGGAGTGATTATGTCTGAAAATATTCATTTAATTAAAAAAATGCTTGGTTAAGGTAACTGTAACATGTGGGCAGACAGACATGACAAAACTATAAAGGTTCCATTTTTGGGGACAGGCTAGACTTGAAACATCTTTTACCAAAATTCATTCAACCGTTTTACTATACAAGTAATTACAGAATTATGCTTTTGATCTACCGCTTGAGTGTCGTGCAATTTTTCAGATACCAAAAGTAGCTTGTCACTCTCCGTTCCATAATCTATATCTATGCAAAAATAATACATGGATATGTTGCTTAATTACTGCATAAAAGGAAAATAGCCAACAAAGACACTCAATTTTTTATGTTAGTAAAGATTTAATATATTTGAAAAAAAAGTAGCAGAAGTTGATTAATAAACGGCACTTTGGCGCATCTCTCGCCGATCCATAATATGTCATTTAAATTATGTAAATGAAAAACTCATAAGAGATACCAGTAGTTTGTGTAACACAAAGTTAATTATTCTGTTTTGCTTCCTTAGCATTCTGTAATGCTTGAGTTAAATACAACTTGGCCAAGCTCTGAGAACAGAACTGGCTTATATGCTGACTGTACGTGTTGATCTGACCAGCCACTATCATTGGATTAAGCCGTTGTGGTACAGGATGAGGTTTGAAGAGTTTATTCACATCTTCTTCGGGAAGTGGCGGCTCGCCTTTGGTTGCCCTAGCTGCATTCTCTTGTGTACGTTTGAGAAGCCAACGATGTTTTTCTTGCTGCTGACGAACTACTAATAGCTGATAACGATTGAACTTTATGGCTTCTTGGTTCAATTCATCTACACGATCCATAAGGCTACGGAGTTGGCCTGAAAAGAGCATATAGTGAATTCAATAATTAAAAAACACTTTTTAATACACAAAAACATCAACAAAAGGATTGTGTCCCTTTTGTTTGCCTAACTTTAAAAATTAAAGTAACAGAAAGACAACTAAATATTTAGTGAATAGTCTTGAAAATTCATGCCAAAATTTAATTCTTTGCTCTTTGAAGTAATACTAAAAACAATAAAATACTAGCTAAAATACAGGACAAAATCATAAAATTTGTAATCATTGTTTAATACCAAATCAGAGCTTAATACAAAAAAAATTGATACTTTTTTAGATATTTAATTAGAGTAAAGGTACAATGTACAAAAACCATGTATAAACAAACCTTACATGGTCTAAAACAGTTTCATAAATATACTTCTGCATAAAAACAGAAATATTTATTGCTAAGAATGTTTCTAGTTATAACAATAATAATTAAAGGCTCAGTTAATAATGATAAGATATGGGTTATTATATGATCATATATAATAGTAGTATAATATAAAGCTAATATATATAAATGTATTCTTATTTCTTCTATGTTTCGTACTTAACTATACTAACACATTAAGCTGCTAAAAACAGAATTTTGAGCACTTTTCTGTAATGATGATAATAACTTATTAAATACTAAATGCTATTAATACAGCGGATGATTTTATTGAAATTATACTTCTTTTGGCACATTATAAAAAAATGATGACAATGAATTTTTGTTCGGGTGACATGAAAACTATAATATGAAATTCTCACAAGCAGTTCAGCAAGTAACTACTAACAATTAATAACTGCAGAGCTAGCATGAGGCCCTAGACAAGAGTCTCTCTATGCCAATAAGATTTGCCACTAGGTAATGTTTATAATTACAAAAAATTTATATAAATTTGTAAGTGCCTCGTTGTCTGTTGATTAGTATTATTTCCTGCTCTTTTTCAAAATTTGTCTTTATGTCACCATTTAGGGGCCTTCAAAATACTAGCCCCTCTCTTGCTCATGTCTTTATAATTATTAGCACTACAGTATTTTCAGTACTATACCCCTATTTTATATTTACTTTCCTAAACATACATTACCTAGGTCACCAATTAGTGGTTTTACTTTAATCTCTGTTTATTTATAAATATAACTCCTGTGTCCTTACAATCCCCGCATTATATCCTTTCCTTATTTTCTATTCGCTGTCACCAAGTAGATGACCAAACACTTCCAAGAGGTATACCTCCCGTTCCCCCCTTTGCCTTGTCAATTTCCTACCCTTCCCCACTTCTCTTCTAGGTCACCTCGCTGGCTCACCCCCCGTAACCTATCTCGGTGATGGGTGGTCCTAGAATTTTGCTTGTGTCGGGTTATCAGCATTAAAAGAGAAAAATTTTCGCCCAGGCTAATTTTCCAAATTCAATCAAGCCTTTAGAAATAATGTTAAGATATTCTAATTTTTGACTTTATAATTGTTATAATTCCAAAGGACAAGATAAAACTGATATACTTTGTATAAGAAAATAAATATTATTTTATTCAATTTTTCAAATTTAAATTAAACTTTATCAAGTGTATTGATTATCCTACTCCAGTTCTTCTATTACTTTATTGTAATTATTTGCATGCCATAAAAAACAATTTTTTTAGTATGTTTATAGATTTGACGTTAAATATTTGTATGTACCATTTTTATTTGTTAACATTTTAAATCATTATGTCACCATTATTTAAGAAATAGTTCATTCTAATTATTTTTGATATATGACTATATAAAAAGTTATTTAATTTTATACATTTGTTTTTACAAACCTAGAGAAATGGCATGCAGGACAAAATTTCTGAAGTTATTTTTGTTTTTTATACTAAGGAAGTATAATTTCTTATATTTTTTAAAAATAAATAGATTTTTTTCATAATTAAAAATGCTAGCATAACTAGCATGATGTACTGCACTAGTGAAAAATACATCTGTAGTTTTATTCCATTTTTTGAAAACACTAGATTAGAAATTTTTAATTACCTTTAAATACAGAAAACATAAAATAGGTATGATTAAACTTTCAGAAACAAATATAACAAGCTTTTCTAAACAAAACTTATGTTTTATAAAAATGCAATTGTTTAAATTAAACCTTCAAGCACAGATGCTGTTCCTAAGTCAAGAAATTTGCATCCTTCTTCTTCTGGAATCATCTCAGACAACTCCGACATCATGATGTTCGTGAGAGGTGAATTACGGATGACAATGGGCACCTCGATGAACAAACTTTCATAACCAATCTTCAAATTCTTAAGGGACTCTGGAGTGTAATCATTTTCTTTGTACATTGCTATTGCCTGAAATGTAAAAATGTGAATTTTCGTATTCTAATAAATATCAAAAATCTTTTTCAATACAATTTTCGCTGTATTTTGCAAGTACTAACAAAACAAATATCTCTATTGCCCATTAAGTAAAATGGTTAGGCTTGACAGCAAAATTATCTGTGTTAGCAAATTTACATGACCAATGCAATTTCAAGCAAGAAATCTGCCTTTTAAGTAGGTAATTCCAATACTATCTCAATTAATTGCAAAAGACATCACTTTGAAATAATATTTGCTCACACAATTGTTAATCAAGTGGATTCTACAGAGCTGCTACGCTACTGACACATTAAAAGAAATAATTCGAACTACTTCATGAAAAAATAAAACCAAATAATAAACATGTTATTTTCATAAAATTTATAGGAATGCTCATATTGATCTAAACCTCTTTAGATACTTTACCTAAAATCATTTCAAGATAACTGAGAAATGCTCTCCACTTGCATTCATATTCAATACATCTGACTGTATTATCTAGACTCTAATTAGTATCATTTTACATTTGTGTTTATAATAAAATTAATATCATTAAAATACTTTTATTGGTAATAACATGATCACATGTTTTATAATAATAGTTATATGAATCTATAATAGCCATATGAACCTATAATATGTCATTTTTCAATCTGAATGGACAAAAATTTGAATATAAATTGTTTTCAAATTCATAAATATATGGATTCATGACATAGTGAAGACAATATAGATGTGAAGAGTTACCATTGCTGGGCAAGACCTTGTTGTAGTTTATATAAATATGGGTATTGTTGTCACAACACTTTTAGTAAATAACTTCTCTCCTATTTTACTCTCTTGCATGAGCTTGGTCACTATCTTTTTGACATGACTGGAGTAACCGAGGCACCACAGAGAAAACCAATTGCCTGTACAGTATGGCATAAAGCTGCCTGCTAATCTCATAAATCTTTCTCATGAATCTCTATTGGACATAGTCCAGTATTTTTAAAATATTAAAACATAAATAAATAAATACTACAAAGAATAACTGTACTTCTATTTTTTAAAATCTTCTATTATTTCTTCGATCAAATAATCAAAGCAGACTGTATTAGCAAAATATATTGAAGAGTTTAAAGTAAAGGCCACCATATTATCTAGTAAGAAGATTACTTATGAAAACTGTATTAAATATTTGAATTGCTTAAAACCTCTCAAATGTTACAAAATAATAATTTATTATTTTAACCTGTGGTGTCAATCTATAAGCTTTCAATGTGAGAAAACCTCGGGCTGACTTCTTCGTATCATATATCACCACCACACTTTCTTCTATAGATGTCTGATAATGATACTGTGATTCCAATAATGGTAAACTCAAAAAGTTCCCCACATCTGCACTCTGGTACCTGGAAAATGAATACCAAATTATTTATAGGCGTGTAGTTATTAACTCCTTGTGTACCTGTATGTTAACAATAGCTACTACCAAATTGTTCAGGGTGGCCCTCAATATTGTCAAGAACATGGTCTAAACCTACATATTCAATAATTAAATTAAATATTTACAATATTCATGTATTTTTTTTTTTTGTGCTTATCTATTAATTTCCTTTCAGATGACAATAATATTTTTCTTATTGCAGCACAATAGCAAAGTTCCAATATTCAAATAGAAATCACCTTTCCTTCCATAGTGTAATGGTAAATGGCAAAAGCATCAGTCCAGATCGCTGACAATTACAATCATTACAAGCCCCCAACCCACACAGAATTAATAGATAGCATCTTTCAAGAATGAGAAGGATGTATTTTAATTACAAATAAAAATTTTGTAGAAGAGTATGGTTCCTTGAATTCATTGTCTGAGTGAATACTCACTCTGTCTTTTGTAAACATGTATTTCGAAAATACAATAAGTTTCATGATACAAAAATAAAGGACTTCTTAGATTCAACAGGATTTAAAATGGAAAATGTGGTAAATTCAACAGGCAACTCCAAATCTGACCCATCTCACCGATCAGGCATAAGTGATGCAATGACAGAATATTGTGAATACCCAGCCCTCTCAGTTGACTAAAGTGATAATTGAGTGGTCATTTTCAATGTTACAATCAGAAACTAATCTGTTGAAATCAGAAATATAGTTGGAATTTAATAATTGTCCCAAAAAAATTATAGTGTGAAGGACTGGGCACACACTAATGAAGTGTAACAGTCCGTCTTTTTGTTTGTTATGCTGATTGGCTGACCTTGTTGTAGTAACGAGACCTCACCGACTTAGGTCGTCGAGCATGCAGATGCTTTTATACATTAATTCCTGTATTTTTGAATCCGTCCTTCAAAAAGCGCCCTATTAAACCGGCCCAGATTGAAAACTAATCATAGATAGGAAGGCATGCAGTCGAGACATTGTCTATTAGCGATTCTGAACCATGCCGTAATGGGCGCCACTATTCGGCGGCCCTGAACGACCACTATTATCAGTTAAGTTAAGCCGGTCTCATGATCTACCGTCATGAGAGTCGCCGATTTCTTATCAGTGGTTGACCCTTTGAAGGATTACCGAGTTTATAATGCATATGTGTATGATGCATTTCCGAAGTGAAACTCCATGCAAACTTGTAACTTTATTTGCAAAATAATATTATATGTACATTTGACTATAAAATTACATGATATAACCAGTGTTTGTATGCACACAGTTTGTTAGCACACAGAGTTAAAAACTCATCTATATAAACAACATTTTACTATAATACAAATAACTGGTATGTTCATGTCATATGCACACTGGGGCATGCAAAGAATTTTTTCATCTCAAACATACATGTAATCAGCACAATTCAGCTGACTCTACAAAGGCGCCATTGTAGCCATCCCTAAATATTGTACATTCCAGTAAACACAATTTAGGGAATAACCATGATGCTAAGATGCCACCCGATTTTGCAAATTGATCCACCTTATAAGTATGATACTGCTTCATGTCGAGGTTATCACAGAGTGCATAAAATTAATTTCATTTTTCTTTTTTGCAAAGAGAAGGATTTGAAATAATGTATGAGACCTACATAGATATTAGCTTTGGACTAACATCGGATATTTAAATTTATAAATGTGAAATATGTAGGAAAATAGTTGAAAGAGAATTTAAATAATCAAGATAATTTTATAGTAATTTTATATATCAAAATTGTCCTCTTAATACAGAAAATAAAATAAAATGAGTTATCAAGTTATAAGTAGCACATTTATAAACGACCCTGGGGCCGAAGAAACATATACTTATCTTAAATCCAAACTAATCTGTATATGTAGCCAGTTTATTCTGATACAGAACCCAGAATTTCTGCAAACAGATTGCAGTACTCTTATAGATCCACTTCTCACACAATGTATGATCTCATAAGTCATACTGAATCGAACAAACACATTCTAAAATGTGTGTTAAGTAAGGAAATATAACAACTGATATGTTTTTAACAGTTGCCATTTCATAATGCACATCAGGTCAAACTTTTATTAAGTTTGTACATTATGTAAAAATAATGCAACGTTTAAACTAATAGACAGTAAATTAAAATGTCTAAATAATATATTACTAACCATCCAACATGAAAATGATCAACATTGACCCTTCTCAACCGGCGCATCATATCCAGTTGGTACTCTTCTTCATCCATAGTATCATCGTGTTTCGGAAATGGAAAACAGTTGGTAATCTCCAATCTGTTTTCCACGACCAATCCCAGTAAAGCACCTTGGGCGACCTCCATATTACTATACGATTCCTCATGGCAGTGTTTTACAATTTTCATTACAGCCTAAAAAAGCAAAAACAGCAATATAATACAAGATATGTAAAACACTGCGACATAACCTATTTCACTACACACCGTATTTTAATTAATCCTCTAATAAGCAAAGAAACATTAAATTATTTAAGTAGAAAGTTGTATAAAAAAACAATATTTAAGTAAAACTTTAAGAAATACGTGGAACGCATATCCTTGTCAGTTTTGGACTTAATAAAATGTTTAACAAACCAATCCATCGCATTGCACGTAAGTGGGGACACGCCTTGAAGTATCATTACGATTCGCCATTATATATTTATTTTATGTCACACGTTTTCTTTAACAATTTACAACCTGGACATACACCAAAACCTAAAACAAGAAGCGATGATGAAAAGGACTTTCAATCAGCAGATGACGTTTCAATACCCTGAACTGTACTCTATGGTGATCAGAGTAGAAACAGTAGATCATAGATTCACAGTTATACAAATAACATTAAGAAATCCTAGAAATAACAACAAAACTTAAAAAAGCGAAAAACATATACCCATAATGATCAAACAAGATTGGTGAAAACTATAGAGTAGTAAAAATTAATAAACACGAAAATACGTATTATCCTATTTGGCGTTAAAGCGATACAATATTTAAAAATAAAAATGAAACGGAGGTCCTCCTATGGCCCAAGATTGAGATGTGTTATCAACATATGCACTTGAGAATTTAGAAATAAGTTTTAGTTTTCTAAAACATTCTGCAAGAAACGAAAAAGATAGCTTTACAAAATTAATTTATTTAAAAAATATAAATTTTGTTTGGAAAGTACTCCAATGTGTCTTAATTAAAGTTAGCTAGTTATTATTTTTTTAATTAAAACAAACCTGCCCATTGAACTTGTGAGAAAAAATGGCACCAAAATTTTTGAAGAATTTAAAACTTCTTCCAACTATTCAAAAGAAAGGATGCCATTTTTTATATCCAAAAGTGCTTTAATTGTCAATTCTTTATGCTTTAAATACTTTCTCTAATTTGAAGTAAGATTTCTAAAAATTAATTTTTAATCATTTTATACAGTTATTTGCACATTCTGAGGTGTTGTATTACATTAAGACTTTTAATTACTGTTCTGAATAGAGATAAAAAAAGCCAAAAGTAATCGTTAATACCGAAACTAATCGTAATTTTATAATCAATTTATTTAGATGTAAGAAAATCATTGTTTTATTTTCAAAAAATCAAATTTTATTTTTTAGAACGCAGGCTAATAAAAATGAGAAAATACTGCATTAGTTAAATGTAGTAAAAGGGCGGATTTTTTAAAATGTATCTAATACGAAAAGATAATGTTTTTAATAATGGGTACCACTTACAAATTTATTGGTGGTCTATTATTTTGCAATCATTAATCTTAACTTAAAACATAGAAGTTTTCGATTATTACAGCTAATTATTCAAAAATATGCATTTACAATCAGTTGGAGCACATAAATGTTCCACTGAGTAACATATTTTTATATCACACAGGGAATCATTAACATTCATTTACACATGTGTTAGTAATATTATTAACTATAACACTGCACTTGTGATCAAAAAACACTTTTAACAAGGTGATGTAATTTAACATTGACGTTTCAAGAGGTTTTATATCCTCTGAGTAACTAATGTGTGAAATTGCAACATATTTTACATAATATCATTTCAATAAACAATGCCTTCTATTCAATCATAAACCGAAACTGTTTAACATATTCATTAAATTTATATTATAGATGTAAAACATATGCATATTAACAGTGACTTATGAAAAAATACCAATATCTGAATATTTTTATAGAAGATCATTAATGAATGGAAAAAATAAAGTGACTAAAAATTGGAAAAATTATGCATCAATCACAGAGTTGAATTTAGTATAATTATGAAATTTTGACACATTATGAACTTTAAAGTCTTCTTCATTGTTCAAGACAATTGGTACAGATATAATCAAAATAAAGTGTAAACATCACTTCAATTCAAACAAATTGTTTTTTTTGGCATGCCATACATTTCGATATTTTTGATCGAAATGTTACTTGTGTTAATATAACTGTGCAGTTGGCGCACTGTAGTTACGATAGTTTTTAAGCCTTTATAACCGCTTTGTTGAATATTTTCTTTATTTATTATAGATTGAGTAATTACTGGTTTATTTTTTATTTCATGTAATTCAGAATGTTTATCCACCTCGGGTATGTGCTTTTTATTTGAAGTAGTAACTTGACTACTACTTTTTCCTGAATCGTATTGTTTATTTTCTATGTTTTCTAAAAGAAATATTAGCTGCGACTCTTCATTACATGCCAGCGAATCAAAATTCTTATCTAATTGGTAAACTAATTTGTTTGAAACGAAATTGAAATATTTTTTTCTTCGGTTAAAATAATTCGGGAAATACTTGATGTAAGGTACCACTCTTTTCAAAAGTTTCTATTTCGTCCATATTTATATCCTCAGATTTCACATGCTTTGAATGAATTCATCGTTGTTGAATATTTGTTAGTTTTTAATGAAACTGTGTTATTTTAATGAATATCTGCTTTGATTATTGTGATGTCATCTGGATAACTAATGTTGAGGTCTACTTTTACTTTATTTTTGTTATCTACGATTTTATCTGTTTTCGAAGTTTCAGTGTTACTTTTAAGACTATGTATTATTTGGTATTTCAATGATTTTTCGAAAATTGCGTTTTGCTTTTCAACTTAGTCCTAATGTTTGTTTCAAAAACCGTATGCTACTTTTTGGCTTAGTTTATAATGATTATTTTGGAACTTGAATATTACTTTTCGACGTAATAGCTGCTTTAACGATTCAAAAAATATGACTTTTAAGAGAGAAACAATCACATAATCCTTTCTTTTATTCACATAAACAGGAATGACTTGTGTGTGTTATTGAACCTGGGTAAGTCGAAACAATTTGATGAATTTTCAGCGTGCCACGTATGGCGCTCAAATTGTCAGGAATTATTTTGTTTATATTCTCGATATCTGACTCTTGAATATAAATGCATTTCATGGATTTCATAACTTTATTCAATAGGTACCTTGTAAACCATGCATTATATCGTTCCCATTGCTAACATAGCGATCAAGTGTCCTTGTAACGGAAGCCACAATATCATCTGTCTCTCCCTTTCCGTGCCCGCTTCCCTTAATAGACCATGTAGAATAGTCTAGATTAAATTTTTGAAATTAACAAATTTTGTAAAAAGAAATTATTTTCTGATTATGTCTGCAGATGTAGTATCTGAAAAGAAATGAATAATTTTTGTTTCAGGTTTCAATTGTTTTATCATTTTTATTATGAGGATGATATGACCTCATATTGCAGTCGGCTCGTGGCAATTATTATCTGCATGTGAACAAAAGGAATGACAATATTTTTCACAGTATATCATACCTCTAAAAATGCGACATGCATGATTACATTTTGTGTAATATCAAGACAATTATTTAACGCATTGTTTGATTAAAATGAAAAAATCTTAACTAATTCGAAAGAAATCGACAAGGAAGTCTTAATGTTCAAAATCTGTTTTCAGATACTTAACATTAAATTCAATTATAATAATTTGTGTATTTTTATTTATCTGGTTGAACTTTTCTTGAACTAACTAGACTAACTAACTAAAAAATACTAAAATAACCAGTAAAACAAATATTCATTACCCGTATGGAGCGTTACTTGCTGTTTAGAAGCACCAACGCACATCATCTGAATTCCATTGGCTAGTTTAGTTTTATAATTTTCTGAAAAATCACACAAAATTAGGGCATCATTTCCGCTTCAGAAATTAATACACTCCTTATATTTTCGCTGTTGATGTTTCCATGTATAATAGTTCGCTTTGATACTGACATATTGTATTGTTTTCAAAATATTCAATCAAAGTTATAATAATTCCTTTTCTCAGTACTTTAGACATTATTTTCGTAACTTTACAAATGGTGATTCCGTTTTAATTTTTTTAATAGTCATGGTTAATACGCTCCCACTGTATCCACTCCGTATTTGAATCTGTATTTAAAACTTTTCTCTCTCGAAACTCCGTATTTGCAAATTTTCGTATGTTACACGTATCACATTTACTCATCATTCATTGGTATGACTTTAAACTACAACTAATAGTTGAGAAGACATAGACATTACAATACAACATTTTTTTATAAATGAATCTGTAATAAAAAAAAAATACTTCAAACGGTATGCCCTCTTACAATTTTTTAATTTCAAATTCGGGGGCTTAGATCTTAAGCTCTATACGCTGGCATAATGCGGGTTCGATACTAATAAAGGCCATTGTCACCATTGATAACGATGACCAGGACCGACGGCTAAGCATACTCTTCCAGGCTCAGAACGAATGATTTAATTATACTTAAATTAAAATTAATTGGTCGATTTATAGTTAGAATAGAACCCGGTTCCTGATTCAACGAAAACAACGCTCCTAACTCATGGGCCAACATTACTCAAATATTTCAAGTAAGAAAAATGTGTAATAAGACTCAATTAATGAAAAGACATTTAGGACAAGGTAGTATAAGAATGTACTAGCGTACCCAAGGCCCAAACATGTAGACAAAATCGAAACGGACACCAAGTAGGTTATTGATAAGATTCCAATATAACATAATCGTCGAGCCCAGTCGCCGAATATCCATGAAATTCTTCAAATAAGAAAAATTAAATCTGCTGTGTTTAAACAATCGGCCATTACCAATATTGGCCAAAATATTATATATTAATGAAGGCAGAAAATAAATTTTAATGCGCATACTACTTGAGTATGCGTCATACAATCTGTTGAATAAATGAAATAAAACTTTTTAGTGTTGTATACCACACAAATTATCACGAATATAAACGTATATATTAAAAATTTAATTTCAATAAACATCTTATAACGCATGTTAACCAATCTAAAATAACCAAAAACCAAGCATTCGAAAAAAGTTAATGTCATTTGTTCTACGATTGATTCAGATTGACAGATTGATTTTTAAATGATAAACTTTGACCAAATGTGAATTAGTAGATTGTTTTATTTTTTGTAAGTAATAAATATTTACAGTAGCAATGGACTTCGAAGAAGCTGAAAAGTAATAGATAAATGATGTATGTATAATATGACGTTCCTCTACGAAATAAATTGATACATTTGCAGTATTGAAAAGGAAGTGATTTATCAAATTATGAATCAACATAGATTTTGGAAAGGAATTAATCCATTGAATTTAGAATGTGAACATTTATCAGAAACAATTGTGAAACTGTGCGCTTTGCGTTCTGACTATATAATTTTGACTAACAATCAAAATTTGTATTACTGTAAGATTGATAAAGAAAAGTTAACTTTTAGAAAAATAGGTGTGCAAGCCGTTGATATATCATATCATAATGATCTACTCTATATTATTGATGATCACGGTAGATTGTATAAGTCTAAAATTGACTTTCAAGACAAAGAAGAAATTATTGTAAAAGAAGACTCAAAATGTTGTCCACATGGTTTTAAAACCTCTGCTTCAAAAGTTAAGTTTAGAAATGTGACCTCTAATGATTTTGGACAATTGTTCATCAGTACCGATGGGCAACTTTGGGGATCAGGTGTTATGCCACAGATATGTCTTGACACAAGTAATATTAAAAAAATTCAATTTTTTGAAGGTAGAACAGTTTACAGTGCATCAGTTGGCAGTAGCTTTGCTGCTGTTATTGTTAGAAAAAAAATACATCAATCAGAAAACTGTGATACAGATAGTGATAATGAAGATGAAGAAGTGTTTGCATCAAACTGCTCTCAATGCCAAAATATAATTAGGTTAGCTTCACCAGCATCTATTCCATCCATATCAGATACTTGTCCACTTGGAATTCAAATAAATAACTCTAGTGATGAATCCAGCAGTACAACAGCACCCCAAACTGATGCGCATGTTGATGCCCAGAGCTTTACAGAAGATTCTAGTCCCTCATCAGATGAATCTAAAGTTGTTAAACCTGGTCTTGTACATACAATTAATTGTGAGATAGATTCAAATAATGAAAGTAAAATTACAAATGGAGTTCTTATAGAAAATGATAAAGAATCAGAAGATAGTGATACTAATACTGATAAAGATTCTAAAGCATGTAGTGAAAGAATTAATAACATTTTCATGAACTCAGATGCTGCACGACAATTCTTAAGTAAACAATTACAGTGGGTTTCGGTAGGAGAGGATTATTTGGTAGAATACACAGAAAAACCTACAAGAATAATTAAGGAAAATGTATCTAATTTAACAAATTTTGTTTATGAAGGGGTTAAAACAGTGGGGGATAAAGTGGCAACACTCTCTCGCCATGTTAGTGGTAGTAGTGATAATAATGAAACAGTAGAGCTGCAAACTAGAATCAATACAGAAGAAATAAGTTCTCTGATATACAATTGCACATCCACACTTCATCTCGATGATTATTCTATAAGTACTGGCAGCAGTGACAAGAACCTTGCTAATCATCAGAATGAACACTCAATAAATATAATTAAACTGGGAAAGAATGTGTTGTCCACTGAATTATGGACATGGGGTGAAACAAAATATGGTCAGTTAGGTATAGAATACACCGCAGCACCAGTGAAACCAACTCTGTTGATTAGTTTTAAATGGGTTAGGTTTACAAAAGTATCATGTGGTGATCATCACTGTGCTGCCCTGTCTTTAGATGGAAGATTGTTCATATGGGGTCACAATATATACCACCAAGTGTCTTTTGAAAATAAACAAAATAAGATATTTCCAAAACAGTTTACCGAAAACTCAAATAGCGATAGAATACGAGACTCAATAGCTACTAAAAATCATACTGTCGTATACACACACAATGGAAATATTTTATATTTTGGTAAACACTCTGACGGATATACAGAATCAATAGTTAATTTAAATCAACAAGAGGAAAAGTCCCCCTCTGAAATTAATGACAAGACGACCAAAGAATGTGAAACGTCACAAGGTATTCATTGTAAGAATAGATTTCAGAACACATGTCATCATACAAGAATACTGTCATGTAAGGACATCACATATTGTTCATTACAAGAATCTGCTCCTGAATTGCAGGATTTGTCTATTGCTCAACGATATCTAGAAGAAATGCTCTTAATTTATCACAAACTAATCAAACCATTGGTTAGGAAATGTAAAACAATAACCGACTATGCAAACATTTATGTAAATGTTTGTGAGAATTTTGTAGATTTAGTGAATGTTACTGCATTAAATGTACTTTCTATGTGGCAGTATGTAGAAAAACATATTGGTGAATGTGATATTTCATTAATTAAATATCTAGAAGAATATATTTACTTATATAGAAAGTACTATGTAGCAATATGTAATTTGATAGTAATAGGGGGTTATTCTCAAATCAATAACATCATTGATATACCTTCCAGCATATATGACTTATTTAGTGACCAACTTCCAACAAATAAACAAAAAAATAACAAGAAGACCTCTGAGGCTGTGGTAGCTTTAGCACTTGTTCAACCGTTAACAAGACTAAGTTCCTACAGGTGTATAGCTCAGTCTCTAATACGTCATCAGGCAAGGAAAATGAAAGAGAATTCGACATCACATATAGATGATAAATTAAATAAGGCATTGTCATCAATAGATCTTATGATGGATGAACAAGAGAAGAAGAGAAAAGAAGCTGAAGCAACTAAGCAATTTTGGGAAATGAGTGGTAAAACATTAGAGCAGTATAGATCACCAGAGCGTCTCTTAATTAGGGAGTCCAAATCAAAGCCATTAAATTTGGTTCATTCAGGTCGATTTGCTACTCATAGATTTATTTTGTTTAATGATTTCTTCTTACATATCAGTGGTAGCACTCAAAATGTCCACAAACTCGAAACTCTTTGGGTAGAAGCATTGTCAAATTCTGATTCAATGCAAAATGTCATTCAGCTAACAACTCCAGAAGAAGTTATTTCTGTCTCTACAAATTCAGAACAAGAGAAGACCGAATGGATCCATGCTTTCAATTCTGCCATTTCCATGATATTAAGAAAACCTATAAATTTCAAACCGCCTACAACGAGAACTGCGAGTTATACGTTTACTAATAAAAGCCAGTTTTATAAAGATGCAAAATATCATGGACGATGGTTGGATGGTAAAATCCATGGTAGTGGTAAAGTTGAATGGCCTGATAGTAGAGTTTATGTTGGCCAATTCCAAAACAATACGCTATGTGGATATGGCAAAATGATTATACCCGGAGTAGGTAAGTAACAAAGAGAATTCAATATACCTTAGCTGACATGTTCAAGTACAATGTAGTATTGATTTATTTAAGTGTATTCAATTTGAACTTAATTATGTTTTTCAATACTTTACAAAACATTCTAATTTGACATGATATATCATGATCTATTAAAAATTTGTATCCCTTTTCTGTATTTAATAAATGGAAAAACCTAGTAAATTCATAAAATGGGAACTTGTTATGAGTCATTGAAATGGAAAAATCTGATAGTTTCACAAATTTTTGAGAGTAGGTAAATTAACATATGGTAAGTTTGATTGCTAACAAGTTATGCGAGATCAGTTTGAAATTAATAAATATTATTTATTTGCATGTATGTGTATAGTTTTAGCGCTGAACAATGGCATCACTACAATTGTCATTACCTTCTATGCAACTCACTGTCCCAAATTGTTTACATCTTGTTTAGTGTTTGATTTATTGCTGTTTGAATGTGACGTGCTTTATTGAAAAAAATATCATGGGATAAATTGGCTTTATAGGGAGATGAAAATCTAGACCATAAATCATTAGTATTATGAAGGTATTTTGAATGATTTGTATGTAAAAAGTTCTAAAAAAAGATTTGCATTGAGACAAATTGAATTCCTTCGTCATGACAATGTGCCTGTCCAATCAAATTTGTTAATCTGCTAATCTTGTGGCAAATAACAGTCGGTTCTTCTCCATTTATTAGATTTTTTCTCTTACTGAAATTAAAATTGATTTTGAAAGGACACTGTCATGATTTCGTTACAGGACAATACACGAAATTATCGCTCCGAATTGCCTGCGAAAGAAGTAAGGCATAGGTTCAATGCTCCCCAACCCTTCTTTCTCCTGCACCGTGTTCCTATTTCACACCTTGTGACGCTTTCATGACTGATTTCACAGCGTCATAGTTTCGTGCATTGTACTATAATGACATTGAAAACAATTTGTCACTGACACTGTAGTACAGTGGCGGCGCTAGGCGTCGGCGACGTCGGCGACCGCCGACGGCCTCGCGCCTGAAGGGGCCTCGCAAACAAAAAAGTTTGTTATTAAAAAGAGGCCTCGCAAACCTGATGTCGCCGACGTCCACGAGTGGTGTAGCGCCGCCACTGCTGTAGTATATGCCAAAAGGAGCATTTCAGGACTCCATAGTAAACTAGAAAAATAGCTAATACAAATATGTAATCAGAAGGTTGGGAATGAGAAGAAAATAAACAGCAAAAAGACATAAAAGTAAAAAAACAAAGCAGTTATTTTTTAAACACATCTCATTGTCATTGCAACGTTTGGGTAGAATCATTTAGATTTATTTAAAGTCTGGAATTTTGAAATCCCCTTATAGTTTCAACGTAATGCACTTGTAATTGGATGTAAACTACACATTTATTAGTGTGTTCCTATTATTTTAGGTACATATGAAGGGCAGTGGAAAGATAACCTCCAAAATGGTTATGGTGTTATGAAATATACTTCAGGCGACATTTATGAGGGGTATTTCAAAGATGGCCTACCACACGGTCATGGTGTTAAAAGGCAGGGCGATTTCAATTCTTCTACTGCTACCATTTACATGGGAGAATGGGCTAATGGAGTGAAGCATGGGTATGGGTTAATGAATGATATTGGTAAAGGAGAGAAATATTTAGGCAATTGGAGTGATAACAAAAAGCATGGTTGTGGCTTAATTGTTACACTAGATGGTATTTATTATGAAGGACTATTTATGCAAGATGTTCTTACAGTAAGCATATAAAACACTATTTGCCTGTTAACAAAATTCATTGTTAATTAAATATTAGTGTCTAAAATAATTTAATTTGCAAAGCCTTCTTTGAAAAACAAACATCATTAATATTCTCCTTTATTACGTGAAAGTATGTTAACACCTTTAGAACAGAATAACATAAAGTAAATATTTCCTCATATTAAAATGTGTGCATTTTAGATTATTTTAAAATGTTTGCCTACTTACGTGTATGACATATCAAAATTAGTATCTGCTATTTTTTCACTATTTTAAAATACAGTTAACAAAGAACGAAGCAACATTATGTTATTTTTCACTGAAAGTGTATTTACTTGTGAATCTATAGGTGGTATTCAGTTTTGAGGCGTAAAATATACACTATCATATTATGACTACACTATTTTTAATTTACAATTCTTGCCTTCCGAGACCAGCTTGAAGCCTTACTATTTCGTAATAATTACATTGTTTTATATTACATCTAAATCATTAAGACTGCTTAATGAAGACCTGTTATTTTTGTATTAAAAATCTTGATTTGTCATCTGAAGTCATAATGTCATTAAATATTATCATTGAGGATTTTGAAATTATTGCTCATAAATGCCTACCTGTTTTTAACAGCATATTTTTTTTTTCAATTTGTAATGCCTCAGAAAAATAGCCAATTTATAAGACAAAGCAGTATACATATCTAATATGTCATTTCATAATATACAATATCAATGTGGTAATAATGTGTTACTAAGTACTATGTTCCAATGCTGTAACTGTTCCTTCATAACAGAAGGAACTAAGGCTCTGAAATTAGTTTATGGAATTGTCAATTAGACACTTTATCAGTTTACTTCATTTTTATGTTTAATTTTATACATTGTTTTGGCAAATTGAGTGCCATTTTTACCATGGAGAAATTCTGATCATGGTTCAGGACTCCCACTTTTTAAGTACTTCAAATTGTAGTCATCTTTTAACTTATATTTTAATTTCTATTTTATTCACGAACACATTAATTTTTTTTTAATATTTTGAAAAGACATTTAGAAAAAAATATTTATGGATTAATTGTTGAAACATTATAAACTGTTGTTTGAAATAATACTGTTTGCTAAAATTTTTTTTCTATCTTAAAATAATGTAACCGAATTCTGAGATTTCTTGTGAAATAAAAACTAGTTTTTAAACAGTAAATGGTTCAAAGTTCTAATGATGTTTATGAATATTGTGCATTACAAAAAAATATTTTAGGGTCATGGAGTAATGGTCTTCGAAGATGGTACTCATTATGAGGGTGAATTCAAACAGGCTGGAGTTTTTAGTGGCAAGGGTGTGCTAACTTTTTGCCAGCGGTGACAAGATTGAAGGCAATTTAAATGGAGCTTGGACGGAAGGAGTCAAAATAATGAATGCCACAATGTATTTAAATGTGTCAAATCCTGTTCCGGCAAGTCCCAAACCAAAGTAAGGCGTATTAAATCTATTCAAAACAGACTTTTACTTTGCATAATGCAACATATGGAAGAAAAGGTTTACAATGGCTTAAATAATATCCTAGTCACATTATACTAGATACAAAAATGTTATTCTTAGATCAATTGTAAAGAAAGACACATCATGTCTTATAAAATGTGATTGTGTGATCAACGTAATTCATACCTACATGTTTTATTTTGTTTTCTCATGTGCAATTTCTTCCAATGATCATTTAGCATTTGCAAAAAAAGATAATTCTTCATGCTTGCCTATTTAAGTGTGCCTCATAGTTAAACATTTTCCAAATAATGCAATGAAATTCCATAAAGATAAAACAATATAGTAATTTTTATGAAACATTTGTCGACCATAATAATTTTTATTATTCTTTACGTTTTAAATATTGTTATTGGCAAACAGAAAAAGAATTTTTGAAAAATAACTTATATAATCATGACAAAAAACAATAGCCATTAATCAGAAAAAAATTTTGAACCATCTGAAATGACACTAATATGTTATTTCATATGTTACAATTAGAAGTAAATAATTCTGGAATTTAATCAAAAATTATTTTTCTGTATAGCAATAGTTACCTAATCAATTAATTTTATATGAAAAGTCTGTTTTTTCATTTGCACTATGTGGTTTATAGAAAGCTACACCTTCCATATTTGAAATATTTTACCACCTCATTTTTAAAGAAGAAAACTTATATTTTCCAGTTCATTTGGGAAATTGTGTGTTGCACCAAATCAAAAATGGAATGCTCTTTATCGTCAATGCTTCCAATGCCTAGGAGTACCAGATAATATGCTATCACCAACAGGCAGTCATTGTTGGAATATGACCAATTTTATAGACAATAAAAAAATTTGGCAAAATGTAGCAATATCCATATCAACGTCTCACAATGACAAACATAAAAATCCATCCAAATATAAGAATTCTGATTTGGAAAAGTCAATAGATTGTTTAGAAGTAATACCACAGTTCGGCCAAACTAATTTAACATTGGAGTCTTTGAAAGATTTAAAACTTTATTTGCAAAATGTAAGTATTTTAACCCATGTCAATAAAAAAACAATGCTCAATTATCTAAAAATAAAGATTTGTGTAAAAATGAGTGTATCAATAATTTATATGTTATTATTAAGTTCACATTTTTAGGTAAACATAATTTTTTGTTGCACTATAATTAATTAGATTCCTATGACCAAAGTATGATGTTGTAGAAATCCTTTCTAATTAGTATATAAGATTAATCATAATTAATACTTGTAACATTTTCAGGCCTGTGATTCCACAAACCATCCCTTAGGCCCTTTAATTTTAGGTTTGATGAATGCTTTTAATGCTACTTATGGAGGTGTTAGAGTCCACCCCTTGTTGTTAAGTCATGCAGTCAAAGAATTGAAATGCATGACATCACGTTTATATCACATTGTTCGATTGTTATTCCCCGCCTTACCACCAGAGGGCGCCGACCTTGTATTACCATATAACAGCAGTGATGATATTGCAAAAGATACAGTATTCAATGATGGTGTTACACATATTGAAGGGTAAGTTAACATTAAATTGTTAAAGGATTCTGTTGCATATTAGTAATAAATATATAATTGATACTTCATGTTAATAAGTGGTCTAAACCTCATAAAAGTTATTCTATACATGTATTAGATCGTCATACATCAGTCAGTAGTGAGTCAAGGCATTCTTTTTTTTATCATTGTTATCTATTACCTTTATATATTCTCAAAAATAACTATGTAACTAAAATAAGATGTAAAAGGAGATTTTAATATGATTCAACCTATATTACAGTGAAGTTGTATCTCCCGCTACATTGATCCAGCCATTGATTCTTCCTCGTGTTCAACCAGCTTTATTCGTGTTATACGCTTTGCACAATAAAAAAGAAGACGATCTCTATTGGAGGAGATTGTTGAAGTGGAATAGGAATACAGACCAAGCGCTTCTAACATTGCTTGGTGTAGATCAGTAAGCATTTTTATATCCTACATTTTATTTTGTAATTTAAACATCCCGTCAACTGGAGGAGGAGGGATTGGTTATTTTTAGTTCGAAGCCTATAACTATATATATCAAATACATATTAAATCATTTCCGCAGGTGAATAAATCATACTGTTGTTTTTCTAATCAACAGGTGTGCTGCCATTTTCTGTGTAGGCATACTGTTATTGAAAATTTAATTTGGAATAGTCAGAAATCTTTTCAATATATTTGCCTTTATCAATTTTTTAATTAATAATAATTTAACTTAAAAAATATATACAAAAAACGTTATTCCTGTGCACAGACTTTTTTTTTAGTTTCGTTTTACTATTTTATTAAAAGAATTAGCAAGTAAAAATTAAACCAATGCAAATTAATTCCATATAGTTTTTAGGGTTAGTGAATATGAAAAAAATTATAGAATTAGTACATATAACGATGTTAAGAAGAAAGGTATCGTAGCTTATTATGCTTTACAAGTCAACTAGTAATAAGCAATTAACTTGTAAAATGTACTTGGAGAAGTGAAAAACAAAGAGAAGTAAAAAACAAAGTTTTTGCACAAAATTTTGTTTTTTAATTTCCATTGAAAATTACTTAGATAATGTTGTTGGTTGTATAAAACAGGTAGAAAATATGTATTTATGAGTCATGTAAAATTATGGAAAAATAAAAGCATAACATCCTTAATACCTTTCCTACATGGGCCAGTGTTTAGACATTATTTGTCGTTAACCTGTGATCTCAATTAATAAGTTTCTAGTATCAAACAAATATCCCCCTTCAAGTCCCCATATTGTAATGAGCAATTACGGAACCCTACTCTGCGCATTGCCGAATACTCACTTTGGCGGTTTTTTGGAGCGAAGTTCCTTAACATGGCTTGCGGGACGTGTTAGTTGACAGAAATCGTCACGTAAGCAAAAAGTGTTATGTCCCTTCCATTAGACTCACAGCGACTCTGTATCTCTAACAGACGCTAGTTATTAAGCGTGACGCCAGGCATGCGCGGCGCGGCACTAATTTCGTTTTTCATCATTTCGGTAAAACGTTGCAATAAATTATAATGTCGTTGAGGTAATTTCTTTATGATTATTTTTCGATTTTTATTCGATTTTGGAGATAAAGTTTTCTAATTTTCACTTTTCAAAAACTCTCTTTATACATTGTACAAAAGTGATATCTATTGTCGATTTCAAAAATTACATAATTGTGCAGCTTAATGAACTTAAAGTTTTTAATAAAAATTTTAATAAGAAACATGGCACTGACCCTGAATTGTATGTGTGTTATTTGTCAATATTTTTGTTGCATAGCTTTAAAAAGTGTTATTTATCAGAATGGATAGATTGTACAGTTCTGTGAAATAGAAAAATTCTGTGAAAATAAGAGATCCATGCAGAGTTACAAATTCCATCTATTACATCCTCGCAAATGTCGTAGATATTGTAAAAAATGAGTTTCAAATATTAGTGCAATGTATTTTGAATTCAATGCAGTGTCTTATTTAAACAATTTCTAACTAAAGTTAGATTGTTCCACATTTAAACTGTATGCCATATTGAAATACAAATTAAAATTTGAAAAACCATAGGAAATTTTGGGCAGCTTTTGAGAATGGCAATAATGAACATAGCCAAACAGAAGAGAAGGAGCACATGTTTCGTGAGGCAGCTGAAACTTTACAGCAGTTGAAGACGACGTTCTCGCCAACTGAAAAACTCTCGGTGATAAAAAATACATTTCAGAAGATGACAGCAGCAGTGCAGCTGGAACTCGGTAATATAATAATATATGCTATCGTTTATTGTTCAGAACATTATGACATAATGTAAACAGTAGGAAATGTATGCATTATGCTTGTATCTGATAACTATCATACTATGTCTATGTCTATCAAGTAACTACTCATAGTTGCTTCATCTGATAGATGTTTTTTTATAATTGAAGACTTGAGTTGATGAAGGTGTTTTTTGTATAAATATCACCTTCATCCACTTATGTCTTCAATTACAAAATCCAAAATACCGACATACACAATTCTAATTTCCAGGTTCTAACTATTTATGGAGCATGGATGAGCTATTTCCTGTCTTCCATTTTGTGGTGATTCGAGCACGTGTCCTACAGTTAGGCTCGGAAGTTCATTTCATTGAAGACTTCATAGAGCCCGGTGTCCAGAATGGTGAACTGGGGCTTATGTTCACCACGCTTAAGGTTTCTAATGTTTTAAATAATTTCATTTAATATTGAATTAATTGTTATTATGCATAACTGAATAGGAATGTAATAAAATGTATTGTAATAAGTGTGTGATGTAGATATTTAGCTAGATTATTTTTCAATCATTAATTAAACTATAACAAAGGTAAATCAAGACAATTAAAAAAATAATATTTATAATTTTGTTATGCTAATATAAGTTTTGTCCATTTTTATCCTAATGTTATTAAAAATTAAATATTTTTCTGTTTCAGGCATGCTACTTCCAAATACTTCAAGAAAAATTACCAATAAATTAGGATTCATATATAAATGTCTCAAATGATCTCAGTACAGTGATGATTTTCATATTCATATTATAATTAAATCAATATTAAAAGAGCAATAATTTATGTACAGTTTCACAGTATTATCATTACAAAATACCAATACAATAAAATATATTGGTTACCACGAAACTATTCTAATAATGAATAAAAGTTGTACTTTTGTATTATTTTAAGTTTGGTCAGATGCTTCTTTTAATATTTAGGATGGGTCTAAGCCAGAATTTATTTTGAGGGTCCACATTTCTAAATTTACAACAATACCCAGAGACTTTTATTGTATATTCCATGGATTTGAAGAAGGAGTCATATTATTCATCTATTCTTTTTTTTGAAATAATAGATCAAATACGTTTTATCAATTGATACTTACTCCAATTTAGATAAAACAAGCGAAGAATCATGAGAAATAACTACATTCCTAAAGCTTTATTTATACCAAACTAATATGTATTACACTTTAAGCTTTACTCAAATTTTAAATTATTTTAGTAGTTAAGTAAAATAGTTTTTTAATATTGTTTTATTGAAGGTAATTTCTAATTAGTTTTTTAATATTGTTTTATTGAAGGTAATTTCTAATTAATTTTTTATTATTCCTTGCGATAAATCACTGCTAGTGTAGGTTAAGGATAGACAGCAATAAAACTAATTACATTATTAAATCCGTTCTGAGTGCCATACAATTTCTTCACTGTATTTCTTATTCTGAATAAAATCCATTTTCTTGTTTTCATAAATGTGTACACTCTAAACCATAACTATGCATATAAAATGAATAACAGATTTTTTTTTCAAATGGTGGACAAGTTACAATATTTGTTAAATAACAATTAATTATTTAGAAATTGTTGAGTAGTTTTAAGATGTTTGTTATAAACTTTGAATGCTCATTTACACTTCGCCTACTTATGCAAAATTAGATTGTGTATTCTTATATTCAATTATTTGAAGATAAATATTTTTCTGCAGTAAACTACATGTAACAAAATTAGGAAATTATAAATTATGGTATTAGTATTGTTATGTATCAAAGAAAATCTGTACAATTACTGATGTTGAGATCGTTATCGATGTTAAAAATAATAGCTCTAAAACACTATCATAGATGTCGCTAGTATTTTAATGAGAAATCGCATGAGCAATATTAATGTAAAAAAAAATTTTGAAACTTTTTGGTACTATTTGTATTTCAATGTTACTCTCTTTATATTGTATAATTGTAAAAGAGAAATTGGTCTTTTCCAGTAATAATTACAGAAAAACCCTTGTCAGGGCATTTTTTAAAAAGAATGTTTTTCAGTGATGTAATGAAATATACACTTGTTGTCAATTACATCATCCACTTTAAAACCAGAACATTCTTCCAATTTGAAAACCGTTAAAGCTATGTGAATTTTTTATTTACAGTTTTTAATTATTAATTTATTACTGATGCAGTTATAGCAATCACAACTTCCTGACATAGGATACACGAGGGTCATGCAACTATTACATGACCAGAATTTAATATTTTTTGTTCATGCAGCATTTGAGCTTAGTACGAGGCTTGGCGATGTTGGGCCGTACACCATTTGCCACACAAGCACACTGCTGAAGTAAACGTAATTTAAACACGCCACCCTTCACAACACCAAAAATAAACAAGAAAAACAGCTTTTTGATGATTAAATGGCGGCAGGGCAATTGTTATTGCTGCAATTAAAGGTTTTTTTTTAGTTGAGAAAGAGTGAAGAGAGATAAATAACTTTTTAAGTAAGTGTAAGCATGACTAAGGAGACATTTTTAAATTTCCGATGTTTTTTAAATGGAAAACACGACATAAAAACCTGACCTGTCTTCTAATGTTTGTGCCATATTTAATCAGCAGGTACTTACTGCATACATAATATTCAGTCCATTGTTGTCCAAAGTAGATTATGCATTCAGTAAAAGGTATTGCAAAGTAATGTTGCATCATATATATTGGACACTAGTTTTTTTTTTTTTTTTGTCACTAAAGTAAAATTTATCTATATCGACAATGTGAACACGAAACGACAATAAGTCCGCGGGTGTCAAATAATTATCAAAATAATAATTAGTTGGCAGCCGCGGACAAAATGATGTAATTTAAGTTTGGCGACTAATAGGGCGCCGTATTTGTCGTGTCTGTTGACTTATATAGTCTGGTTCAGTCCATAAATATTGGTAAAGTTTGTTTGCAATTTGATAATGGTAACAAATAATGTTAATCTGTCCAAGTAATTGTTTTCCCTTGATTTAGCAAATGAATATATGAAAATTTATGTCATTTTATATTAAAAATATGTTTTTAAGGGAAAGATAAAAATGTCTAAACACAACAAGTATGTCTAAGTTCTAATATTAACGTCCTTATGGAGCCCAATCTTATTATCTATGTTAGTCACAATATTTATATATAAGAATTAATTTCATTTTTTTATTGATATAAAGCAGGAATTAATAATTGTATTATTATTTTTTAATATTCTATAAATTTCTCTTTTGTATTAACAGTAGACTTTATTATAATTAGACGTATATTATTTGTTGTTTGTTAATGGTTACCAAATTTTGTTCATAGTATTACATTGTGACTTTGCATATTAGGTTTGAAAAATCCTTTTATTACAAATACAGTTTTAAAACTGTATTATTCCATTGATGTTTTATCTAGTTTTTAATGAATAAAAAGATAGTCTAATTTGTGTTTTAGTAGTATTAGATGTTCATAAAGGTGTAGTAAAGTCAATATAATTACAATGTTGATAATATGAGGACATTATAATATATATATATATATAATTATTACAGTTATATTCGTATCGTAGTCTGTCGCAAGTACCTTTTAAACTCCATATCATATTGTTTCTGGACGTGTATGTTGATGTTGTATTGTCATAAATTATTGCTATATTGTGACGTTTTGAAGAAAATTGTTAAAATTGTATATAAGGAAAATTTTAAAACGTCAGTACGGACATGTTTTAAGATTTCCGATCGTATATGTATTTTCCCAAATTAAATAATTTATGTTATAAATTTGTTGTTATTTTCTCATAATTGGGCTACTGAGTCTCGTTATTAGAATAAAATAGATGAAATCCCCAAAATAGATTTTGAGGTTGCTTTTTATAGTATCTATATAGCCCGAGTAAAATACACAGAATCCATGCCGTCATGTGATAGACTTGAATTCTGGCCCGCATTCTAGCTATGCAATGTATTATTTGTAAAGAATTTATCTGGTTACCTATAAATGACATTTGATATTGTCAATGATGTAAAGGTCGCCGCATGTATTATTTACACTAGTCAGATTTTCCACGTGTTCCACTCACCTCTAAACAAACAAGATAAATTATCGCGTAAATGGTGCAGCACGCAATATTACTTGTGGACTCGCAGATTGTTCATTATTAGGGTAAGTTTCGATATAAAGTCTTAGAGCCGCAGCAATGACACCCTGCAATGTTCTCAACAATAAATCATGTATATTCGATAGCAACAAAAAGCATTGTTATTAAACACTTAGATATGAATCACACAAAGTTTCAAAAACATCAATATCGTAAATGTAACCCAAAAAACAAAGTATCTAAACTTCCGAGGAAATTTTGCGGGCGCGCTTGGCGCTTATCTAAAGGGGCGTGGCGTGACACGATCTTCAACAAGGTCACAAGGTTGGCACATCCTAAATTTTTAGAACACGTTCTAGCTATTTTTCTCAGAAATGGCTACTTCAATGACTATTGTTTCTTTGGCAATGTTGTTTAAAAAAAGGAGATTGTGAATATTTGCGGAAAGATTGATAATCGATTCCATCTCATTCAATTGTGGTTTCGCTTCTTTCAAAGACAAGGTATAATATTACAAGAAAATATTGCAAGACGTTGCTACAATTTATTTTATATTTTTCAAATTGGAATTGGCAGCGGAGATCGGGTTTTAAAATAAAATCAGGATTGGATCTTAACATAGAGTTCAGATCCTACCCTGGTCTTGTCTAGTCAGTTTGAATGGGAGAATCAAATTTAGCATAGTATTGATATAAAAAATTAATGAATTACATCAATATCTTTCAAAGTTTTTCTCATAATATTGACTTTTAGTTATTTACAATACAATATTAAGTGAGGTCGTTTTATCGAAATATAGCATTTTGTACTCTGAAACCCTCAAATTTTTTTTCGTCGTTTTAACTTAAATCACAATATTAAAGTTTCGTCTTCGACATCTACCAGACGCGTTGTACTGAAATTTGAAAGTAATTACCTATGTGAGGTATCTTTATAACACCCACGTGCAAAAGCCAGACTAAAATAAAAACAAAGGAAGGTGTATTAAGGCTATTTATTTCATTCCTATAAAATAACATACCAAATGTTTGTCTCTTTTGTACAACTCCATATCAAAAATGTACACCGCTATATAAATTTCGCGTGATGTCCATTCACATTGGTAAACTCATCGTTACAATCAACTATTTTCATGGTTATTCCTTTAACATTAATTATAGTCATTTCACTTGCCTTAACATTCTTGTTACAAATCTTGTGACATCTTTCTGACAAGTCAACAATCACAATATTTCATTGTATCGTTTGATCAACCAAAACTGAACATGGAGAATAATTTGACCTGCGATTTCATACTTCAGTTATGATATTTTTCGCTGTATTTGTTACTAATTAATTGAAATCTAAAATACTTTATAACAAAACAACTATTTAAATGTCGATGAGGTAAGTGATTGATTTCTGTAATACTGTTTCAATACATATTCATTATAACAGTAAAAGTGAATGTTTCTTGAATTATTTTCAAATTCATTTCCATATAATCACAAAAACAAAATAAACAGCTGAATCGCAGTATGTCAAATAATCACAACAAATTGCAAATCCATAGACAGCGATATAGACTATTGTCATAGATGCACAGGCGCAAGCACACTATCAATAACAAATGTATGTTAGCGTAACCGTTACTCTATTAGTCAAAATAATAATTATACTTCATAAGCTTTAGTAATAAATATTGCACCTAATTCCAACATACAAAACCGTCTTGACATCAAAAAGTATCTATAAATAGCTATTGGTGAAGACATTTATTTGAATAACAATTTTGAGGCAGTGAAATAATAAGGTGGGCCAACGAAATGTTAGAAATGTTAACTTTTCACATTACAAAACAATAATTGAGAGCGTGTTTACGTTGTCATTATAAAAAAAAATCCGGCAAGATTTATATTTGTCGGTGAGTTAATATAGATTTTTTGATGTCCCTCTGTATATACGTGACTGTGCAACGTGATACCTTAAGCACAACCTTAACACCGACAAGTGTGGAGAAATAGTTACGTTCTCAATAAAAAACATATTGGAAAACGATTTCATTTTGTACTTTTTCCATATCAAAAAAGTAGCAATACAATGTTATTCTGAGCTAGCGGAATTCCTTCTCACAGATCATCCAATGCCGACAACCATGATACCGTTATGAATGTTGAACAAAAAAATGTTAACATTACTTCGGTAGTGGCGCAACTAGCGAATTAGAAGCGGTGCTGCACGGAGCGACAACAGAGTACGAGACGCGGGAATACCTGCAACTCATATTAACATCGTGCTTCCGATTCTAGCTGTTATATTGCCGGCCACCGTTGATGCCAGAACGAAGCGGTACATTAGCGGAGAATGTAATGCTCTCGAACTAACATTAAGCACTCGCATGACTTGAAAATAAATTTTATGCATATGAATATATTTTCCTACTAAATTTATGTGCCAATTATCATATTAGAATGAACGTCGCTAGCTCAACATACCATTGTTTATTTGTATGTGTTTGTCAATAAATGTGGGCACTGAATTGCATCTGTATCACTCCTTTTATGTTTTAACAAATAATAATGTTAACTATGCACAATACAGATTTACAAATTAAATAAATACACTAAACAATATAACAATTTATATTCATTGTGAAACTGTTTCACTTTTTTATGTCTATCTAGTCACATTTCATAAGTTTGTGAGTTCGAAGAGCTCAACAAGATTACAGATGAGTTTAAGTAAGCTTCCAATTAAATTATAATTTTATAATACCATAAGAAATCTACTTAAGCAATGTATAAAGGGGATTTTTTATACATTCCAAGACACATCATTCAAATAACAGTATACTTACAACTAGAGAAATCAACATATATATTACTATAACATCCTACTGTGCTATGTTAATGCTTAAACATAAATGCTGTCCAATACATTCTATGGATAAATCGATCTGTACATGCAAGAGGAACACGGAAAACTGGATTATAATTCACAACATTGTAAAAAAATATTTTAGGCCATTTAATTATTCTCCGGATTTTACATCCAAATTATATTATATTCTTGAAAAATTTCACACCGCTATTGTCGCCGACATAATGTACAACAAAGAATAAAATATAGTGAAGTTTATTGAAGTGCAAGTACATATTGTTCACCAAGTACTAGTTCATTTTCAAAAATGTAACATTCAAATAATTAAAAATTTTTAATCTAGCTTAGAAAAAAAATAGATATTTACACTACGCATGCTGAATTTAATAGGAAGAACAGTTACAGAAATTCAAGTACACAATGAAAACGTCACTGTTAGTAAAATAATTCAATACAATTTTTAATAAATTAATAAAAACCACATCCAAAATTTATCGAACTGTTCAAAATTTGTTGTTAATATTTTTGCATACTGTGGTGTGTTTCAATGTAATTGCATGTAATAAGTTACCAAATAGTGAATAGCTGCTAAATAACAAACATACTTACACTATACAAAATAAAATCATTGCGTTTTATCAAAATTTTAATGAGTTTAATAAAAATCTTATTTACAGGAATTACTACAATATGAAACAAATAATATATAGGCATAAAACAATAAAATAGAGAAGAAATCAAATAATGGAACGAAAAACAGAATAAATATTTAAAAAAATAGCTATGAACTAAAATTAGAACTAATGAACTATTCATTATTAGGACGAAATAGTTTTGTTTATTGCCCAAATTTTTTCTCGACTGTCCACAACTCCGCCGATTCAATACAATTTTATTTCCCTTTTTTTTATAATGAAGATTGGAGCACACGTAAGCATTTAAATCTTTTGTGCTTAATACGCCAATCAAAATTTTGACTGCTTATTCCAAACTAATACTGAAAGCACCATTTTTAATTACTTAATTTAAAAACTTACATAGGGAAATTCGTACACATCTCTGGTAGAGAATCAAGGGATGATTCTACTCTGTATATTAATCAACGCTTACATTTTTTAGAAAATTTATTAAAGCATTTGTCATTTTAAAAAATCAATAAAATTATTTTAGAAATTATCATATTTCATTTATTTTCACAAAATTATTAAATAATAAAATACATGAAACAAACAAAATATATTTTAATATAGATCTATAACGTCCCAGATAACTTGGCACAAAGCAACATTAACACTTGCACTCGTATGTACTTTATAATAACACGAAGTTCAGCCCCGGGAAATTGATCAGCACATCAGGAAAGAGGGTCGGCTGTGATTTCTCTCATTTGGCCGCATCTCTGTCTAACTCCACAATAATTCTAAATCACGTCAGTTGCGTCACAGACAATGTCACATTACTTTGATGATAGCATTCATCTCTTTTTTCTACCCGACATGCCAAGTCAATTTTTTATTATTCATGACGTGTCTATCAAACTAATCACACTAAAATATCGTTTTACAACATATTAAATATTACAATAAACCTCTTTAATTTTCTGCTACACAAATTATGTTCAATGGTGTAAAATAATTAATTTCTTTGTAACATCTAGTTTCTAAAAGGTTTATTAATACATTACTGTGCCACCTTATCTAGCACTTATACAAATGGTTAATGAAATCCTAAGAACACGTTTTGACAATATCATTTAATAGATTCTGTACAAGATTCCAGAGCCCCCAGACATCATTTTTGCAAAATTTCATAATGAACAATTAAGAACTTATGTATTCATGCCAGCTTGAAAAAGGTGCCCTTTTACAGGTGACAGGTACTAAATATACATCAAAACCTTGATCGACTACATTAAATTTGCGACATTACTTTTTACACAATTTAATAGAAGTTTGTTAAAAAATATTCATTATTACTTCTTGTGTCTCAAAATTCCGTTCACCTTCAAACGCGACACATTAAAGTTCGCAAAAAAAAAATAGGCAAGCTACGTCATTTTTACGAACCTAACTTTTATATATTATTACTTGTGGTATTATTTTAAGACCTTTTGTGAGCAGCCAGACAGATCAGAAGGCCAAACATCCCCTTGATTTGTTAAAAGTTCCGCCGTGGGTATGAGCGCGAGGACATTATTTGTTACCATTAGTGCTAAAATGGAGTAAGTCTGAGAGCTATGGGATCGTACTATAAAAGGGTTTAAGACAATGGAAACAGCCTTTGTATGAATGATACATGCTTCCCACCGCGAATACTACTCCTTATTAAAAATAACACATAGAATACCATTTCTCACTTCTTATACAACAGAATGTGTTGTGTTTTACAAGGAATATATTCTTTATAAAACAGAATATGTTCTAGAACAATGGGAAGCCCAGTCACCCATTAGCCAATTAAAGAAGTATCCATTTAGACAAATATAAATTCAAAATAAAATAAGATATTAACATAGTCTGAACATGACACCAAATATTGTTTTTCTATTCTATTAAAAATAGAATAGACCGAGTGCTAACGTGCCCTTAGTACTAAAAAATTAAAGTAGACCTATGTGCTTCGTGCTCTATTGAAAGGGCTATTAAAAATCCTTAAAATTGTATGTGTTAAAATAGATCAATGATTAATCAATGTATAAAATGGTTGGCCATGGGGAAGAACCCCATATTAAACTTACATCGATTTCTATGTTTATCAAAACTATATTGCATACATGTAACAAGCTTTCTAATTACAATCTAGGTTGCGTATCTCATATATGGCATCAGATAAAATTAAAAACAAAAACTAGGGATAACACTGCACATCAAAACTTCTAGCGTCAAATAAGTATACAAAATTTTGTGTTTTGGTAATTATTATTGAATCCTTTACAATAAAATTGTCAGGTATATGTTTCAATCAATTTACCAATAAATAAAAAAGTCTCAATCGGAATTGTTGGCAGGCAAACAGAATTATACGTAGACGTATATTATATTTAAAAAATCTCAATTCATACAAAATTCAATACAAAACAATTTTATGATCATTTCCAAGGAATCAAAGATCAGTACACCCTAAATGTATTTGGTACATGTAAATTTCCATCCTGAATTCTACCACCAACAAATTCTTGTAATTATTGCACTTATTTTTAAAGGAAATAGCTAGTAATAACTTTTGAATGTTTTATATTATTTTAAAAATAAGAGCTAGGGAAACTTGATTGTACACCTTGAATTATATTTTGTTAAGACATATATCGAACCATGTGAAAGAATAATTTGACAGTGGTATTTTTACAGATTTTAATGAATCACATTACATCGAGGAAAAAACAAAATTTTTTTTGAGTACATTATTGAAGAGAGAGACAAATTTATTTTTTATTATAACAAATTTATTTATGTATAAAGAAATAAAGTATTTCGTATGAGCACTGTACAAATATTTTCTATTAACACACACGATTGACATGTTTTGTTGACACTATTCAAAATGAATAGAAAAGCAATGTATTAATAGAAAACACGAGGGCATTATTACGTGTCTTCCTATCGGATCGCTTAAATGTAGCCTATTTATTTACACAAAATCACGCCGCCTCTCATCTTATAAAAATATGTACATATTTAGCTATAATCCAATATTTAAGAAATTATCTTACCAATTAATACCAGTCGAAGTTTATTAATATTATTATTGAAAATTCCATGATTATGTAGACAATCGTGTATAATGCTGATAGTTCGATGCACCATAGAGTATCCAATAAATGTAAATGGTTATTATAGTGCATCAACTAATCCAGTTAGTCAATGATTAGTTGGTAGTCCTACAACAACTATATTCCCAATCAACATTCTTTTCCATTAAAATTCGATTTAGAGATAAAATGTTTTTAGAGTGACATACACCCAATTTTACAATACATAATTGTAAGTTTTGTCGATTAAAATAAAAAATTGCTTATCAAGTATTGCATCGAAGGAAAAATTTTTTTTCAAAAATATGAAGCTTCACATACTAAAAAAATATTTTGAATTTCATTTCAGCAATTGCGATTCCTTTTTATGTCATTTTGTTTAATTTCTGTCAATGTTCAGACTCCAGGATGATTCTCGATCCATTAGCCAGTAGGGTACATCCAAATATCCTAACTTATCTATTTGATCCCAGACACGATATAAAAAATGTAGATTTATATTATTGACTTTGAAAATACATTACAATGTTAAGCCTTGAAACATAAAGTGATCCATAATATCACATCAACTCGCATTGAGCTCTACATGGATCGGTGTTACACTGCACAATTAAAAAACACAATCTCACCCAAAGCATTCCATAGATAAGGTATACATCATACTAATAAAGTTTGTATACGATGATTATTGCAAGCAAACGTTTTTTCTTTTTTAAATCACACATACATCGCCCACGGTTTTGTTTACACTGTGTCCTTAACACTAGTAAAAAGTACATACCTAAATTGTATAATAGGTATAAAGAATGTCCTCACTATGCTGAAGGCAAAATTGGCACTTGTGTTCAAATTCGCTCGATCTTGCGGACGCGACTGGCGCGGTGTCCGTACGTTTCATGACGACCCACGGTCAACTCTACGGGGATCAATACCGAAGTGAATGTGGTGTATATGTTACTGTTATAAAATAAATATCTATTTAATTATATAGACACGACAAATGCGTTTAGCTATTACGACTATTAGCCAGGGAGCGATTTGCGATTTGTCACATTAATGGAATAAGTTTAACACATCGATAAATTTGTCACATGACTAAAAACGCACAGACAGAGCACGTCACGTTCTCACGTCTACGCGAGTCCGGGTGTCCGCTATGTGGTGGGCGAGTTTTGTGTCGGGTTATAAGGGTGGTTCGAGTTTCGCAACACTGTGTACACACTGTCGACTTTGCTCAACTTCTCGAAGAACGGTATTAGATCTAATAACTCAGAGTCAGTCATGTCGTCGAACCATGACGCGACAGGCACCTGAAAAATAACCATATCTTTATTTATATTCAAAGGCAACTATTAAAAAAGAAAGAAAGGTATATTAATAAAAACATCTTTCCAACTACATTACGAAGCAAGGATAGATATTAGATAAGGTTCCTTATAAAAAGAAATAATTCAACTATAGAGACATTAATAGTGTATTCTATATTCAAACAACAAAATAAATACATAACATTCGACCATAACAATTGCAGTTTCAGACCAAGATAGGCCACCATTTCTTATTTCACGTCAATTAGGTGACGCGACATTTGTTCGGCATTCAAATATCTCTGTAAGGCATTCACTATTCAACATTTCATTATTCAGCACATGTACTGTATGAAACATATTATTATGTATATTTCCAATAATACCATGACATGGACATTCAAAAAGAATATGGACTATGAATCGGTGACAAAGTTTCTCTGTATGTAGAGGAAAATCTTAGGAATACTGAAGCAATTTTAAACATTCTTATTTCTAAAGACAAAACCAGTGATGTATATAAAATTCGTTATTGGCATTTACTCCATAAGAATTGATTTTCATACATAGCCTGCGATATGCAACTTAGATGGGGAGGGCAATTGACTTTTAGCAGAAAGTGAAATCACGCATCACTTTTTATATTTAAAAAAATTATTAATTAAATTAAAAAAAATTTTTGATTCTAAGGTCAATGATTTTTTCTGAAATTGTTACAATAATGAACTATACCTATTAGTTATATTTTTCAATTAAGCATTAACCATTCTCATAAATGAATGAGTATACATATGAAGTTACATATTTCATTTTATTTCATTACCAAATTGTTTACACCAGCGAACAAATGGAATCTTCTTGATAAAATTTGGCATACATACTCTCCACTTTTATTATATATTCAACTTTTATTAAGGTACTTTCTAATGAGTCACTATTTAATTTCCTATTTCAAATTATTTTAGCTTATTAGGCAAAAAGGGAAAACTAAGGGCAAGTACTAACAGCGTTGTCCGGATGGAATATGTAAGACGCGGGCGAGTTGTCGACTATGACGACACGACGCAGGTCGCGGCCCAACCCGTTCAGATCCTTGACGTAGTTGCCGCGGTGAAACACGCAGCTGTCGCGAAACAGCCGCGCGCGAAACACGCCCCACCTGCGAAACAATATATTTGACGATCAGACTCGTATCGAACCATAGAGTACTATATAAAATAAACTTCTACAGTTTTAAAGGACTACAGCAAAAAGTTAGAAATACAATGTAGAATAATGAAGTGGTTTTGCAGAAAAGGAATGCTGGTTCTAAATCTGAATATAGCTGAAATGCGTACTGATGATTGTTAACATTATCTTTACAAAAACATATTACAAAAACTTTACAAAAACATTTTTATGAAAGTCGCATCGTGATCTGTTCAGCCATTCTAAAGATACCACGGGCAAACAGACAGACAGACATATACAATTATTTTTTTCAGACATACTTTGTCCTGATGATAATGAACACAACAAAAAAAGAATTATCCATTTTAGTGCAGTCGTTCAGAAGTGAGAAGTGATACATACATTTTGGCCATTCATTTTTATTTATATATATCTACAGTATCAAATACAGTAAACATGTGCACGATTTTCTGTTTTTAACCATCAACCTACGAATTAATTAATCAATTTTTATGTAATATTATTGAAAGTGGTTCGAATTTACACTCTGATCATGAGAAAATTGACCAATGAGTTTTCAACTTTAGTCAGATTAAACTACTAATTTTGTGTTTCAGGGGACATTAGGCTATAGATCCCTGAAATTATCACCTCATCAATGGCAATGATCATTTTGCAGATCTTAACCATCATTGGGCTGGGTTGACAGGGCCTAGCTGAGTCAGCTGAGCCCTCTACCTAATATAATATTATTGTGTGAAAGTATGCCTCTGCAGTGGGATAAAAACATTAGATGTTAAATGAAATTTAAATAAAAACATAACCGACACAACATTAAGAATACTCATCAAAGAAATATAATATGTCCCTTTCTACAATCAGAGGCTATTTACTAAGTATCACTTCTGTATCCATACATTTTCCATATGAGTAGACTTCAAAAAAGCATAATCTTACTAAAGAACAGCGAGTGAATGTAGACTAATGCCGCTGTGTACTATTACCATAAAAATGGCAATGGATTAAAATTTTTTATAGGTATCATGGAGAATAGTTTATTGGAACAAATATTATTGGGCATAATTTGTGAATTTTGTTTGTGCATTTATTTCATTTGAAAACAAAGAAAAGGTTTGATGAGTTCTGATAATAGAAAGGTTCGAGTATGTGTGTTTTTGGTGTTAGAGTATACATACATTTCTATGAAATTCTATTTCTAATTAGAATCCGGATCTATATCGAGACTGAGATTGAAATTAAAGCCAGAACTGCAATCGGAATTGAAACTGAGGAAGACAGAATGGATTACTTTTTTTATGTCAATTGATCATGCTGTCAACTATGCTCACACAGGGGGAGCAGCGGGCAAAGTTAATATGGGATATATTTTTGAAATAGACCTAAATGAATAATTATTAGAAATAGGCTTTTTTTTTCAATCTTCAATTGTTAGTCTTCGAAAATGTTAAAAATGATGGTAACGATGAATTATACTACAAAGCAGTCTGTTATATAATTCATCAGTGTCTTATGCATGTCTCTGACGAGCAGATAGATAGATACATACTCTTGAGTATGAAACTTAGAAAAATACACAAGTTCCCAATCAGCGCACTCATAACACGTTTACATTTCACAGTGACTGATAGCAGAAAGTATAGCTGGTAAACTGACTTGTCTAATAGGTCGGCCACCGGATCAGCGTATTTCGCCAAGGAGGCGGTGAACAGCACGCACTCGTACAGCTCCCCGCACCGGCGCAGGAACTCGTCGACGTGCGGCCTCTTCAGCACGTACACCTGGTGCACCGCGCCATCTATCTCCACGGGGACAACAAAGTCTGCGTTGTTTATAGGCTGAAAATTATCAGATTAGTACATGAAAACTAAATCGTTTCAGATCGACATTGTTAAGAAACAGCTAAGATATCTGCTTTTGTCACTGTATCTTGATGAAGATCAAAAATATATATAGTACAATTGTTTTATAGAAATTATTGACTAAAATTAAAATCAGTTAATGACAATGGGCAATAGTGGTTATTGTAGAAAATTTTCAAGATTTTGAGACCTGATTAATTAATATTTTATTTGACAGTAAACAAAAATTCAATTCATTTCATTATCTTATTATACCTATACCAAAAACACAATAAAATGTACTTTTGGAGAGAGAAATCAGAATAACACAAAAATAATATCACAGGATGGATAATTTTAAAAGAGCTTCTTAAGATGTTTGTTGATTTCCCAAATAATTTATGATTTTGGAAATAGACATTATGAAACTTGAGCAGATCTGTGTCCCATAGAGAATGGAGCATTCTCCTGTAAACTTTACCTGTATTCAGAACATAATATAATTATAGTCATTTCAACTAAAAGCTCTTTCATTAAACAAAAAATTACAATGCATCTCAAAAAATAATTATCGGTTTTAACTGACTACCATTAATTGTTTCACAAAATAACCTATTATAATTAGACCCCTTCTGATGTCATTTTTTTTTCCACCATAAAAGAAAAATATACAAACTTTGTAATCATAATATAAATAGAGATGCAAGAAAGTAGACTACTTTTATTATACTTTATAATAAATCAATATCCTTAACAACTTTATAACTATGATATAAATAAAAGTTATAATAAAGATGGGCTTGTCTTTTATTTTGTAATAAGTCATTATCCATAAGATTTTTATAACTTTATTATATAAATTAGAAGTGTAATAAAGAAGATTACTTCCATATTTGACTTTGACTTCAATGTAACTGATAGTACTTTATATTGCAACAATATCCTTAAGAACTTTATAACTTCAATACAAATAAAAGTAACAAAAAATATTATATTCATTGTATTTGACAATATCCTTAATAATTTTTGTAACTTTAATTGTGGTGTATTGAAGTTTTATTGTACATTATTATATATCACATAGCTATGTAATATCACTACATAAAACAAAGAAAACGGAAATTTGTATAGATATATTAAATAGACATTTGGCATGCAACTTTCATGCTATCCGATGTATTTTACGTCTATATATATACATATATATATATGTATATATATATATATATATATATATATATATATATATATATACTGCAAAACTGCAGCTTAAATATTTTTTAGTAATGCAATGCGTGTGTAAAGCTCAAAACTAGGTATTAACTAATATCTAAGCATTTTGGAAATAACACGGTTTATAGTGTCTTAAATTATCTAGAAACTGATGAATGCCTATATAGTTTTTTTATAGTACTTTCAAGGGGCAAACGAGCAAGCTAGCTACGAAAGATTTGGTGGTCATTGCCACACATGGACACTCGCAACCCCAAATGCGTCAGCAGTGTGCTGCCTTGGGTAGAAATAGTATATCCAAGGGAGGGAGTGGGCCACTGGAACTTTCACTCACTAAACGAAATGTAATAACGGCAGCTGTTGCATCGCGTTGGTATTGAGTGAGAGATTTCACTGGTCGAGCCTGCCCATTTTCAAGCTATAATTGAGTCAACTGAAGCATGGCTCTACCACATTATTTTTAAGTTTTTATGTTTCCAATATTTGACTTAGTCTTACTCTGGATTTATTCCCATTTCAAGCATTATATATACATATATATCAATTATATAATACTATAAACTGGTTTACGTATTTAGTAGCACATCACTATGCAACATTTTCTTTCCAATTTTAGTACTATTCTCGTTTCCTTTTGTTTTTCTTATTTACTTCCTTTCAATGTAAACATTTAACCAACATTTTAACTATTTTGGGAACAAGGTTTAACAATCTTAGCAGGTGCAACAAATAACTAAACCCAAATTTCAGATTATACTAGATATGTTACAATTATTTATCTCGACGTGATCTATACTGTGAAGCAAAACCACTAGGTACACTCATACAGCAACTAACATAAACAGTGTAAAAATCGAAACCAGAAACACCAATTATCAGTACCAACGTCCGTGTCAGAAATATATTTGAGTTGTTTATTATTTTTGGCCCGAAAATCACTGGTACTCCCGAATCAGATATATTCAGCTCACTTTGTCTGTAATCTATCACTCTGTTAACGGTCGCTCGTGATGTCATAGCGTGAGTGAAGCGAATCCAACAGCAGCTCCTTTAAATGCTAATTGTGCAAAATAATAAATTCATTGTAAAACACTTAACATAATAACCTCAATTTTCGTTGGTCTGATGAATAAAGCCGAAAGAATGGAATATTCTGTCATAGATGGGTGAACAGAGCAGGTGATTTTATAAGACAGCTTAAAAAATATTGCAAATGTAATTCTGCTAAATATCTATGTATATTTTATATAATACATGAATCAAGTTCTCAAATACATATTCTAAACTATCATGAGTTAATTTAATCGGGTATATATTTCCAGTATTCACTATAAGAGAAATGAAATCTACCATAATGCAGGCTGTGGTAGAAATGTGAAGGTTTTCGGAATGCCTTAAAAAAGAAGCCGGGGATACTAAGAGAATGGTTAGTATAAAAGAAAAAAGGTGACCAAGAGAGCATGTCGGATCATGCTCATTATAGGGTTCCGAAGCCATTATTACAAAGAAATATACTAGACATGAAAAAGTATGTTGTTACACTTTTCCATGTTTCCCGCACTGAATACGCAATGAAGCACTTTAGTCGCCTATTCTTAGAAAAATTAGTAGGTATGTCGATTATTAGTATTAAACTAGTGTAAAGTGCATCAGCAAAAGATCTTCATGGCACATACATCCTTTTGTTGGGCGCGCAGGTTTTCGACAATAACTCAAAAACAGTATATCCGATCATGTTCAGAATAATTTTAGTTGAAAGTATTTATTAAGCATTATCTTCATTATTTTTTGCATATCTTTTGAACATACTGTTTAGAATTTAAAGCGGAAAAACAATTTCTGCTACTTTGGGAGAGATTATTTCCGAAATTATTCACATAAACAGATAAATTGCTTAGAAACATTAGTGTTTTTAAAAAGAACTGTCAAAATATGTGTCACATGTTGATATTTGCTGAAAAAAGTTTTTTTCAGCTTGTTACATGTATAAAGTACCCCCCTCTGGAAATATTTATTTTTGTTATTTAACTACTAACGTAGCGGCTTATATACAAAACACCTAGATACACTATAAATTGCATCAATATACGTCTTGTAGTTTTTGAATAAAATGCCTGTAACATACAGACGGACGGACGGACATGACGAAACTATAAGAGTTCCGTTTCCGCCATTTTGGCTCGGAACTCTAAAAACGGCTTTAAAATTTTTTGTCTGTCTATCTGTCTATTCATGCATATCTAAAATTACTGAACTGATTTTAATGCGATTTCACGGATAAATAGAGCTTGGTTTGGAGTAGAATATACGTTTTGTTTCATTTAAATCGGACGTAGGAATGAAAGTTATCATCGTTTGAAAATCTAGCTTAGTAATTTAACAAGGCTAATAATAATTGCTAACCTTCAAGACGTAGACGTCACAATGTGAATAAAAAAAAATAAAAATCTATACTCAACCTTCTGATCTCGCCGCGCTCGACTTATTTAAAGAATAAAAAAAAAGTTGTAGTGTTAAAAGGGGAGTGGAACGCTGAAGGAGACAGGAGGTTGAGTTGCGATAATAATTTGTAGCAGACAGTTCCATGCGGACGACGCCGCGGGCGGTAAGTTAGTTTTAAATAATTATTTTATAATCCTTGGGTATAGTTACCACTATTATTGAAATGACGGTAAAATCCATCAATATAAATTGAAAAATAACAAATTAACTGCTCAAAAAGGTCGACTATTCTAAAATATCGAAAAAAACAGGATTGATGGTGCACATTGGTTTGGTCTTCACAGCAGTGAAGCTTCCAGGATGTTTTATTAATCTTACAAGACTAAACCTTTTGCTTAGAACTAATATAACAAAACTCTAGAATTTTTCGTGCACACGAAATTTATTAATATGGCACGGCATCTATATAGTCTAAGAGCTACCAACGTTTTCGAGCAAGAATTTCAGGTCAGCTGATTTATTGATATGTCGTCTCTCTTGCTCTTTGGGTTAGGGTCTGGGCTGTCTGGCCGGCGGTGGCGGTTGCGTTTACCTGTGCGCATCCTATCTGTACAGGTAATGATACTAACTTTTAAAATCATTTTAAGAAGGTTCATTTTTAATATTTTAACTTTAGATAAGCTTAACAAACATCCATCTCTTATTGCCAGACATTTTTGTCATTGCTAACAATGAGCCAGACGCCAATTTTGATCTATTTTTTTTGAATTAAAAATTCAAAGTATTTCAGTTTGCCTGTAATTTTAATATTATGTTGTTTAAGTATGAAAAGACCTGAAATTAATTTGCCAGACACTAATTCTGTTGTTAAACCGTGTATTAGCCAAATATTAAAAATGATTATAAATAAAATTATTTAAATATTTTTTAATCACCTTGTCTAATTAGGGTTTTTTCTATCTCGTTCTCAGCAATTTATTCTGCAATTGTTTCTCTTTATCCAATAGTATCATACTATACGAATTTTCAGGACTTTGTCGTTCTAATACACGGTTTAACAACTGAATTAGTGTCTGGCAAATTAATTTCAGGTCTTTTCATACTTAAACAACATAATATTAAAATTACAGGCAAACTGAAATACTTTGAATTTTAATTCAAAAAATAGATCAAAATTGGCGTCTGGCTCATTGTTAGCAATGACAAAATGTCTGGCAATAAGAGATGGATGTTTGTTAAGCTTATCTAAAGTTAAAATATTAAAAATGAACCTTCTTAAAATGATTTTAAAAGTTAGTATCATTACCTGTACAGATAGGATGCGCACAGGTAAACGCAACCGCCACCGCCGGCCAGACAGCCCAGACCCTAACCCAAAGAGCAAGAGAGACGACATATCAATAAATCAGCTGACCTGAAATTCTTGTTTTCCCGACGTTGCTAGCTCTTATACTAATATTTTCCCGTTTACTTTAATGCAACAGTAGACGAAATAATTGTACCTATTATTTGTAGTCTAGTCAACAACTGATTTTTAGGTCAAACTTTTTTCTCAGTCTCCGAAAAATATGAACGAGGTGTCATTGAATTCGGAATAGCACGTAGATGATTTTTGAAAAAATTGAAACACCGCTCGCAAAAATTGCAAAAGTTTTAATTAATTAACTGAAAAAAAAGTGGTTTGATTTTCCACAAATATCTCAAGAACTGTTTAGTTTTTTCAAAAAGAGGAAGAAATTTCCTAAAATGGTCTCTCCTACCGGATTTGTAGGATCAATATTCATAATTTTCCCAGAGAATTGAAAATACATCCGAAAACGGATACTCTGGCTTGCACAAGCCACGCCCACTTCGAACATTAACAAAAAATATTATTTAAATATATTAAATATGAAAATTGTGGAATGAACAACAAGGATTCTGGTACTTAGGGGATAGGATAGGAGATAGATTAATCCGCGATCAAAAAATGCTTATTGCGATTTTTTTATTATTTACCTATTAATTAATTGATATTTTTTTTTCTACTTGACCATGAGCATTGCAAGTGCAATAATTGTTAAATAACAAATCTGAGATTTTTTATTCCTTTTTTGAAACTATTTTTGAAAAATTTCAGAATATATTTACATACCCTACCCTAAAAATCACATTTTAAAGTTCCATAGGTCAAAAGAAAAATCAAACGGAACCCTTATAGGTTCACTCATGTGTCTACACTGACTACAGTTTTCATAGACCACCAAGATTATAAACGTATTCATCTCCCATTAGAATTGAAATCTTAGGTTAAGGGTTCCAAAGAAAATAGTATTTTTGATTAAATCTAATACCTTTAAACGAGCAATTCTTGTATAAATATATGTATATAATCAGAATCTCGGAAATTGCTATAACTATTTCCATGAAATTGAGTATGTAGGGGAGTTTAGGGGGCAATAAATCGATCTAGCTGTTTCATTGTTAGAAAACCTCGTTTTATTCGTGTTTTCGGGCAATGAATTAGAATACGAAGGTAAATTTAGCTACTATCAACAAGATAATAATAGCATAGTTGGGAAATCAGACGATCTCGAATCAAAAAAAAAAAAAATTACATGATAATTTTTTTTCAAGTTTGTTACTTTTTTTCCCCAAGTTCTTTTTTTATAAGAAAACGTCAAGTTTCTTCTTTTGTGAGAAAGTATTTTTTTGTGAGAAAACTATTATAGGGAACAACTAACTGCTTTACCGACACAGCAACACTAAAGCTACTTGACAATAAATGGCGTTGTTAAGCAACACTAAGCCTAACCTGTGACGATAAAAATATTGTTATGTCAGTAAGATCGAAAAATATTATTCACATTTCATCAACATGAATGAATACGTATCTATATATATTTTTCAAAAAAAAACACGATTTACAAAAAAAACTCCGCCAATCCTCCGGTTTGCTTCCGAAATTTTCAACTTCAATAATCCGTTTGCACATCTACTTACTGATAAAATGCCCGCTATAAGTTGTAGAAAAATAAAACGGTATAGCCATACGATGGTCTTATTTATAAGTTTCTATACGGATAATATATATATGGATGACGCAAGCGACAAATTTCCCCATTGAAATGCTCCTTATTTCTTGCGCAAAAGCTAAACGTACTCAACGTGCGTCATTCAAAAGCAGTGCCGTAGCTGGGGGGAGGCGGTGGGGGCGGCCCGCACCTGGTGCCACCCATTTAGGGGTGACTACCGAGTTAACCCGATCGTGAATTGTGAATTCACAAAAAAATAAACAACAAAATAATCTAAACCACACATCAGTTCTTCCGCCCATAAAAAAATGTAAAACTGTGGCAGATTGCGTAACTGCTACTTGTATTTTTTTGGGTGACACTACGATATCCGCCCCGGGTGCCACCCGTGCTGGCTACACCAGTGTTCCAAAGTCACCATAAATCCGGATCGGAACAGAAACGGAACTGAAGCGTCATAGACATAGACATAGAGTGGAACATAAAGGAAAAGCGTGTTTCGAAATCAACACGATATACGAAGTCTCAAAACGGAAAAATCTGTACGGTCGATCGCGGGCACCATACGCGCTATCAGCGTTAACGGAATCTTACACCGGCATTATTTATAGCATCGCGAACAGAAAGCATCGCTAAAAATAATATCCGAATTTCTTCGGGTAATTATTACGTTACAGCAGAAATTAGCCCCGACGACGGTATAAATCACGCACACGCCGCAAAGGTCAAGATCTTTGGCCCGGTGTTGAATAAAAAAAAAAAAATACGCAAACAGTTCATTATACGTAATGTGAAGTTAGCACGTGAGAAAGCTATAATTGGATTCTAGGCCAACCCGCGCTTCTTGCTTCCTTTGTTTCCGCGACCTAGTATAAGTATTACGGCTAGTTCGGATTTTTTCCCCTATTTCTGAACGCTACGTTCGGGGAATCGAAAATTTAAAAAAATATAATTTCGAAGTTTTTCGTTTTCCAGAGTGAAAATCTTTTCGCTGTAGTTATTCCTTGTCCGCTTCCGAAAAAGGTTCGATCGAGATTTCGAAAATCATTCGACTACAATGTGCCTTTCAAACATTATTTACAAATGTAAACATTTACGTGGATTCTAAAAGCAGATCCAAATAAAAACTAAATCCAAAAATAGGTTTAAATGTATGGCCTCACGTACAATGAAAGAATATATAGGAGCAGAAAAAAAATATTCAAAACATACAAATTCATACATGTTTTTCGCAAATTTTCAATAATATGATCATGAATTTCGACCATTGGGCAAAAACTACTCAAATTAAATAATTCATTTATACATATATTTAATTATTACGAATTAAGTTTTTATATAAGCTATTGACCTCAAAATAGATGCTTTTTAATGCTCATCTACAAACATAAACAAAAAAAAACTTCTTTGTGCGCACGTATACAATTCTATGATTAGCGTAAATTGAAAAATTTGCGAAGCAACATCGTTTATTACTGTGTCAAATTTAAATTTATGGCGAACGGCCTTCAGTAAAACGGCTGTGATAAACAGGCGGATGAACAAAATTATATTTTTAAATTACCATTCCCTACTTTACGCCCAGATCCATTAATTTACACACTTATTAGATATTATTAACCGCAATATGATTTGAAAATATAAATTGTAGCGTAACAAAGACAATGAACTGTTCACACGATAAAAGACAGAGATAACCTAAAAACCAATGTGGTTTCCAGTTTCCGTTTATAAATAAAGCGTTCACAATAGACTTCGTTTTCCCCATGCTAGAACAGAGCCTGACGAAGACATACTATAGATGCGCGCGCGCTCCCTTAGAGTTGTCGTTGCGATTTTTGTCTAATACAGCTCAGTTTTATGATCATTTTTTTTATCTGAAATCCACTATTTCGGGATCGGTCCTTATCTTCGTATAGTAGAAATCGTTATGGGTATTTTCAAAGCACCCTTGGCAACATTTACGAAACGATCTAAATTTATTTTACTGTTAATATGCACGAGTTTGTTTAAATATCCAGTTTTATCGAATATCGTAAGTAATAGAATTACACTTAAAATACGTCATTATTGTATTTTTTTACATAACGTAACCACCTACCCCAAATGCTGATTTACCCCGAGAAGAATGGGCTACAAACTCGAGGTTTGCTATTTTTGCTCAAAGATACACTATACTGAATCACTACATAAACAAAGTCCTCCGCCGCGTCTGTCTGTCTGTTCGCGATAATCTAAAAACTACTAAACGGATTTTTATGCGGTTTTCTGCAACAGATAGAGTGATTCATGCGGAAGATTTAGCTATACAATTTGTCAAAGTTAGTAGGAAAAAAAAAACGCCGAGGACGAAGCCGCAGGCGGGCTGCTAGTCGTTAATAAAACTACTAGCGGTTACTTGTTAATAAAAGAACTACACTTGAATTTATATGAAACAACCTGATAACTCAGCAGTTGAATTCCAAGGTTTTTTTCGTTTATATTCAGATGCGGTATAATAGCCCTTTGTCGTATAACTTTATCAATATTTTTAAGTTCTTGAAAAGCAAATTTTGAATTTCAGTTGGGACCTTATAATAAGAGCGCACACGTTATTTGCTAACTTTGCAGAGTGTTAACACTAAGGTCTTTTTGTATCTAATTTTAAAATTATGGATGTCGCTCATTTTTTGGAAAGACTTAACATTCCAATTTCTATTTTCCTCTTTTTTTAATTTTCTCTCCGAGATGCTTTTGATCTCAAATTATAGACGACACGAATAGCCCCACTTCTGCAGCACAAAAATGGTATTAAAATCGGCTATATGACCCTATAATAAAATTCCATGGGTCACGAGACTATGAAACGAACTAAGTAACCTAATGTCAGGCCGCTGTCACTTTTTACGTTTCTATTGTTTACCGGATTTCACCCGCAGCTTCTACCGCGTGGATACAGATTGGATTTTTTCATCTCTAACCGTCATTCTACCGATCGCGCTATCAACCATGATCCTAATCGCAGTCTCTCTCTAGATTGTCATCTCGGTCTCGATTCTGATTCCGATTGCATTGTTGATTGCATTCCCGTTCCGCCCTGATTCAATTCCGATCAAAATATCTCCGTTTTTTAAACCTAAAACGCGTATACTGGAACGCGTAATAATTTATTATGAAAAGATCTCGCTCGCCTTCATGATCTTCCTAAACAAAAAAAAAACATATTTTCCCTATTATGTGTTTAACTACCGTTTCCCGCCTAAAAAAATAGTTGAATCCTTGTTCCATTGCCTTTCTAATCCCAACCCTGTTCTCAAATCCGATCCCGGTCATGCTTTCAATTTCGATCCCGGTTCTAATCTTGATTCCGTACCCGTTCTCCATCAGTCATTATACTGATCATTAATATGACCTTATAAAGCTATAGTTTATTTTATATTAATTGCACTTAGTTCTGAAAAATGTGATTTTACGTGACACTTAAAATTTTTGGAACTGGCCATTTAGAAACTGTAGAATATAAGAAAAAAAAAATGGAACTCTGCCAATCTTATTACGTAATTGCATTCATTTGCATGGCATTTGTTTTTATATGGGGCATAAAAAAAATGTTTTTCTAAGGTTAACATGAATTTGACGTGGTAAAATCGTACAATTATTTTTTATGATTTTCGTTGCCGTTTAAGCCAACAAGAAAGTTATAACAGACTTCGATTGGCCTTTCGTGATGAAGTTCCAGCCCTTGCCACTATTTATAACTGATTTAACGAGTTTAAACGTGATGGCAGTAATCTGACTGACGTTCTACGTGAGGGACGTTCTTCTACGGCGACGACGGAAGACAACAAACTGAAGATAAGAAACTGACAAAAGGGTGACCTACCAGCAGATTCGGACAAGCTTAAGCATCGGTATGAGTCAAATGGACAAAATTCTTTATGAATATTTAGCGGTCAAGAAGCTTTGTACACTGAGGATACCTCATAATTCGACTGAAATTCAAAAATTCCGTTATGTTAATTGCTACCGCGAAATAATGTAAACATTTGTCGGCGGCGACACGAATTCTGTATACGACATAGTTACAGGTGACGAAAGCTGGATTTACTGTTAAGATCCCGAAACCAAAAGACAGACTACTCGGTGGGTGTTTCCTTTGGAGAAGTTGCCTACTAAAATAAAACGAGGCCGTGGTGTCGGAAAAAAGATGGTGGGTTCTTTACTCGGAATGACAGATCATTTTGCAATAAATGTTTTAGAAGATAAAATAAGTCACTGCAAACTGGTACACTAACAATCGTTTGCCTCTTGTTTTATAAAAAGTTCGGGAAAAACGACCTCGCGATAAAATTCTCCTTCATCGTGACAATACCATATACCAACAGACGACTATTTGGAGACGTTAAGTATAGAAATACCGGTTCACGCGCCTTACAACCTGGATTTTGCACCTTGCTATTTTTATGTCTTTCTTAAAATAAAGGAAAAACTTCCAGGAAAGTGGTTTACGTTTACGCCAAGGAAGCAGTGACTGCAAAAAAGCCATCGAAGCGATCCCTAAGTGCGATTGGGCAGAGTTTCTCTCAATGGTTCCATCGAATGCGGCGATGTATTAATCTCAACAGACACTATTTTGAAAGACAATAATTATAAAGATCACTTCTAGTTTGTTCAGATTTTGATTATCTAAGGTTCCTGATACACGTATAGTGTGTATCGACAACCCGTAGAATAAGAAGCGACAATAAACGGGCCACATTATTCATAGAAGTGAGAACACGGGGAAAGAATGGTTTTAGAGTGGCGACCATGAATTACTCTAGATTTTTTTTTATTTTTTACGAGTTTATTATGTCCCCCAAACAAACGATGTAAAAATGCCACCATTAAACCGAATTAAACTTTCGTAAACGAAACTATAATAAAAAAAAATGTAGAAATCTTGTAATTTTTTTAAATAACTCTGAGGAAACACCTTTAAATGTGTAGGTAAAAAATTCATCCTAGCTTTCTGAGGAAAGGAAGGCGCCGAAAAATCAAATTACAATAACAAGAAACAAAACGTGTTTTCTACAGACAAAAATTGAAAAAAATTTATGTATAATAATGCAAAAAAAATATTCTGTATACATATAAATAAACATGGGGGACAGATATTATATTTTATCAAAAATCAAATTGTATTTTTATCAAGTCTTTTCACATTCTAAACTTTAACATAGAATGGAACAGAATTTTTATGTGTTATCTCAAACTACAAGTAAACTATTCAGTGAAATTACCTCGTTAGATTTAATCTAACTCTTGGATTCTTAAAATGTCGACCTCCTCCCATTATAACTCAAAAAATATGACATGCCATTGTGCAATATCTCAAGTTATTTGTATATTTCACACAAACCTATTAGCACTTCTAGATGTTTACTAAATATTTTCATAGTACTACACGTCAAAGTACATTTGACACCATCAACTGTGTACTTGTGCAGTTATACATATCGACAAACAAACTCGTTATCGGTTCAACTAGAAATTCTTAAGTGAAGTGACCCTACACAGAAGACGTCCTAGAAATGTGTACAAGATTAGAATGGCCTTTAAACAATTGAGAAACAAAAAGACACCGAATGAGAATAATATTAAAACAACTTCTAAAACCAGGTCGAATACCACTTGTATAAAAAGCTGATAAATAATCTACCTAATTATGAAAAAAGTATGAAAATCTATACTTTTGTTTTATTTTTCAATATGATACCTTGAGAGTAAAATGTACTCATATATTTCATTTCTCATAGGCATTAAGAAAGTATGTATTCCTTCAGATTATTGTCATAATACTTGTCTACCGCTGCAATCATCTACAAAGTCGCTGTTGCTTTAAAATTTTCTTTAAAACTTTTAACAGGTAATAATCACAGGATGCAAAATCTGAACTGTGTTCTGGATGGTCATGTTTGCTCATGATTCGTTCTCTTGGTTGAAAAGTATGCCTAAACGCATCGCGGAAGATCAATATGCCAACATGGTTAACTAACTCTTGTAGTTCATTCAACAAATTAGCATAAGAAATGGTATTAATTTTAGTCTTTTTTTGGCAAATAATATTCTTGATATCCCAAAATACAGTTACCATTAGTTCCAAGGCATTGGACAAATCTTAAACATCTCAGAAGGCCTTTCATCCTTAAAATTCCATTGTAATGATTATTATTAACTTTCAGGATTCCATTCTCAGGTCAGGATCTTATGAAAAAAATATTATTCTAGAAATATTCTTCATCTCTACTTATATTTATAAACATCACATATTGTTCCAAGCCGAAAAGGATCAACAATTTAGGGTAGCGAGAGCTAACTGCTTGCTTGCTTGAATATTTAATTTTCTCTCGTGTAAGCATTCCTTACTAATTCCCACATCATATCTAACTGTTAAATCAGTCAGTAATGGCTGAAATGGATTGCTCCCTAAGAGGTTGTCTAATGTTTAAACTGTTCTACTGAAACTTTGTGATAAAATTGGTATGGCAAAAAAAACCAAACAAGTTTAACATACGTTATTTGCAATGACATCCTCTTTGAATGAAATATTTAATTATTATTCATTGCTCAACTTTTAAAACATTAAATTTTCCTTGACATGTTCAAAACAAATAGAGAAAAATGGGAAAGGAAACAAGTGAAATCAATCAATCAATAGTAGTATTTCCATTAACTGAATAATCGAGAATACAACAAGATAACATCACATGTTGATCTCTTGTAACAAAGTTTACAATCCTTTTCAAAATATCTAAGCCTTTGCTGTCCGTCTGTTCCGGTCAGCGGACTGTATCTCACAAACTGTAATATATAGATAGTTGAAACTTTCACAGAGTGTGTATTTCTATTGCCACTATAACAAAAATAAAATAAGAAATATAAGGGGGTCCTCATACATAATTATAGTGCCTCATAAAATGCATTCACAATATGCGACTAAATCATTTGGCTCTGCTGTGTACTATTAGTTTGTCTTTATTCCTTAACTATTATAAAAATATATGTAGTGTTAAATATTGTAATGTGATATGGAATCCTTCATGCGCGAGTCTGACTCAACTTGGCTGGTTTTTTTCTATGTTCTGAATATGAAACTCTTACAATTCTTTTATTAAAATTTATGATTTTTTTGCAATAAATTTCCACAACGTCCTGAAAGCTGACCACTAAATAATTGCATCATAATATATAACTATAATTATGTCAATTTTTTATTACTCCATTGCTTAGACATATTTTTCCATAATCTTTCAGATTTGAGAGGCTTGGTCATAACAACTGACGTCACCAATTTGGTGACAATGCCTGAACCATGGCTAAATATGCTTTTTTAAGACACAAAGAGTGGTAGTGATATGTAATTAACATGGAACTAGCACAAATTTCTCTAGGGTATATAGCAATAGACTTATGTACAATGTCATTAAACAGTTAATCGTATTATACTATTAATATGTATTATACATATGAAAGTTGGTATGTTTGGAGGTTTGTTACTAAATCATAATTTAAAGGCTGAACAGAATTATCTGAAACTGTACAGTAATATAGTTTATACATCAGAATAACATATAGGCTATAATTTATAAAGACAGGAACTTTTGCCCATGACTGCTTGCGTGATCGTAAAATAAATTCTTTACTTATGCCAATTGGTATAGATAACAAACAATCTTCAAGAAATATTCAAGTGTAATATAGATTTGTTATCTGAATCGCAAGCAAGACTGGGATCAGGATCAACAGCGTAAGTGAGTTCTTTTAATAACTCAAATATAATACCGTGGATTGCTATAAAAGAATTCATTGTATGTCCTTGTGGCCTTAGCCGCGGGTGACTTATGTATATTTTGAAAAGAAATTAAATGTGGATCGGGACCAAAATTGCTATCAAGCAATAGGAGAGCCAGGACTGAAGTCTAAAGCAAAGATAATATGAGGATCATGGTTAAGAGTGATCGGTCGATATAAATGATGAAACATTTGATGTCCATGCATGTGGAGCTGCGATCATAAGCTAGTAATAATATGAACTGGAAAACATTTAAGTTGGAATTTCCTAATCTGAATTAATTCCTACATAAGTACATAGGAATTAATTTAATATTTAGAGGTAAGTACCTCCAAATATTAAATATTGTAATACTAAAATAAAAGCAGATAAATCTTAGTAGTTAATTTACTTTAATAACAGAACAAAACCACATGGAATAACCCTGAACATCATTATCACATAAAAACTTATCTCTTCAAGCAGATAAGTTGCATTTATATCTGAATATAATGCGTTCTGTCTGAAAAAACAGAGACGAGTAGGTATTGAATATAATGCTAGAACTACACAATAAAAGAAACAAGAAATGGAATAAAGTTTATTAAAATTATTAAAAAAAAATCATTTTCAATAATTTGGCATTAACATGATCACGTTAAGAAAAGAATATGAAGTGATTAATAGATTTTAAAAAAATGCATTTGGGGCATTATGATAAATTGAAAAATAACCTTGTTAAATCTTCATTCATCTAATCAATCAACAAAAATAAATGTTTGCAAATAAGTATAATTGTAACTGATGTATATATATATATATATCTGTGTGAATGTATATTTATTTTTTTAATTATTGGATAATCCTAATAAATTTAGTTATTTTTTTACTTCATATTCTATTGATTGAAGACAAAAATGTATTTAACGTATAGGTAAAAAATATGTGCTTAGGTATTTATAAAAAAAATAACTAAAAAACCTAAGCCCTAATTCAAGAAAATGTTGATGAAAATTGTTACCAAAACCATATGTATTGTTAAATATGCTCTTCTTATAATGAAAAAGAGATCAGTAATTGTTGATGATGATTTATAACAGGAAAGTGATTAATAAACCATTTCTTTTATAAAATAACATACAATAAAAGCATACAACATTAAGAAAAATTCTTTGCTTCTTTAATTTTATTTATGGAGAAGTAGAATTACAGCATTCTCCAACTATTTAAATAGAATATTAAAAAGCAATCTCCTTCCCAAACATCTACATTTTTTTATTTAATTTCATAATCCATACTGCCCAGCGAAACAGGAGAGTATGTAAAGCTGATGAATGATTATATACAACATTAGCGATTAATTGTATCTAAGTAAACTACCTAATTTACACTAAATTAAATAGTATTTTAAGTAATTTGATTACATTGTCGTTGGAACATTTTTTGTACCATAACAATATTTATAAGGTATATTTGATTACGATACATACATGCATACAAATACAACAATATTTCATAGGTATATAATGATTAGTGAAAATCTAGATTTACAGATGTGATTTAGTAACAAATTACTGCAGTTGATAAAAGAAGCATTAAACTGATTACCTGAAATTTGTATTTATTATTTGTAAGATAAGAAACTGAACTCATTTTTCATGGATTCATTAATTAACTATTAATCAATTATTAAATTCCTTGAAAATCCAACTGATCCTGATAGAAAAATTTTCTATCAATTGCCATAAAGAAATGCAATTGATCCAAAGAATAACCTAATCCCATTTCTCATTAAAAATATTATAATAAAAATAATGTGCAATTAAAAAAAAAAGGTATATTATACATTGTTCTAGATTACAGAATTCTAGTTCTGAAAGTTGTATTGCCTATGTTTAATCAATTAGACAAAAAAAATATCCCTGACTAGCTTTTTCCCAGAATTCCACCACAAAATTAATCCTTCACTATTTTCATGAAGGATTTTACTATCTATCCCAATCCAAGTCTCACTTTCCATAGCGATCCCGGCATTGCTTCTGATTACAATCGCAATCACAGTCTTTATTCTAATCCTGACCCCACAATATTTTAAGGTCCATAAGGTCTCTTTCACAAATTCAGTTCTGGTCCCAATTTTCGATTAAGTTCCTTGTCCTGCTTCAAAATTGTTCCGATTTGAACTATTTAAAATCAAATACAGGCTATATTACTTGGGAATAGTTTGGGACATTGTAATATCAAGCAAGTGAAAGAATTTTTTGAATTAGTGTAGTAATACAAATATGCAGATGAATAAATGTGAGAAAAACGTGAGTAGCGTATTTTACTCAGAGGTAGTATAGCTATTCCATTTGTGACCGATTTTTCAGAATTGATTCAGTAGTTTGTTTTAATAATACAAATACATGTGCAAAGTTGACTACCAATATTTAGTACTAACAATATTAGTTTTTTTTTTTTTTGGTAACTTTCCTATTGACAAATACAACATAACACCAAATTTTGACTCAATTAGATGTGCAATGTATAAATGGATAGTAAATTAACACAGACAATAATTTATAAAAAAACATAATATATCAGCGTCATCAAAAATTTAAGCACTAAGTATTTTTACTATCTTTAAGATCCCAGTTTTTCATCATGTTATTCGATCGACAGTCAAAGATTTCTTAATTCAACCTCGAAGTTAATACATTATGGATTATGTCTATTAATAAACAAAAATACCTTCATAAATAAGTTTTTAAAGAATTACTACTTGAGAATTGGGGGATTCCTTTAAAGTGTAAAGTTAGAAATGTAATAATAAAATTAAATCTTAAACAAATGATATTTTGAAAATTGTAAATATCAATATAAATGGAAACTAAAAACTGTCCAAAGAGCAATTTTAAAATGAAAAATAATGGTAAAAATTCTAAATGTGTAACATTTTTAGTTAGTATTCTACCAAAATTAAATATATTTTTGTTGGAACAGACTTATACAAAGATATATGTAATTAAACACTACATACACATATTATTGATGTTTAAATGGTAGAGTTTTTGAAACATAACATCTTTTTTATGATAAAAGGAATTTCTAATTCAGAATTTTCTTAAATGAACTGGAGGAGTATGAAAATGAAATGATAAACTTTAAACATAATATAGTTGTCAGCCGCTGCTAATTTATGTATAATATTCAAAGAATTTCATTATAACATTTGAGCATTGTCATTAATGACATCAGAAAAACAAAACATTTTTCCTTATGTCATTCCTTATATCACATTCAAACCAGTCATACAATACATTTCCTGGAATGGCTAAAATCAAATGATCTTCATAACTATGACAAATGGTACAATAGGTATTCAAACCAATGCTAAAATCTAAACTAAAATACAGAAATTACACTACTTGTTTAATTTAATAAAATTAATTGTATTGCATTATTGGTCAATTTTATTCATTTATATCTTCATTTCCCAATAAGGATATGATTGTTTAAAAATTTTAATATTTATAATACTAATTCAATAGCAACTTTTGAATCAAATTAATGAACTTGTACAGTGCGTAGATGTATGCAGTAAAAAAATATGTTTTTGAATAACAATACAAAAAATATATTCTGAATGGCAAACCATTTAGTTTGTATGTATTGTATTATTATCCATAGTTCTATTTGTTCTATTGTTCTTTAGATGACCGTTTTTAGATATAAAGCCTCTTCGAGTCATCAGTACTTATAAATAATCACTTTTAAATTTCAACAAACCTTTTGTGTAGCTCCTTAGTGAAAAATATATGTAATCAATATGAGTCAGAAATACATTTAAGTTGTTAAGACTTGAAAAATATTGATTTACTAATTTTTAAATCCAATTTTCGATTGTGAACCATATCTATCATTTTTGTAAAGGACAAGAGGCCAAAAATATTAAAAATGAAAGTGTTTTCTTTAAGTTTTTATTAATATTGCTATAAACAAAATTTAAAAAAAATAAACAAGAAAGATTATAATATAGTTATAGTATGGTTATCAGCCAATTGTTTGAATACAAACAAACTGCACAGTATGAGTCATTGTAGATATAATATCATTAGTATTCATCTATATATTTGCATTCCATTCATAGATATATCAAAATAGGAGGGGAGTTTAAATGTTATATAGATGTTTGCCTTTGTTTTACATGGAATGGAAATCAGAATGCTAAGTCGCAAGGATAAGCTTTAATAAGGAGTCTATTTAATATATGAAAATATTTAACAAATTTGAAGACTACCTTAAAATACTTATTTATTTCTTAAATTTTAAAGTTCAAGATTTAAGAGTATCTTTATATTTTAATAATAAATAGTAATTCATACTTAATGAGATGCCTCAAAACAAAGAATTCCAACAGATTTTTTTTCAATTATATCAATATATGCAATTTGTATAAAATAGGTAAAGTCCTGAATTGTATCATATGTATGTAAATATATTTCACTGACAATTCAATGAAAGATTCAATTCACATTAAATTTCTAACTTCACTGATAATTATTACAACTTACCTTAAATGAACTGTGCACTAACGTTTCATCCAAATCTATGACCATACACTTTTTATGCATATCTTGATGTCTCACTGGTGGAAGAAGAGGACGAGGTGCATGGTCATTCAATGGTAAAAGTGGCGGTGAGGCCCTCCCGTCTACGTTATTGGTACCATTGCCTCCAGGTGGACCTTTGCCACGACCTCCACGCCAACAACATAATAGAGATCGCAAAAATCCACCTCCACCACCAGATTTCTTGCTAGCCAAAGGTGTCGCACCTGGCACAGGTGTAACGTCTCCATCATTATGTTGGGCCCCAGGCGATGGACCTACGACAAAAATTTGTTAAACAATCGCATCTATGAACAAATAATTATCCATACGTAGTAATATGGTTTGAGAAAGACAAATCTTCAAGGTTGTCAATATATGTTTATTAGTTTTATCTACCATTCTATTATTGTTTACATTGTGAACGTCACATTTAACGGGGTTACACGAAAGTTAATGAACATAGTTTGCACAATTCTCGTTAAGCAAATATTTAAATAAATCACAACCAGGTAACATTATACGCTCTAATTTGATGCTTGTAACAGGTGTAATTCGGTCTAGATTTACCTCTGTCGGATCCATAATTGTTTAATTGTTCGTCATCCCGTGACACTTGAGTGATAATGGACGATGCGTCCATTTAAACATGTGTTTTGAGCCGTATTATTAATGGCAACGAAATGTTTGTAAAAGTTAAACACCATAAAACTATTTTTTATCTCCCTTCTATCTTACAAAATGGCAGACTCTTTAAAAGTACCAACTTCACAAAAGCAAACTTATTAGAATGGACTTCTTGCTTCTCTTTTTTTATAGATTGATATTTATGGTATTGATAGAGAAAGCAATAGCGTTACTTCTTTAAGTTGTCAGTGCAAGCAAGGTGCAAGCCTCAAAATAGATAAGAGCGTTCGGAAATTTGAGGTGACAGATTCTTAGGACAAATCATGCATTTCATTATAAATATTCGCCAATGTATTTACTTCTCATTAAAACTGAAAATACAAAATATATTACAAATATGTCAAGTAAATTATATAACATTAAACAAGGCATAACAAAGGCTGGCCTTATTTCATAGACAAAAAAGGTCATTCGGCAGCCGAAATGGAAGTAGATTTCATTTTATTTTCACATGTAATTCATATGGAATAAAAATATTCAGATTTTAAAAGTTTTAAAATACTGTAATTTCTAAATTAGTTCACCAATTTGGCTCATATTTGAACTGTACCTTTGTAATCGTCCATGAATATGGATGTTGAGTTTCATTAAGATCCTTAAGAATTGTAGACGCTATCGTTCTGACAAGCCCCGCGTTATATCGTATATATATAAATACATAAATATATAAACTTTTGAACCAGATATATTTTCTGACTCAGTTCGTCGAGTTAAGTGGGAAAACAGCAAAATTTTTCAAAAGTAGCGTCATGAGGACAATTACAATAGTTAGATTTTTATGAAATCTACTAAACTCGTGCTTTGTTGAAGACAGGGAGCCACAAAAGTAGATCTTTCATTTTATTACTGAAAACTACAAAAGACAATTAATTTTTTTACAGAATTTAAAACTCGCTCAAAAACAAATGGACTTTATTCATTTATTTCAGTGACATGAAATCTCTAATGACTTATAGGTATATTTATTAAATAGGATATTAAACGTCTCACGACAAGCGCATTTGGCTATCCACAATGAAATCTTAATTCCTATTCTCATGTATAGTAGTTATAGCTGGATGTGCCAGAAGAAATATGAAAGTAGGATTGATGTGGTCGAGATGCGATCTATGCGTAGTATATGTGAAGTGTTTTGAAAAAATATGTGTAGGAACAGTAATGTTAGAAAACGATATGGTTTAAAGAAAGTTGTAGAGAATAGAGTATAAAGAGGTATGTTGCTGTGGTTTGGCCATCTGGAGAATATGAATGTAAGTAGACTGATAAAACAAATCTATAAAATGAATTTAAATGACGGAAAAATCAGCGAAAATCGCCCTATAAATTTTATGCAGACTATATTGGTGGCATATTAAAAAAATGCCAAATTTTAAGTATCCGAAACCGACAAGCTTACATAAAAAGTTTGGTGGATATTAGTGAAGTATGAAAGATATGCAAAGATGGCACCACGTGGAAATCTATAGTCTCTGCCTATCCTTCTGAAGAAAAAGTATGAGTTTACTAAATACCTATTTTAATACTATTTTTTTACAACGTTAATATGTTTGTTTCATTCCAATAAACTTAGATGATTATCTTACATGCACTTCAAGTAAAATTGTATGTTCTACTACTTTATATATAACTAGTTGTAGTGGTAGTGGTGTGGTTGTAATAGAGTGGTAAACAGCATTGCCTTTGAACAAGAATGTATAGCGAGTTTAATTCCTGATCACGAAGAGTAAATCGATCAATAAGTTTTTGAATTAAATACAACTAGCTCCTTGCGTTAGAGGACATGTTAAGCTGTCGGTTTCGGATACTGTCACAATTTCGTGACAACACCGAAACCGACTAGTAGATTTTTTCTACCTTTTCCGTCAACTTTTCCGTTAGATAGCATGCGTGTAATACACGTCCGCATTTTCACCTACGTAAAAATAAAATAAATTTCTTCATCTTTTACTATGATAATTTTATTATTAATTTCGATCTTGGCCTTAGTTTCAACCCTGGTACCTTAATCCGATATCGGTTACGTTGTCGATCGATTTTCCTTCACGTCCCATTCTCGATTCTTTTACCGGTTACATTTTTATTCCGATTTTACTATTGGTCACAGTTTTTCGATTTGGGCAAATCTTAATAACAAGACAAACATGCCTCAATCGCGTTACTCCACGAAAATATTTTCCACATATAAGTGTTTTCAGAATCTGAGAAGCTCAGATAAACAGATTCTAAGTTCGTAAAAATCACGTAGCTAGGTATTTGTACAATAAATACGCGACGACGCCCGAATGGACTAAGCTTCTCACACTTATTCAATTATTGCGTTAGTGTGCTTTTATTTAAGGTTTTTTTTAATGCTTATATCTTCTCATATCAAATTCTGCAACAAAATGCAATAGTTGCATCACGCGAAAGCAAGCTATCTCTTTGGCAAATTTAATTAAATCGTCAGTGATTTAGTCATAGAAATATAAAAAAACATACAGACAACGTACATACTTTTTAATTTTGAACTTTTCCCGCAGCTCCGCCTTCGCTTTCGCCTTACTGATATAAATAGATTTGTATACTTATATAAATAGATTCATATACTTATATAAATAGATTTATATTAGTAATAGTCATCAGCAGTTTCCACGACAACTCCTACACCGTCTGTAGTACGCCTCCGGTCACACTCTTGCTCCTGATTAAGTCTCGTTTCTTTTTAAAGTAAACAACTATATCGGATAAATTATATCTACCATTATTAAAAGTTTTTAAATTTTCGGAAACCCTAAATGTTTTGAGGATAAAAGTAATAAAGATAGCCCCGTAAGCTCCTCTTCTTTTTAGTGAGTACCGCATTGTGATCGGTTCGGTTTTTCCAATGATACCCCGGACGAATTGACAGACAGATAAATAGAAAAGAGTTATTTTCTTTCATGCAAACTTTACCGTGACAATTATGCTAAGCTAAGCTCTTTTTAAGTTTTAGCGTGATTAATGCACAGTAATTGAATATATATACGTGTACATCAGTTCGTAACATTTACACTGAATTGAAATAGAAATAATGTAAGAAGAATAAATATTTAATTTATATTTAATTGTTATTGTACAAAATATGTTGCCAGTAAATAATGAATTTTGTTGATACATATAGTTGTTACAATTTCAGAATAAAAAATCAAAGATTTAAAACAATTGGAAGTACTTAAATTTAGGCTTTGCCAGTACTGTCGATGGCAGCCGAATGTCAACGTCAACTCAATTGATGTCAAAAAGAAAGTTTATTTTTGGTGATCGTTTCAGATGATTGTGTAGTCTTTTTTTAATATTGTATTTCACTTTGTATGCTCATATTAAGCATTAAATATATTGTACTGTTTTAAATATTGAACATAATGTCTTATCAAGATCCTGGCCCGCTTCCCAATCGTTGGTTGAATTGTCCAAGAAAAGCGTCTGAACTTCTTGCAGGGAAATTTCTTGCCTTTAAAACTCCACTCGGTCCTCAGTTTAATGAAAAAGTTCCAGAAGAACATCGATTCACACCATCTATGCTCTTTATGTATATGAAAAGCTTAAAAGTGAGTATATTAGGAAATTGACATTTGTTTTCTTTATTGTCTTTTATTTTTATTTTTATTGTCCTGCAGGTGAAACTAGGTCTGTGGATTGATTTGACTAATACTAGTCGTTTTTATGATAAGAAAGAGATTGAAGAAAAAGACTGTAAATATGTTAAACTGCCTTGTAGAGGCCATGGAGAAACACCAGATAGAGAACAGACAAAGTATGAATTATATTGAAAAAATAGATTAGTACTTTTTGCATATCGATAAGCATAATTTGTTATAATTTTCAGTACCTTCATCCAACTTGTATCACGTTTCTGTAGTCAAAATCCCTTGGAAGTAATATGTGTACATTGTACTCATGGATTTAACAGAACTGGTTTTCTTCTGGTTAGCTATATGGTGGAACAGCTGGATTGTAGTGTTGCAGCAGCTGTAATTGAATTTGCAAGGGTCAGGTAATATATACTATATTGTAAAGAATTAATTTAACAGATATATGTAAACTTAATCGTTTACTCAAGATACTATCTGAAGAGTTTGAAATTAAGACAATTTTAAGGTACTGTACTTCTAAAGGAAAATTAAAAGTATGTTTTACTTGAAGAACAATAATAGGTTATTCTGAAAATTTGTTCATATTGATAATTCAAATTCATAAATTTCAGTTAAATAAAAAAGAAATCATTTTTTAAAGTACTTATATTAATTAGAAATATTTTTCTCGTTAGAGATATATTTGATTTTTGTCTTGAAATATATGAAAATAACATTTCCATTTCACTACAAATAAACATAAAAATATATAGTATGAGGAATTGATAGTCTTATTACACGTTGGACTATGTAATGTCATCAGTTAGTCACACAAAAATTAAAAAAATGCAATTAGTAGTAAGGAAACCTAAAGCATCCAAAGAAGTAACAACTTATTGCTGAACAGGAAAATAATTCTAGCTTGGTCGCCACATATTGTATAGCAGAATTGGTAAATGCAACTCAACTAAGATTTTAATTTGTTTAAGCATATTTATCAGAACAAACCACATAGATATATTATGTTAAAATAAACTATTTCGAAATAGGAATTACTATAGAATAATTTGTTGATTCAAGTTCAAATTCAAAATAAAAAATGTTTGTTTTCATAAAGTTGACTACCAAATAGTTACTTGTTAAAAGAATCACAGGTTGTCGCACAATCATCTTATGGCATACAATTTTAGCAAGAATAAACTCAAAATTGTTATTATCCAGTCGTGTTTGAGCATGTGTGTACATGAGTGTGTGCGCGCATGTTTGTGTGCGAACCTCTTATAATTTTTGAATGGATTAACTGATCGAAGTGCAGTTTACGACATTCAAAGGGGCCCATTTGACTTAGATGTCCTGAAACATTGAACTGATTCTGCTTAGTAGATTTTGAGGAATCTAAAAGTTTCTGTAAAATTGTTTTTTTGAAATAACTTTTAGGCTACCCTACTAATCAACACCAAAATGTAATCAGCTCCTCCCAAACAGTTTGTAATAAACTGCATAAAAATTAGTTGATCACTTCAAAAGATATTGTTGTAAAACAATATTTCAGAAAGTGTTTTCTTAAAATATTTTGAAAATAATCTGCTGATAAATTTAGAAAACTTTCCAGTTGTTCTCTTTAAAAAACAACATTGATCATCGCTAATTGTATCAAAATCTATTGATTTGTGCAAAAAATATTGTCGGAGAAAAACTTTTCAAAAGGTGTTTTTTGTTTTTAATTTTTCTTAAACCACTCTACTGATAAATACTAAAATTAAACCAGCTAACCTCTTTACAAAACAACGTCAATCATTACAAAATGCATCAAAATCTATTAATTCATTCAAGAGATGATGTTAATGGAAGATTAAAAAAAAGGGTATTTCAAAGTACATGTAAAATTTTTGTTGGATTGATGCTTGTTACAACACGTTCGAAAGACATAGTAGTTGAAAAATTTAAAAAGGCATTTTTTTATATAGATGTTTTAATTCTTAAGTGCTCAAAACATATCTGAATTATATTTTTGACCTCGGAGAACTTGAAAAAGCACTAAAATTGATCTTTTGAGTGCCACAAACTCAATAATTTATTGCTATTTTATTTTTTAATGCTTTGAGCTTCATAGTAGTAAGAGGTTTCGGGGATGACCTGTAGGGTCAAAATTTTAAAGTCTAAAAACTCATAAAAAATATTTTTAACTCAAGGAGCTCAAAGACATACCGATAAATATCATTGCAAAAAGTTTTAGGGATGGCTTGAAGGGCCAACTGTTTTTAGGACTTTTTGTTTGGACAACAATTGTGAAATCATAAATATATTAATGACTTGTTCTTTTGATGATCAAATTTTTTTTGTAATTATTTTTCAATATTTTGATTATACAATACGAATCTGGTGAATTATGCTGTTGACATCATTGCACTCAGTAAACTTTGGTGTAAATATGTGATTATGGTTAATTAATTTCTTTGAGGGGTGTCAGTTATTGCTTAGGAATGCTATGTCCATGTCCCCCCTATTTTTTACATTCATAAGTACATATAACTTTATCTTCTTCATATGTAGTTGTTGAGTGTATGTCGTTTACAAATGTTAGTTTTTGTTACCAGGTTAGTTCTGTTAAGCTCCTTATTATTGCATTTATAAAATAAGAATCAATTTTGATGTGGACAGGCCCCCAGGTATATATAAACAAGATTATTTAGAAGAATTGTATAGACGATATGATGATGTTGAAATGACACCAATTGCATCAGTACGCCCTGATTGGAGCAATGGTATTTTATATCGTTTTATTTTTCAAATTTTTTAATTGTATATTATATCATTAGTTGCAATTGTTCTTTTTATTTTGCAGATGATGAGATTGAGAATGATGATGACGATGATGTACCTGAGAATTCATCAAATAAGTATGTTTTATTTGAACATAGAAAATTGAATGTCACTTGCATTACATTGATTGATATGTAACTTGATGGCTTTTAGTGAAGAGAAACCGGCTAAAACAAAAGGAAAAGGCAAACGTGAGACAACTTTCAAAAAGAGTATATTTATGCCAGGTGTAAAGAAAGTGGAGCCTTTCAATAAGCAACCCAAATTGAAAGAGATCCAGAAGAAGATACAGAAAATGTGCAAATGGGAGAGTACAGGTTTCCCTGGTTCACAGCCCGTTTCCATGACAACAACAAATATAAATTTTTTGCTTGAAAAACCTTACAGAGTATCGTGGAAAGCTGATGGGACAAGGTCTATATAATTTTCATATTAATCTACAATTATTATTACCAACAAGTACCAGTTTACAATTACCAGTTTCGGCATTGTTTCTGTTATACAAGTTATAAAGATACTTACCATAGCGTTGGTGGGCCACCAACTGAATCAATGCTGGAACTAGTAAATTTTTTTAGCTTTACATACCCTGTCTGAATCTGTGTGCGTGTCCCTGATTACCAAAATAAATATAATAAAGTACGGCTTCTTATTAAAAACATATGTTAGCACTTTTAAAGTATTTTGTTATTTTGTGTTACATTGTTTATTTTCAAGACTAAGTTATTTTTTGACAGGTACATGATGTTAATAGATGGAGAAAATGAAGTATACATGTTTGACAGGGACAATTGTGCTTTTAAAGTTCATGGTCTGAGGTTTTTGGCCAGGAAGGATCTCAATAGACACTTAAGAGATACATTATTAGATGGAGTAAGTATGGTATCTGTTCTTATAACTGATGCAATATGGGTTTTTTGTATTGCTGCAGAATAAATTTTAATAAACAGCTTTCTGTTTGATGTAGTAAGATTTATGTTTATAAATGCTTTTCAATGAAACGTACAATAATTTAAAAATATAAGAATTCGTTTGTTATATCTGATAATTTAAGCTAAAAAAGTTGTATAGTTTGCTTGAACAATATATCATTAAACCGAGCTTCAAATCATCAAATTAATAGCATAAATATTTTCTACATTTTATTTGTATTTTATCACAGTCAGACCTTATGTTCACTTTCTGTGGCCATGGTTTACTTATAAGACCTATTCGTGCCCATGTTTAAACCTTCTTATGGATATATGTATGATTTAACTTTAAACTTAAAAAGAAATAAAAAAATCTGCCTTTAACCTTAATTTCAATAGTTTGAAATTCTATATCTTGCTCTATAGATAGAAAAAAAGTCGATATAGATAGAAAGTCGATATCTCTCTCTATAGATACTGCATATACACTGATTGGCAACAGTCTAGATTTCTCTGTGCTCCCCTCTGACATGAATTTAGGCAGTACCATATGACATGTATTTGAATTAAATTTAATGACCTATACCATTTTTTGAATAAATGCAGCCAATTTGTTTCCATATTCTTTTTAGATTGCAAATTATAAATCCTGTTCTTTAAAAGGGCTTAAATATGGATGCAAATAGGTTGTATACACACACCACCTAATTTTTATTATTTCTCATATTTAAGAGAGAATTTGAGAATATACCAGACTATTTATCTAGCATCAGAGGGCTGGTAAATTATTTTTATTGTTGCTTCTAAATAGTTCTAAGAGTTTTTTTTTTTCTATAAAAAGTTGTATTTATTTGAACATCGAGAAGTAAATCCTGAACTGCCTGAAAACCACTTTTAAAAGGTCGTTAATGCCATCACATTTGGTACGTGGCTAAAATGAGAATGAAGCTGAGCTTTAGCTGCCTTAAAGAATCTGTTAATTTGGTTAAGTTTTTCATAACCAATATTGTGTATGACCTATTTATAGCTGCTGTCACTCTAAATGGTCTAAAATACAGTATTTATTTCAACAAAGTAACAATGCTTATAAATATATTTTTTACATTATTTTACAACATCTAATTAAATGGTCTTTTGGCAATATGTCATTCTTAAAAAGTTGTTTTAATAAAATCATTATACTTTTGATAAACTAATTATTACTATAAATAATTATGTGGAAATATTTTAGTAACTATGAGAAGTAGTAAAAATCTCACTGAGTATTTTTATGTGATGTTAATCTATAATAATTTTTTTGCAATAAATTATTTTAATGAACAGGAAATGGTGATGGACAGAGTTGATGGTCGGGATGTACCAAGATTCTTATGTTACGATATAATAAGATTTGAGGGAACCGATGTCTGGAAATCCCCTTTCCACCCCACAAGGATGTCGTGTATAGAAAATGAGATTATAAATCCAAGGTTATTAATTTCTCTTTTAATGCATTATAAACTATTCGTATTATAATACTGCATTATCGGTGCTTAAATATGAGTAATACATTGACTGCTTCTACTTTGATTATTAAAGTTAGCTCTAAGTGAATATCACTTTGTTTGCAATCTACAATTTTCTGGAAGAAAAACACTGTTTTCTTTGACAACCAGTTAAAAAATTATTAAAATGCGATTGATTTTCAGAATTCAGCCATAAAAGCATAAATGATTTTCAAAAGACTTAGTATATAGTTGACAGTTTGATTAATTATTATAAATGATGAAGTAATGTTTATGGCCTGTATCTAACAAATTACAGTACCAATATATATATGAACATAAATCATAACATTATTTTGAAGGAGAATGTGAGATCTCTTTTTAGGGTCCTTAGGTTATAATAAAAAAGTGGCTCCATTTATGATAAAATTTTAAATGAAAATATCTTAAAAAGTCTAAAGTATATGTCAACAATATTCTTAGTTTTAAATTAATCTTCTGTATTATTATAATGACCATACCATTTACGTGATTTACTCTTATCCTGCAATTGACTCTCTTCACTATCTTGATATGATTCTTATTCATATTGCTATGTTGATTATGGTCCTGGAATCGGTTGCATTCTCAGTTCCATTTCTGATGCTACTTTCAGTTCTGCTCTCCGTCCCTGTCCCAAAATTAATCCTGGTTCCTCCTTGTGAGTTATAGTTAGCAATATCCGACTAGCATAAAAATAAATATTTTTTTTCTACATATGCAAACTGCTACAAATAAATGCAAATCTTAAATAAATATAAATTTTAATGCATTTCTGCTTTCAATTTTAAAATAAATAAACGATTTATTGTATTATTATTGGTTTTTAAGTGTATACTTTGTGGTATAAATAAGATATTTAAAGTTATTCTTATATATATGTTCTACAGATACAAGGCAATAAAAGAAGGCATTATAAGAAAAGAGCATGAGCCATTCAGTGTGAGATTGAAACATTTTTGGGATGTGACAATGGCACCACAATTGTTGGGTGAAAAATTCGCCAAAACGTTAGCACATGAACCAGATGGCTTGATATTTCAACCTTCGTTAGAGGTCAGTATACCAGAGACAAAGTAAACTTTTTTAATTTTTTTAGTGAACCTTCATCTTATGTATACAAACGGTCACCTATTCCTTTTGTTGGACATTATGGTTTATGAAAGTGAATTTAAGAAATGCTAAAACCATCTACAAATAATTCCATATTAAATGGTCAAAGTCTCATACAGATATGTTTGATAATAATATAAACTCACACCCATTTTTCAGAAAGGTAGGCAAACATTAGATTTCCACATGTTACAATTATTACACATAGCTCTTACTTCGATGACGTCCATGAATCTTTTTTTTATGAAAGCTCTTTGTTTCGGGTGCTTAAAATTTGACGCGTTATAAACATACCACCATTTCAGTCTGCGTAGGATTATCTAGGCCGCGCTTTGTCTTCGATGCGGCCATCCGTATAAATGGTAAATGTTTGAACGATGCATTACTCACGGACACCGATTTAATACGAACATTATTGGGTGTACTCGTCCGATTCAGACAAGGACGCGTAGCAGTGTCGGCCGACATCAAAGAAATGTTCCTGCGGATGAATATTGGAGAGAAAGATCGCAACAGTGCGATTTTTATGGCGAAATAACGTGAATGAAAATCCACATGCGTACTGAATGACGTCATTGATTTTCGGCGCTTCCTCATCACCTTGTACAGCGATCTATATAAAAAAATCGCAACGCCTCAGAATTTGAACTTGAGTACCCGGAGGTGTATAAAGCGATACGATTAGATCACTACGTTGATGACTTTTTGAAAAGTTTCAATAGTGTTGAGGAAGCCAAGCGTATTTCGAAACAAGTTTACGAGGTTCACTGGAAAACGGCCTTCGAGTTACGTGGTTGGGCGAGAAACAAAATTGAAGCCTTGAATGAGATGTGCGACACGAAACGATGGTAATGTGCAACTCGGGGATGGTACACACATTGAAAAAACCCTTGGTCTACAATGGAACATCAAAAATGGCACTCTGGATTTTAACCTCGGCCTGCGGAACACACCTATCGAAGTCGTGAAAACGTGGCTCCCACCGACGAAACGATAAGTCACGAGTGCAGTCATGTCTGTTTTCAACCCGCTCGGTCTAGCCTCGCCCGTCCTCATCACGGGCAAATGTATGCTCCATATGGAGCATACATTTGCCCATGTTGATCTCCATATGGAGATCGGGGATCGACTGGGTCGAAACAATTAAAGTCGATGAACATAAAAAGTGGCTGAAATGGGTGAACGAAATAAGGAAATTGGCATCGATTGAAATCCTTCGATGCATATCACCCGGCCACACTGAAGAGGAGATACATGTGTTCGTCGACGCGAGCGAAAGGTCATATGCAGCGGCTATGTATTGGCGTGTGAAACTGAGCGAACACAAAAATGCTGTTTCGCTAATGGTAGGAAAGGCTCGCGTTGCTCCATTAAAAATAATATTAATCTCTCGGCTCGAGTTACAAGCGGCGTTACTAGGCGCTCGATTGGATTCATTGATTTTAAATGAAATTAAATTGAACGTATATGAAAGAGTACCTACTCACTATGATGCCCCATCGGGCGCGCGACGACCTTATATGTCGTGCGCCGGCCGAGGGCGACATCGCGCTCGATACTCGTGGCATAGAGCGAAAATGAAAAAGAATACGGGAGGTGGATGTCGACCTCTTTGTTCATGTCCTCGTACGTGAACAAAGAAGTCGACATCCACATCATATGCTGAAAATTTATTGTCACAATCTGTGAAAACTGTGTTGGCCGCTACATTGAGAGAGAGGAGCCCTCGCGAAGAAGTTCTCCACAGCCTACTGCTGGAAGCCGAGCACATTGTCAACTCCAGGCCGTTGACGGAGGTGGATATCGAACCTACAGAAGCCGAGGGTCTCAGGCCTGACTACTCCTTGATTCGGCGCTTTTGCGGCGCTGCCGCAGCGGGCCACTTCGACAACAACGTGCTCCTTGGGCCCACAAACTGGCGAGCGTGTAAGCGCCTCGCCGATCACTTGAAGGAGCATTTGCCTACTTTGGTGCCCCGCCGGGCGTGCGGCGACCCTATATGCCGCGCGCCTGCCGAGGGTGACATCGTGCTGATCGTCTACCCATTATCACCTTGATACTCGTGGCCTCAAAGCAAAATTAAGAAGATCTACCCAGGTCCTGACAACCAGGTCCGTGTGATGGACGTCAAGACGACTCGCGGCGTTCTGTGGCGTCCCACTTCAAAGATTGTCGTACTGGTGGTCCGAGGTGACGGCTGCTCCGTGTCCTAAGGTCTAGTGCTGCGCACCGAGGGGGAGTATGTTACAGACAGCTGCGCATTTAGTGTTAAATCGGATGATAAATATATTGTTGTGTTTTATACGGAATTAGGTTAAGTATTGTTTTATAATTTATCGTATATTTGTGTGTTTTATTAAAGTATTTGATTGTCTTGTTTTATTAACCGGATAGGGATTAGTAGTAAGAAATTGTATATTTTGCCTATTTTCGTATATTTATCGAGTTTCTTTGTTTAGTATTTTGGTTTTTTATTTTGATGTGTCGTATTGTAAATACGAATTAAATATGATGTGCATATGAGTTGCATACAAAATTGTGCCTTGGCGGGGAGCACCAATCAGAAGCCTAGAACCGCAGCGGTCGTTACGGTACGGCCGCAAATCGGGTGAGTGATCGTCGTAGTTTTTTTGGACCGTCGAGGTTCTCCATCGTCGAGTTTCTCCGATCCGGACGGAGCGGCGACGCACCACTTCATCATCACTCCCAGAGACGGCCGTGACGGTGGAGGATGATGTCGGTGTACCCACTGACAACTCCTCTTGATCTCCGACTCGCTCGGGAATTCTTCAATTTGGACCTCTGAAATGGGGTCATCACCACTGGACCGTCGGGATTGTATCCCCGACGAGAAAACGCCGGGCATGCGGCAACATAGTCCTCCTTCCCACACCTGCACCCGCAAGAAGGGTGTGGAAGATCCGCGAACAAACGCTAATGCGTTTCCACAACGCTGCAGCCCATAAGAGTACTGCACCACTTCGCATTCGAAAGGAACTGCGAAAGTTATACGGTGGCAGTAGGTACTCTTAGATATGGACAAGGCATTTGATAGGGTGTGGCACGATAGCCTCATCCATAAGCTGTTGGACACCTCACTGCCGCCTGCACTCACAAGAGTCATCACCAGTTTTCTTCAACGTCGCAGTTTCTGCGTTGCTGTTGACGACGTGCTATCCGCCCCACGCCCGATACGAGCAGGAGTATCGCAGGGGAGCTCCCTATCTCCCGAATTATATGCATTATACACGGACGATATACCTACGCTGCGTGGTCATCTCAAGGACTGGGAGGACGACGTAATCCTGGCGCTGTACGCTGGTGACAGCGCGTATTTCGTGTTGTCGTGAAGTGCCGACCTAGCCGCGAAGAGGATCCAGCGCGTATTTGATTTGCTGCCCGAATGGCTGGACAAATGGAGGATGGCCGTCAATGTCAGCAAGATGGCCGTTCTATTGACCGGCAGCCAACGCATCATGCCAGATCAATTACTCCTGAGAGGTCAGGCGGTAGAATGGAAAATATGCGCCCGATACCTGGGCGTTCATATCGATCGTTCACTGCGTATGGTACCTCAAGTGGACTACGTCATCCAAATGAGTCATGCTGAGCGCGCAAAACTACGCCCGATTCTCGCCTCTAGATTACCCATGAGGACCAAAAAAGCTATCTACAAATGTTATATACGCTCCCGCCTGACCTATTGCTGCACCGGTTTGGTATGCCCTTTGCTCGGAACTGCAGCGCCAACGTCTCCAGGCCCAGCAGAACATAGTGCTCCGTATGATTGCGGGGGCCAGGTGGTACGTCAAAAACGACTTGATCGCCAGAGACTTGGAAGTCGAAACGCTCGAAGAGTTCGTCAAGATGCTGGCGCGACGTGTCTTCAATCGCGCAGACGCAGGCTCCTACACCTCGCTACACAACCTAGCACCACAATACAACCGACCGACAAAGGGTATCAGCTCCCACGAGACCTGCTATTCAAATGTACCAACGAAGAGAAGGTGTGAGCTGACGGACACCCGACGGCTGACGATATTCGCCATAAAAGAGTGACCCAAGAGTGCAGTGTCCCTCCTGAGAAGATATCCAGGTTCAAGCCATAGGCTCATACCCGCACCTGCATCCGCAACAGACTGTGGAAAACCTGCGAACGAACGCTAATGTGTCCCCCAGGTACCCGGATGTGCGTTCAGTACATCCACTCCATTCTCAACAGTCCAACTCCCACGCTCATAGTAGGTGACCTCAACGCCAACACAAGGCATGGGGTTCACACTCCATCTCAAGAGCAGGCAGACTGCTAATGGGAGACGTCGAACGCCAAGGATATGAGGTGGTGAGGATATCAGCTCCCACAAGACCCATACAATTCTCCCAACGAAGACAAGGTGTAAGCTGACGGACACCCACCGGCTGACGATAGTCGCCATATCATACCCAAGAGGGCAGTGTCCCTCCAGAGATGATGCCGGGTTCAAGCCATAGGCTCATACTCGCACCTGCACCCGCAGCAGGGTGTGGAGGATCCACAAACGAACGCTAATGCGTAAAAAATGCAGAGTGCATAGCCAATTAAAATGTATGCAACTCATATGCGCCATCTATAAATTGCAGCTAGATTGGTGCATCCGTCGCAGTTGTACTCCAACCGCCGTAAATGAAGCTCGGCTGAAATAAAATCGCCTGAAAACGCTGTCCATCATTTGCCCACAACAAAGAAATCCGTTCTCCGATGTATATATATAAGTTTTATGTATAAAATAATGTATTAAGATAGGATAAGATCCCATAAGACAGGCCTTTCCTGTATGAGGTTTATAACAGCACGTCAACTCATCGTCAATTAGCCAGCCGCCGCCATGACGTCTGAAAACTATAAACAACATGACACACTACTGTAATATACAATAATTCACCATACAATAAAATATGGGGAATTTCATAATGTCATTATTTTTATGTAGTGCCATCAAAAATACTTTCATATTTCTTTTTGTGAAAATAGGATTGATCTATCTATTTATATCTACTATAATATGTTTATTTATACCATACTTTTATTAAGAGATATCAATAGTTTACAATAATATTCAAAATTTTGGTAAAGTGCAAGAATTGGCATTGATAATATTATCATTAATATGAAGACCCAGCCATTAATGAAATTATGTAAAATTGTATAGTAGCTTCTGCCTGTGTACACCTGTAATTATAATGAATTTTGATCAAGGTTTCGAGTCTGGATCAATATTGGTGTTAATATAATTTTAAAACAGTTCGAGGTAAATAATTTTTACTCACCTCATTCCATGCCCGGTGTGATTATATAATATTTATTGTATTTTATAGCCATATACATAGTCTGTTTTAACCACAATTATTCAAGTGAACGTCATTCGTTTTTTTATAAGAAAATTACAATACAAATTTATAATTGCATGAGTTTTATTTTCAAGACACATAATTGTATACTCAATATAGTTGGTAATCCTTCAAAGAGGCGACTATTGAATATAGAATATGCAACTCTCACAACAGTGGCCATAGTCAAAGCTGAAAGTCTTTAAGAGTCACCGCGTCGCAACATCCATAATGATGCAGCCCTAAGTCGATGTGGAGAAAATAGAATAGATTTCGGGATGGTCTTACTTATTTTTAGTGCTACAAAAACGACCTGAACCGTCTTAATTTTATTAGTGAAAATGTTAACCTTACAACTCGTTCCACTTGTGAAGGACATATCTAATAATTTCAAAACCATAATATGCTTATGCATAGGAATACAAGCATAATAATATGTTTCATGCAGTTGCATGGTTGTAGTTCAGTAGTTATAGCTACTTCACACAATGGTATCTCAGCAAAAATTATTACACTTTTATAGTCAACTAGAATTCGTGAATTTTATTTTGAAATCAAGATTCGATGAGCCTGCTGCTTTTAAATAGAAACTCTAGTAGACCTAGCTTACAGACTAGCAATTAGTGAATGTGATTGTCCCATCCAGTACAAAAACAGTAACGCTAGAGGTTACAATTGAAGTTGGGATCATGTACAAGATTAGATTTGTAATTAGAAACAGGGTTAGCTTAGAGATTGCCATCAGAATTAAGATGGTATTGGGAACTGCATTGTGATCGGAATTATCAAAATCTGAATCTAAATTGTAATCAATTTAGTGGCTTACCTTGATTTATATTACTAGTCATTTTATATTCATATGGACAAAGTCACACACAAAGATAGTATACAGTGGACTGTTTTCTATAAATATTTTTATTTCAAAATATATTTTATATTTTAAAGTTACTCTTTTCTCTACTTTCACAATAAATATTCTTTTAATTTTTTCAGCCTTACAAGCCAGGTAGATGTGATGAAGTATTAAAGTGGAAGCCTCCTCATATGAACAGTATTGATTTTAAATTAAAAATTGTAAAGGAAGAGGGAACAGGGTTAGTTATATGTGTCTATGTAAAAAACTAATTCATTTTTTCTACACCAAACAAACACTATAGATAATATTTTGTAAGTTACGATTGGTAGTTCAAATATAAACAGGAACTTTTAAATAAAATGATTTTCTTTGAAACACAACATACAATATATACTATTTTTTGACAGAGTTGTCTGTTAATGTTTATACTCTTAATTCTATGGTTCAAAGAGCTCTTTTTATTCTGGAAGCGAAAAATTCTCTTTGTTGCGTGCTAATCCACTCTTACACAGCTTCAATAACAGTATCATTTGATTCAAATTTCTTTTCCCAGGCAAAAACAGGCAATCATTCAAAATGATTTTGGCACGAATCACTTTTTTTGGGTTCAACTCATCTTGCAACACCCACACCGTTGACTGTTGTTCAGTTTTGGGGTCAAAGGCATAGATTCAAATTCACCACCTGTGTAGATATTATAAACAGTTTTTGATGCACCATGATTGTATTTTTTTATTATTTTTTGCACTAATCAATAGGACCCTGTTTTTGATCAATGCAGAATCCGCAAAGTTGTGCGGAATCCAACGCGAACAAATTTTTTTTACAGCTAAATTTTCGTGTAATATCTACGCTCGCCATACTTATGCCCAGGGACACTTTTATTTCGCGATATGTAACGATTTTGCATTATTAGTTCCCGCACATTATCGATAATTTTTTTGTACAACAACCGATTTAGAGCGATTTTCTTTAAATTCGTCCATGAGCATAGACTGCCCACAATTAAACTCACTAAACCAGTGATACACAGTGGTTTTTGATGGTGCTTCATCTCCAAAAGTCGAAGTGAGTTGATCGATACACTGTTTTTGAGTTACCCAATGCCTAAAATCGTAATAAATCATCGCACGAAAATTTTCACGTGTTAAATCCATGGTGATAAAGACACGAAATTTTAAAAATGAAGTCACAATGGTAAAACCATTGACAATTACATGAAACAAACTGTATTCTACAGCCAAGGAATCCCATTTTTAAATGTTGTAATTACTTTTTAAATGTTCTGTATGTGTATGTGGCCAGGTCCTAATACATAAATAGTCGGCCTCGTACCTATTGTAAAGGCAGAACATGAAAATTTTTGCTTATATTTGAACCGCCTAAGTAATTTATTGGTTCTCAATTTTCGATTGTGGTATTTGCACTTTAAACATGTTTTTCAAGAAGTTTTTACTATAATTATAGTATAGTAAATTTGAATTATAGATGTTTTTTATTTTGAAATTAGAAATTATGTGAAGTTTTGTTTTTTTGTAAGCCTATATTGAATGATAAACAATCAAAGTCAATATGAAAATAGAAATGCAGTAAAATAAATAGAGTGTTAAATAATACAATTACAATTAAAGAAGTAAGATAATGAATAATTTTCATAACAAAAACATATGTAAAGTTTTAAATAGCAATAATTTCTAAAGTTGCAATAACTCCCAATGCAATTAGAAATTTTATTAATGATGCTTCTAATTTCAGGATATTAACTAGGAAAGTCGGACATTTGTATGTGGGACAATTGGATCCACCTTTTGCTACTCTTAAGGTTACAAAGGACGTAAAACACTTGGATAATAAAATTGTTGAATGCAAATTTGTAAACAATCAGTGGGTTGTGATGCGAGAAAGAACAGACAAATCATTTCCTAACAGTTTTACCACAGCTGACGGTATTTCTTTTTTTATATTTGAATGTGAACATATGATTTTAGGTTATTTAAAACACTTACCAAGTTCAATTCATAATGCATTTTCAGTATCTATAAAACTATACTTTTTCATAAAATTAAATAAATGTATTTATTCTGCTTATTATTATTATTATATCTGTTTATTTTAGGATAAAATGATGGACAAATTATTGCGATTTTTTTCTTAATCGTATTAAAACCTAACAGTAAAATAGCAATAATTTTACTAACTGTTTCAAATATATTTTTAATATACAGAATGGATTTTATCATACATCTTTTGGCAGATATTCATAATCTCCTCTTCTTATGAAATTGTTTTTCCAAAAATAAACATTGTTATTGAAGTAGCCGTTTTTGAGAAAAAGAACTTAGAACATTCACATAGGAATGTCATACTGACAACCTTAAAACAAATGACGCTTTATCGCGCCACAGGTGGGGTGAGGGGCTAGCTGGTTAAGTCCGTACGCGCCGAGCGGGCGGAGATTAATCCGATTCACACAGCTGCGATGAGTTTCAAACTTGTACTGATAACTTATAGATATTTTACTTATTCACTGTTTTTAATTTTTTTACGATACAGACGTTTTTTGTAATGATAGTATAGTATTAGTGTTAGGTTAGTTTATACTATAAGTGTAAAGTTTATGATATTGATATTTTTGAAACTAAGATTGTGTGCGATTAATATCGAAGTGCCTTTCACTGCTATCATATATGTAAACATGATTTATTGTTGGGAAATTTGCACAGATGACATTGCTGCAGCTCTAAGACTTTATACTGAAACTTACCTTGACAGTCAACAATCTGCGAGTCCACAAGTAATACTGCGTGCTGTGTATTGCTTATGTGATATTTTGGCTTAGTTTGTTTAGAGGTGAATAGTTCCCATGTGGAAAATCAGAGACTAATTTAGCAATATCATTGGCGACCTTTACATCACTGACAACGATAAATGTCATTTGTAGGTAAGGGACTAGATAAATTCTTTAAAAGTAATAAGTTGCGGTGCTCGAGCGCGGGGCGGAATTTGTGTTCATCACCGACCGCGCTCGCGCTTGCAGTCTGGCCGACTGACTGTATCATGTATTAGGGTTGTGTTTAAATTATTTGTAAGTATATTTCGAATGATATATAATCGTTATAGTTACTTTGGCAAAGTTGTTCAAAAAAAACGAAGATTACGATTATTTGCGAAAATACGCATGCACGAATCCATTCTGTATAAGATATTTTGAAAACAAAACTATCAAGATTAACTTGTTTAGTTTTTAGTAATAAAACATTTCCTCATGAAATATAACATTTCAAGTATCAATCAACTTTTAGATTGTACATTTGGATGGATGTGTCTGGATGCATTTTTATGCTTCATTTTTAAATTTTCAGCGGTGTGGAAGACTATTCGTGATCCTGTGACTAAGGAGATGCTATTTAAAGTTCTCGATCGAAAGCGCCTTCAAGATGATCATGACTCAGAAATTATGCCACCACCAAAAAGAGTTGCGCGATAGTATTTTATCTGGTATCTGAAGAACATTGAAATAGTTTAATATTTTTTTAACTCATATTTGTTTTTATTTCATAATACTCTATAAGAGTATGGAGTTATCAGTTAGAGCAGCTTTTTAAGTTTCTACTGATAAGGATAATTTAATTTTTTTGTGAAGATTTACTGCATGTAAAATTTTTTTTTTAGGTATTATTTTATGTAAAGTATGATAATGACTGAAAAGAGTTAAATAAAAGATCATTGTTGATCGAAATGAATCAAATCAGTTAATCGACATTGTTTAATGAATAAATCAATGTATGTTAACTGGGATCGTGATCAAATTCAATAAATGTTTATTTCATATATCATTATAAATAACATTTGAAACACATCATATTTTAAGAACCTACCACTCCTTTGGAGTGCAGGCTGTGCTTAAGAAGAAGGAGAATGAAACTTCAACGTGGCTCTTATCCAGGTACGGATCTGGAGACAGGGGGCATTGGGTGTAATTGCCACCACTGGCTTACAACTGAAACATTTAGATAAGTTATTACACAAAAAATGCCCTCTCCCTCGAACAAAATCCTGGAAAATGTGTCCCCCTAAACAAAATTCTGAATATGTGCCTGCTCCTGTCAAATTATATACAACCATAATCTGATATAAAACTATTACACAAACTATTCAGGAAGCAACCGAAATTGAAATATTTGGTAACTTTAAATAATCTCTTTGACCAACTATTTGTTATCTTGTATATCTGCATAAACCTTATCAAACAGGACACACAGAGGATAAATGGAATTTTTATTTATTTAACTAATGTGCAAACACAGCTTATTTTTGTTTTAAATATTGAATTTACATTAATTACTACTTAAGTACTTCTAATTTTTATCTTCTTTGTTAAATTTTATACATAAATTGAAATGCTCCAAAGCATGCTCGGGAACTTGTGTAAATTGGTTTGTAAATCACTGAAATGACCCGCTTCTGTAACGCTAAACTTATGTGAAGATTCCCGCCATATCTCCAGGGGTTGGTGCTATACATTATCAGGTTATGGAAACAGCCAAAATAAATTAATCTGGCAGTTTGGATACCTGTCAAATGCATGGGCAACAAAGCTAATCTTTTCATCAATTTACTGAAATGAAAACTTCATTGAAGTCTATTATCTGGAGTAAATCCCAGATTCGGAAATGAATGTTTTTAAGTATTTTGTTTTCTTCATATTAAGAAATAAGTTTTGTAACAACCCAACTATGAACTTTGGAGATGGAAATGCTTACTTACATCATCATAAGCGAGTCTTTGAATAATAATAAGACATCATCTATCTGCAAACCGTACTATGTCATATTTAAACATATTTAAGTTAGTTATGTTATTAATATTAATTAAAAACAAGAATCGGTCGCTGTAATACCCCCAACCATGCGGACCATATGTTCAGACGATGTTATGTCGTTGAACTCTGTTACCTAAATAAGATTTCATAAAGCCGAGTGCCCAGTCTGTAACTCCATAATGACGTAGTGTCCCGATCAGTGTTTCTTGATTTACCAATCCAAATATTTTGAAGATATCGTAAACACTCAAACTGCTTGCTGTGAATTTTCTCCGACTTCCAAGTTATTGGACAAACTCACTGCTAGGATTGATGACTGACACCTTGTACAATTTCCCAGATTTTTAAAATTCTTTGGTGCTAGCATCAATGTGTGACCTTGTAAAATCGAATTGTTTTTTCGATATTAAATTATTACTATAATAATGTGATCACAATTTAGGATTAATTTCTCAAAAATTTTACTAAGCACTTCTTCCATGGCCTCTTAAATTCACTTTTAACAAAAACTCTCTTGTAGATCAGTTGCAAAATCAAAATTTATTTTGTTGGTTGCTAAATATGAGCTTAGTATTGATGAAATTAAAATCATTATCACTTAAATAATGGAATTACTACTTTCTTTAGTCTAATTGGGAAATATGCCATCATGTTAACACATAATGAAGACAAAAGCCAATAGTCACGCAATGCAATTAACTATGAAGTTTATAATCAAAGCAGAGAGACCATAAAGGTCAGCACCCTTTTTAATGTCTAAGGGCTTTCAAGTTTTGAAAAGCTCATCAGAATATATATGCATATTTAAATTCAAAATTAATAGTGCTGAGTAGAATATTTCCCTTAATAATAATGATTTAGTAAAAACAGCGAAATGAATTAAGAGCTTGAGTGGCCAAAACTTGAATGTCAGATAAGGAAATTTTCAAAGGTTTCACCAACTATCTCATCTATCTTAAGCTGAATGTCAAAATGTTTCTTAATTCAAAGGCCTCTTTTTTTTATGATATTCTGAAGTTATTTTCCTTGCATTTTACAAATTTTTATTTATTTTATGATTAGTGTGTTTGGCTTAACTGTGATTGTTACATGTTTAAAGGATTTTGAATACTATTTCTTATTCAATAAATATTATCATTTATTTTTTATCAAATAAAATGCTGAATTATATAACATCATGAAATGTGTTTTTTTGTAAATCGATCAGGCCATTTATAAATCACAAAGGCCCACAACGCACTAGTTCGTACTATTTCAAAAGGCCGCCAATTCAGTTAGTGACTCCCTTGGAGTTGCAGGTGCATATAGGCCGCGGTAATCACTTATTCTTTTTAATGATAACCTAAGCTTCAAGTTTTATTTCACTTTATAGAAGTAGAAATAAAACTATTTATAAACTTTTTCATGAACAGTTAAATTACTTTTGTATTAAAATTATATATAGCAATTATAAAATTTGTTTCTACATTGTACAAAGTAATAAAACATAAAAAGTCTACTACAACTTGTTTCTGAAATTGTCAAAATCCTTTGACAATTTCAGAAACATTGACATTGACAACTTTGACATTTAAGAGTCACCCAACTCTAGAAGTTGGGTTGTGACTCTTAAGGTGACTCTTAAGTTTAGGAGCATCCACTGTGAGGATATTATTTTATATGTGACATACCAAATCCTCCAATTTCTATATTTTATTTTAAGGAGCAATTTGTATTTTAACTAAGCACACTATGCATATTTCATTCATATGTGAGTTCAAAGTTAGTGCATTTTAATAACATTTGTGAAGCTAATGATATTCAATCAACTTTCAATATTTAATTATATCCAATTTTGTATTGTTTGTTTAATAAATATAATCTGTTTCCATGTTATTGAGAACACTGGTTCTCCTGTTTAATGGACAAGATGCTATTTCTAATCTCTTATTATGTTATGTGTTTATAATTATCATTGGTCAAATACTGCATTTCATTTGAATCAATTTTATTTTGAATATGTTTTAATTGAACTACTTAACATGGTATAAATAGTAATACAATGATACATAAAATAATGCAGTGATATTTTCTGCAGTACCTTGCTTGCATGTATGCAATAAGTACAATAAAAAAAAATGTTGGTGCATGATATATGCATGCAAACGAAATGTCTATCAGTATCAAAAATCTTTTAGAATTTAATTTTAATAAAATGGAAATTATGACCATTCAAAAAACAAAAACATTCAAAAATTAAACACTTATTTTTATATATTAATTAATTAACTTTTCATTAAATGACCATCTACCTTTAACAACTTCCTTTAAACCAATTTCAAAATATCCTATAATGTTCATAGGATGTATGTTTCCATGTAATTTCCAAATTTTTTCTGTTATCACAGTGTTTTTAAGTACGAAGTTTAATTTCTCCATATTCATCTATGTTACAAGAATTTTTAAATGCGAAAGTTTTCGTATTAGATTCTAAACTTAAAGAATATATGCTTTCATAGATTTTTTTCTAGGCTAGTATACTACATTGAACAAATTACATTAAATCTCCTTATCACTAACTTCTACCTATATTTGTATATACCTGTAAAATATTCATAATTATGCATTCAACAAGAAAAAATTGGTTGTCTGTAAAGTCGGTTTTCGGACGATAATTTTACATGATAATGTCATAAGAAAACATTGATGAAAAATTGCTTTCTTTTATGAATTCAATTGAATTATTATCATTGAATAATCATTATTTTGTATAATACAAAGAAGAGGTTAATTGAAAATGACAATGTTTTCGATAAATTAACATTTATTTGCACTCGTTAATTCAAATATTTTTCTATTTAAATTATACAGTAAAGAGATGGATGCGTCACAAGCCGAACGCTTAGGCCGATCGTGCCTCTCTGTTGTCCCGTGCTCTCGCTCGCACGCTCGTCTCAGGCGGAACGCGACAATGAGTCATGATTTTTCGTGCGTGCAGCCGGCGTTCATCGATTTATAAGACGTTATCACGTCAAAAAAACCCTTAAATTTTCAAAAGCAAATCTTGATATTTCGGAGTAGTTGTAAAAGACTTGATGAACTCACAGAATTTATTTCAAAATTAAAATGTTTATTAAACTCCAGTAACGCTATTGTAAATTCTACCATCGCTGAATATACATAGGTGATAAGAGCGCCAAAATTGGACCCATGCAATCAGTTGCCAAACAAAAAAAGTCTCGCAAAGCTGATGTCGCCGATATCTACGTTTGATATGGCAACACCGCTGCCTTCTATGGGAGACGCTTTTACTGTTTCCTACTTAGTCTCAAGTCCATACAAAATATGTATTTTATATTCGTGCAAAAACCGCTCCCAGAAGCATACAAAAGAATGCAGGATCACATTTTGCTCGATCATATAGTCGATGGGACAATAGTACGCTATTATAATACAGGCCAAAAAATAGACGTTACGAAACGTTCGGTGGCGTACTGACAATAAAACTCATTGTCATCATCACGTCGCTAAATCAGTACAAACTGGAGAACAAAGAACTTAAATGGAGTATAATTATAAAAACATTATTTATTATAAATATGCTTATTTTAAAAATTGACATATATTACTCAGTGTAAACTTTTTATTGGGTAATATATTTAAAACATGTATATATTTTTTAAGATTTATCTGATTGAAAATTCAAATGTATTTGATTATAATTAATATTAAATTTGTATTAAAAATAAATAAATCAGGTAAATTTGATTTTTATTTAAACTATAAACTGAAATTCTAGTAGGTTTCAAACTTTTAGAGATAAATAAAAACATCTGCAAATAGATATAATATGCATCATTGATAATAGTCTAAGGCATTAAAAAAATGTGCCCTCATTTGTTAATTGAATTAAATAATTTTTAAAGGCAGACAATATTATTATAAATTTATGAGAACAATATCTACCACTTAGTCCTGCCGCTACTTTCATTAATTATTTAACTTATTTTTTTTTATGTAGGCTGCAAATAATTTCATGGTAACTGCCAGTTATAAATATATTTAAAAGTTTATAAATTTTATATTAGTGTCATATTAACAGAAGAGGGAAATAAGTTCGGTTAATCTACCTGTTTACTCCTGGCTGCAAGTAACTAGCAGTCATACGTCTATTGCAAAAATCTGAAAAATGATTGACCTTGAAAGCCATCCCTAAAACTTCCCGTTGTGATATTTTTCGATTTGTTTTTGAGCTCTTTGAATATCAAAATATACTTGTCTATAAGTTTTTGAAATATTCTTAGTGTGTAAGCTTAAAAATCTGAACTACGGCTGATCTTTCAGCCCTTTCCTGAAACTTCGTGCTGTTTTCAAGCCCAAAATGTCAAACATATTGAGATTAGTAAATTATAGTACTTTTTTGAACACTCCTAGTTCAAAAACAATTATAGTATGTTTTGAGCACTTAGAATTCTAAAACTTCCATTTATCTTAAAAAAATTTAAGAATGCGAATCTGATTCGATATAGAATTTCTTTCAAAGAAGTATTTTTAAATTTTTGTGTTTGATATCTCTTGAACAAGTTAATCGGTTTTGACTGAACTAGCGACAATCAACGCAGGTTTTTAAATTTCATAAAAGAATTCAGAATATGCATTTAATTAGATTCAAAATTATGGAGTATTTTGAAAAAACATTTATATTTTTTTCGTTCACGATATCTGACGAACAAATCGACCGATTTTAACCGGCCTAGTGGTGAATGACGCGGGTTTTAACATTTTCTAAAAATACTCGGAACATGCTTTAAATTAGGTACAAAATTTCGATTTAAAAAAAAAAAAACAATTTTTGCGATTCTTTCGTTCGTGATATCTTGCGAACGAATCAACCGATTTTGACTGGCCTGGCGGTAATCGACGTGGTTTTTTAATGTTAAGAGCTAATTAGTTTTTGGTATCAATCGGTAAAGCCGTTTAAGTTATTCCAAAAAACTCATTAAAAAAGAATTCAGTTTTTTTTTTTAATTTCTTGGAATCTAGCGATCCAAATCGGTTCAAATTTTTAGGAAATCTAAGTTTGATGGAACTCTGGAATGCCAAAGTTTGGTTCCAATTGGTCAAGCCGCTTAAAAGTTATAAGAGGTTTACATACATTCACACACACATACATACAGAAACCATCGTAAAATTGCCAGGGGAGTTTCCTAGGACCTCAAAACGTCAAGATCTGATGAAAAAACCGATTTTCGAAAAACGGGGCAAAACTAATAACTTCTCAATTTTCGAAAATTTTCAATTTTCTTAGCGGGAAGTTAATAAAGTGTAAAACGTCATATTCGAAAGTTTTGTACTTGCGATGTGCAGTTACCATAAAATGTAAAAAAATAATAATTAATTAATTATTGTTAGTAGCAGCAGAACTATGGTGGCAGACATCGTTCTCATAAATTTACAATATTGTTATCTGATTTTAAAACATTATTTGATTCAATTAACAAATGGGGGCACATTTTTCTAATGCCGGATCATTACTATATATACAAAGTAAAAAGGAAATTAACACGCCTGCCGGGTGGTGAAGACTAGGAGACGGGCAGCCGGCCACCAGTCAGTATAGTACAATATAGAATACAAAAACCGGCTAAAAGCATGTCGGACTATGCTCACTGTAAGGTTCCGAAGCTGTTATTACAAAGAAATGTACTACAGATGAAAAATGAACTACATTGTTACACTTTTTAAAATGTTTCCCGCACATAATAATAGGTATAAGCATTTTAGGGACCTTAATTCATAAGATCTTGCATGTAAATATAGGTATAAGAAAACTCGTTTTTCCTTGGACCGCGCATCTAATCGCATCCACATTACAAAATATTCTTTTCTTATGTTTGGCAGATGCTAAAAGGATGAAAATTTGCAAAGGGTATCAGTAGTTATGAAATCACATTATTTATATATTTTGAGGGACCGGAATTGAAACCAAGAATTACATCAGGGTCAGAAATAACAATGTAACTGAAATGAAAACTAAAACAGGATTATAAAGAAGCAGGAAATCATTTGATATAGAAGTTGAAAATATTTATTTAATGTTCACATGCACGAAGCCACGGTCAAAAGGAAATAATATAGTATTACTTTTTTACACTAATAGAATCCGTTAATATCTCGTTTGCATTGGAGTGGCCCAAGTACAAGTCGTCAGAAGAGGGATGGTGATTTAAAGACTTTAAATTCTCATAAACCACCACACAAATTATAGGAGTGTCATTCTGCTGCTTCATAATGTTATTCTGTGAGAGTTTGATGCTATTAAGTTTGAGTCAGCCAGCAGCTAGGCTGAATACCACAAATAAAACTACTCTTTAATTGTAGTAATAAAAGTTTGTTTAGAAAAAAAGGGAATTGCCTATTTGTGAAAAAATGGACTATGCCGTACTGTATAATTATATAGTATGGGATAGTGATAGTGATATCAAATTGTGGTAATAAATCAAAAGAATACACATAAAAAAGAAAGCAAAACCCTTGAACAAACAAAAACTTTAATTAAAATAAATTAACAACCTTCAGCTAAATTTTATTCTGAACAGCAATTTGCCATTTACATTCACCATCAGACTGGATGTTCCTCACTTTTTTCTCTTTGTTAAGTTTTGTTAAATGATGAGTCACATTTCTTGCAGCAGCTGGATATAATTCTTCTGCGATATCTGTATATATAGCTTCAACTAGATTTAAATCAGTGAATAGTTTATCAGGATTACATTTTAGCGTATCAAGAATTTGCTCCTCTCTTCTATTCCTATGTTCTATGTAGTATTGAATGGTTTTAATTGGTTCATTTAAAATATTCCCATGACCTGGGTATATAAAAGATGGCTTCAATTCTAATATCTTTTGTAGGCTTTGCATATAAGTGTATAAATCTTCAAAGACGGCAGTTCCTTCACCTAATATGCAATCACCACTAAATAAAATTTTGTCCTCTAACATTGACAAGACTACATGATCTGTTGTGTGACCCGGTGTATGATGGATTTTGAGTGTCGCCCCTTCAATTTTGAACTCCTGTCCATCCTTTAACCACTGAAGCGGTATTGTCTCTGGCAACTGGTTATCAGAATCATCATCAGAACTTCGTTTATGTTTCCAAACAGTGCAATTTTTTGCTAATGTACCATAAATGTCTTCAACACCTCCAACATGATCATGATGCCAATGTGACAGTATTATGTGTTCTATATCAACTTTTTCTGACTCAATTACACTTTTCAAGTGGGTCTGGTATTCTATAACACCATTATCACCTGCATCCAAAAGGATTCTCCTAAAACAATATACAATTTAAATTTAATGATCTCTATGCTATGGCAATTAAATAGAACTGAAATTTCGGAGCTCTCAAGTTTTTCATCCTACAATTAAACATCATACTTCAAAGCGATTGAAAATAAAACAAAATATTTTAAAAAAGTAGAATGAAACTGTATTGAGTAATGAATGTACCTTTTCCCAGTTCCAATTAAGTAAGTATTTGTTCCCTGCAAAGTCATTGGACTTGGATTACATCCTAATATTCTTATTACGCGACTAGTCAATCTAGTCACTGCTGGTATAACTGCAGCCATTACCAAATCTTCTATTTTACTGCAAATACTAAGTTATTTTAGATAATGATATACCTACTGATTTTATTGACGTCTTAAGGTATTAAGATAAGAAGTTAAAAAGATACCAACAAGAGATATACAGTAGTTACTTGTTCTTACCTGACTATTAAACAATATTATAATATATTAAAAACAATACATAAAAATGTGTATTTAATATACACAAATTAAGAAAAAAACATTAAACAGGTTTAACTCTACTTTGACCTACCAATTCAAAACAAAACAGATACACTATGACAGATGCCAAATTTGAACTTTTAAATGTTATGTGTATGTTCGTTCATTCATAGATAATACCACTATATACAGTAGTAGTTTATGCAATACAGCAGCTATATAGAAAATAGGCGTCCAAAACTCACTTAGAAAATTACTTATAATTATAAATTTGTTAGGATTGTAAATATTCATGTAAGTAAATTATATTAAAACGTTCCAGATATATAGGCAGCGAATTAAAACAGTCGTTTTAAATCGCTATATTTGTGGAACGATTTTCAAATTCTACTAATTGTTACAACTCGTAAGGGAATCCTACAATTACACATATTTCACATTACCTACTACATACACACATTTTTTGACAAATCTTACGTAAAAATGTATTTTATTTTTTAGGTCACGATTTTAAATAAAATTTCTTTTTATTTTTTTTCTGTTCATTAATATTTAATAATACTAAATATGTACTAGATAACGATCATAAATAAAATTATTGTTTAGGTGTATACTAAATTTATTTTTAAATAGTCTTTAAATTTCTGTGGTTTAATGTACACAATCGTGTTTATAGACAGAAAAAAGAACAAAATTATTATTAGGATGTAGGATTAAAGTATTTTTTTTATGAAAAACAATGAAATAAACTGACATTTGAGGGAAGTTTATTACAGTCACACAACAAAAAATCCTAAATATTCTCCAATCATAACTTTCGTCAGACAGACTCAAAGCTCTACTTCTACAAATTCTACTCTACTATATTTACTCTCCAAGCTTGAAACTTACATCTAAGATTGAGCTATGCCCTCATTGATATTGACAGTTCTTGAATGTGTACTGGACAGTGCTCGTTGATCGTGATTGATTGTGAAAATGGCTGGAGTTTTAGCTAGATTATTACAAGGGTCCAAAACAAACTTAGGTAATTTCAATATTTTGACATTTAAATATGTAAGAATTTATACAGTTCACAACAATTAACGTTTGATTAAAGATTTTAATCTAGTCGCAGAATTATATTGCGTGTTATCCTTTGCTTACATAATTTGAACATTGATTAATAAACTTGGAATTTCAGGAGCGGTTGGACCTTTGATCAGTTTTAGTAATGTTCCTGTACGATATGAAAGCCAACAGGCGAAAACAAAATTTGGTCCTCTATCCGACAGCGATAGAATTTTTACTAATTTATATGGTCGTCATGATTGGAGGCTAAGTGGAGCTCTGGCTCGTGGAGATTGGTATAAAACCAAGGAAATAATTGTCATGGGATCTGATTGGATTATTAACGAAATGAAGACATCAGGGCTACGCGGTCGTGGTGGAGCTGGATTTCCAACTGGAATGAAATGGTCATTCATGAACAAACCTTCAGATGGACGTCCTAAGTATTTAGTAGTTAATGCTGATGAAGGTGAACCAGGAACATGTAAAGATCGCGAAATTATGCGACATGATCCACACAAATTGATTGAAGGATGTTTAATTGGTGGCTTTGCAATAGGCGCAAGAGCAGCCTACATTTACATTAGAGGTGAATTCTACAATGAAGCTACAAACTTGCAAGTCGCTATAGCTGAAGTAAGTTGTATTAATTATTCAATATGTTTTTTTATTATAAACATTTGTGGAAAAATTCGAAATATTTGTATTCTTATATACTTACCAAATTTTATTTTGTAATCAATTTTGTTTCTTTTATTTAAATTTTTAAATAATGTAAAATATACTTAAAACACTGTCTAGTTTTAATGATTATGAGATAGTAATGACAGAAGATGGCTAAATATTAATAGTTACATCAAACATATTTTATTCTAAATCCACAAATTAATCTTCATAAACAAGAAATAACCACAAAAATATTTAAATTAATGTATTCCACTTAAATAAATTTCATACTTTGTTTATTATTATATTGTTCATAAATTTATAAAAAAATTCGATGGTATCATGGCAGTGTATATTTTATTTTTCAGTAATCTGTACTGCTTCATCAATATTGTTGACACAATTCACCAATTTTCATATAGTTTTGGTATGTTGGATATTTGTATCATAATGCAAATATCTAACACACCAAAACGATATGAAAATTGGTGAATAAACTCATCATTGCCTATATGTTGCACAAAAATATGTTTGAACTTATTAACATCGTAGAGAATTGGTATTGAATAGTTTGGTATGACAATGAAATCACTGTGACAGTGAATAACACAAGAGAATTTTATGAGCATGTACATCAGGTTTTCGATGGAGATATAGAATTGCATTTTTAAACAGTTTCTCTTCCGGCATTGTGTACATACAAACCATACTACAGGGGCTGACTGCATATGTTTTTGGCATATGGTAATAGAAATGCATGTAGAGATATTTCTTTGTAAATTTTACTTTATGAACATCTTAAAAACATTTGAAAAAAGTATGTACGTGTTATTCAGAGAATAGACTCATCATTATTGATTGTGAATTCAGTATTTATGGTTAAAATTACCTAGGTGGCATTAATAATTCTAATATGTGACTTTCAAATTTTAATGTTCTTTTTCTGCACTTTTCGCAAATTAGTTTTATGGGGGTGTGAACAAATTAGAAATAAATAAAGCATTGCTTTTAATGGCACATACTATGTAAAAAGATTTTTTTTATATGTTTTAAATTTTTTATTTCTTTGAAGTTTAGACATCAAACTAATTGGATATCAGTACAATTGAAGTCTATGCTGAATGAAAACAAATGAAAATAGATATTAATGTCACATATTTTTGTCCTGTGCTTTCATCTACTTGCATGCCTAAAGTTTCACAATCTTTAATAGCTAATACTTGAAGCATTTATGAGTATTTTTAAATGAATGTGTTATTTCCGTGAAATTGCACTGTGCACTAGAATAGTCAAGTTTTCATTATTATACTATAATGGTGAACACCTACACAATAGCATATGTTATTATTTTGTGTGGCATAGTTATTCAAGTATCGTATGCAGGTGCAATGTTGACTTACTTTTATATATATATTTTTTTTATTTTTGCCAAGAATTCACACATTTGGCTTCACTGTTCTATAGGCATGGCGCATATACTTATGAAATGCACACCAACTTTTTTTCTTAAGTCATGGATGTTCGTACACTTCAAATATTAATGTATTTTTTTCTATCAAATGATTGTGTGAAAAATAATGTAATCACATTTATTCTGATGATGTTGATTATAACAGAAAATATTATATATTTAAATATAATCTAATTTATATATATTAGTGTGCATTTATTAATGCATGTCTAAGTTATGTATCCAATTATAATAAAACTGGTGAAATGTCACACACACACTTGGGAAGGTTTGTCACAAAAAAACATATGGTTTTGACCATGTATATGTACTACTGAATCAAACTATTCAATTGATTTTAAATTTTATTTTAATAATAGAAAGCTAAATTATCGCTTAGAAAAACATACTATTCAGTAAAATGCGTAACTTAAATTTGCTCCTGGCTTTATCTGTATATTTGTATTATGACACTAATCCTAAAAAATTTTTTACTCATAGTAAGCTATACTATCTCTAAGTAAAACTGCTTACTATTTTTTTGATGCTAACTTTTTTTTGCTAATCAGGTCCGTGACCAGTAGTAGAATTGAAATTAAAGAGGAGCGGGGAGCAGAATCGAGAGCCAGACTAGGTTCACAATTGTGAGTGCGGTTTGCGCTGAAATTGGGAATGAGATTAGTGTCAATTTCGTGTGTAGGACTGAGATATGAATCAAGATTGTGACAGGGATCAAAATTAGAAGCTGTACCGGTATTAGAATTAAGAGCAAAACTAGGATTAAATTGACACCAGATCAATTCAATATAAAAAATGAAGGAATTTTTTTTTTCATGCCATGGGGGAAACTAGTATGTAAAATATACATACAGATTTTTTTATTTTAACTTAAATTCTACATTGTTCTTTCCATACTACTAAACCAAAAAGAAATGTAGTATAAAAAATAGTACCATTCAAATATGCTCGATTTTATATTTTAGTTAATGACATTTTTTTCATCTTGCGGTTTTGAACTTTTTCAGCTTAACCAAATTTATATAATAATACATTTGTTTTTGTACGAAAGCTGGTTTTTGGAATGAAGTTCCTTATCACACAACACCCCGCTAGTAGCTAGACAGCAAAAAATATAAAGTTATGTAAACATTAGCATGGTATAGGATAAACGGCTTGTACTATACAGCGGAACAGAAAGGAGAAAAAAGCAGTGGAGAATCAGTGGCATGAGACTCTGTCTCTCTATGAGTCTAACTCTCTCTTTCTATAAGCGACATTGTCGTATGTATATAGTGTGTTTGAATCTAAGTACACATGCGCGCTCCTGTCTCTCTTTCTCATATATATACTTAAATACGATTGGTATATGTATGTGCAGCATATTAAAGTTGTGTTTAGCGGGCTCAACTGTTATAGCATCGAACATTTTTATTTTTATCTATTTGAGCCTGTTATTGTATAATATAGTTTATACTTATAGTAAACATCTATGAAAAAGCGAAAGGAACTTTGTTCTCACTGGGTGTTCCTGAGACACCATCTGTACTAGTTTATTTGATAAACCCTACTTTACAATGTTTTGTTATTAAAATACAAAAATAAGGAACTTTTAATGAACGAATAATTGCTATACTTTTGACATTTGAAGGCAAATGTATTCAAATCTGCTACGCTCTGTGAATTTTGGAAAATTAATGGGTTAGAATCGTGACCACACGACCACACTAAACCACACCCTCCATGCTTCAATGTGCACTTTATACTTTTGGTTTCAAACAATATCATCAAATTAGTCACGATGGCCATTAACACACTTCGATTCACACTAACCCCATATGGAAGACTCAAAGTTTAAGCCCTTCAATTTAAATAGACATATTGTGGGCAATATGGCTTTGCACTTCTTTGACACAAAACTCAGCAACAATTGTTTTGGAATCCTTTAATTTATATGTAGGTAGTTTCACATTATGATCGGAGTTCAAAAATAAAAATTCTTTAATGTTTGGTAATGTTATTTGTTCCAGGGTCTTAAAGATACAAATTTAATTCTATCATATTAAGAAAATATCAGCATTAATTTTTATATAACAATAATATCTGTAATTTTCAGGCATATCAAACAGGTTTGATTGGCAGAAATGCTTGTAACACTGGCTATGATTTCGATGTTTTTGTTCATCGTGGAGCCGGTGCCTATATCTGCGGTGAGGAGACAGCTCTTATTGAATCTATTGAAGGCAAGCAAGGAAAGCCACGTCTAAAGCCTCCATTTCCAGCTGATGTAGGCGTTTTTGGGTGCCCCACTACCGTCAATAATGTTGAGACTATTGCTGTGGCACCAGTTAGTATTAGTTTATGAAACAACACCTTACATTTTAATAGATGATTGTAGTATTCATTAGATTAGTAAAATATTTAATTGTGATTTCTAGTAAATTGTTATTATTGTTACCTTTATTGATTATGGCATGTAGCTTATTCACTATTTATTTTTATTATTCATCCAAACCCTAAAAATGAAACTTGTTTTTTATCGGTTCTATTTTCTTATGCTGTATGTAGTAGTAGACTTACATTCAGATAGTCCATACAAACCAGTAGAAAAGAAAAATTATAATTGTACCTACTTATATTGCATAATTCATATGCTTACTATGTTGTTTTGAAAATTGCAGACGATTTGTCGCCGAGGTGGTTCTTGGTTTGCATCATTTGGTCGTCCTCGAAATTCTGGTACCAAACTATTCAATATATCAGGTCACGTAAATACACCATGTACTGTTGAAGAAGAAATGAGTATCCCATTGAAGGAACTCATAGAGTTGCATGCAGGAGGTGTCATTGGTGGCTGGGATAACTTGCTGGCTATCATACCTGGTGGATCTTCTACACCTCTTATACCTAAAGAGTAAATATGATAATAATAAAACATTCTATTCACCACCAAAAATTAATAGCAGTATTTCAAGAATCACATGTTCTATCTAATACATATTTAGGTTTAAGGTAAAATAAATAATATTTCTTTATTTAACACGAAAACAACTATTTTAAGTACATGACTTCCAAAGTAGAGTGACCACAATTTCTATCTATAGTGGTAGTTTGATTTTTTTTCTAATATGATTATTTTTCCAAAAAGTCCTTGAACAAATGTTCAGTTTGTCAAGGATTTATTGGGCCCTGGAAATACATAAGGAATTCAGGTATATATGCTATGTAATAAGACATACCCCATTAAAGATACACTTTAAGCTCCTTGGTAAACTATTAAAATAAATGCTTTTTAGACTTTTTTGAAATTTTCACCTATTATATAGTGATGTAAATCCTGAAAAATAACAAAACTTAAAAATCAACGAAACAATAATTTTAGGGACTTTAGTAAGAAGCAGATTACAAGAGCTCATTTTTGTATGCAATAAAGTATTGAAATGGAAATTTGATTAATATGTGATATAGGCAATTCTAATAATTTTATAGAATTTATTTTAATGAGTAATGTAAAAGTTGATGTTTTCATTAATATTTTGACATTTTGTGTGTACAAAATTTGATAATATAATGAATAGTGAGGACAAGTCATTTTATTATTTTTGGGATTTTTGGGTCTGAAGCATCTAATGTTTTTATCAGTTAGCTAAATTATTTGTTTTTTTTTAAATTCCATTACTTAAATTAATAGAACTATAAAGTTTGACACTCTCAATCAAATTATGTTTTGTTAAGTGTCAATAATTTGAAATATTTAAATACTACTACAATAAGTTTGAGTTTATTCATGATAACTTATGACAAAATATATAGTTTTATAAATGTCCTTTTAATTTTTCCATATCATTTTTCAGTGTATGTACAACAGCCGTTATGGATTTCGATGGTTTAGTTGCTGTTAACACATCTTTGGGCACTGCCGCCATCATAGTCATGGACAAATCCACAGATATAGTGAAGGCGATAGCTCGTCTCATTATGTTCTACAAACACGAATCATGTGGTCAGTGCACGCCGTGTCGTGAGGGCGTTGCATGGATGAACAAAATAATTTACAGGTGCTTTTAATTTTTACCTCTTATTTAAATGATTGCAGTGCAGATATATAGTAAAGGAACAGCACCGCTTTTCATACTAAATTATTTACATTTTATTTTATCTAGGTAATAAAATAAAATGTTTTCTTCTATCTTTTCAAAAAATACTAGAGATTAAATAGAATTATATACTTTTATAGACAGAAGTGACGCGGTGCTGTTTATTTACATACTGTGTAATACTTAATAAAAACCATGGCTGGCATGATTCTTAACAGCGATATTTAGTTAGTCAATATAATGTTTTAATTACACAATTACAATTATATTTGTGTAATTAAAACATAAAATAAAAACACAAGTAATTGAAAAAAGATCAAATAAAACTTGAAGTCCATCTAAATATTACCTTACATTTATTATATCAACAGCTTGTGGCAATGTGGGTCAAGCCTATACATACATACAAATATGCTTATGTCTATTTGCAGATTTGTCGAGGGCAATGCTTCACCTAAAGAAATTGACATGTTATGGGAGATATCGAAACAAATTGAAGGTAACTTGGTTTCACTCGCTTTCCACCATATGGCATCGATTGGTTCCATATGGTAGAATGGTTTCCGCAAATATTCATAATCTCCTTTTTTAGAACAATTTTTCCAAAGACACCATAGTCATTGAAGTAATCTTCTCTAAGAAAAATAGCTTAGATCATGTACGAAAAATTCATGAACTCACAACCTTAGTTAGCAATAGCTGCCGCGCTCTACGGTTCTATGTTACCAAGCGCGAGACGCGGGTCGCAATTGTCAGAGTCGCGCAGCTGCCGGCAGTTGCGAACTTGCACGGAAGCTCTAGTATTTTCGCCGACTTGTACGGAAGTTATAGTATTTTCCTTATTCACTGTTTATTTAATTTTTTTATGATAGTCTTTTTTGTAATGATAGTAGAGCATTAGTGTTAGGTTGGTTACAAATATAGTATAAGTGTCACATTCACGATATTAACGTTTTTGAAACTAAAATTGAGTGTGATTAATATTGAAGTGCTTAATAACAATGCCTTTTACTGCTATTGAATACGCAAACATGATTTATTGTTGGGGAGTTTGCAGAGGTGACATTACTGCGGCTTTAAGACTTTATATTGAAACTTACCCTGAAAGTCAACCTGCGAGTCCGCAAGTAATATTGCGTGTTGTGTATCGTTTATGCGATAATTTGCTTTAGTTTATCTTGTTTGTTTAGAGGTGAGTGGAACACGTGGAAAATTAAAGACTAATTTAATAATGTCATGGGCGACCTTTATATCACTTATATCAAGTGTCATAATATATCGCGGAGCTCGAACGCGAGGCAAAATTAGAGTTCTTCACGTGATGCCGCAAGCCAAAGACCACACCTGCTTTTGCATTCTGGCCGAGCACTTAATTAAGTGTTTTTTCATTGACGTATTTTTCTTATAGTTACTTTGGCAAAAAAAATGTATATGTGTTATAATAAAATCGTAAACTTTTTGTCTCTGTACATTTACTAATTGGAGATCTCGAAAAATAAAAAAGTAGATGTAAAAAAAGTTCCTTTGAATAAAAAAATACCACCGCAGGCGAGAGTGTGCGAGGCGAAGCCTTCTTTCTGGGACATTTAGAAAAAAAACGCATATTTACTAGCAATAATACACGAAAATAATTAAGTAGAATTTTAAAACATTGACTAAGATTAAGTTTAGACTAAAACATGGCGAATAAGGGATCAAAGAGATTAGGAATTAAAAACTACTTTTTTCACTTTAAATACGAGTATTCTATTTAAAATTGCACAGGGCACTCTATCTGCGCATTGGCTGACGGCGCCGCATGGCCGGTACAGGGCCTCATCAGGCACTTCAGGCCCGAGCTGGAGCGACGTATGGCCGAATACGCGCAGAAGTGCGGACCCAGTAAGGCCGAGCGCCTTTATTGAATACGTACTTCAATAGCACGACATATATAAGGACACATTGTATGATGAAAGATGTATCTTGAAATGTTTTCAATACATACGAAATTTTAGATTCAATAAATAGAGAAAGCATTGTTTTTGTGTCATAATTAAACAGATACTTAAGTACTAAAATCTCAATAGATTTTCTTCACCAGCTGACGTATATTAATTGTTTAATTGCTTTGTAAAATCATTGTATTTCCCTGGCATTTGTCATTCTGAATATTCGGATAGTAGCCCACTGCTCATAAGTAATTTTTATCATGTTCGAGGGATTGGTATATAATAATGTATAGTGTGAAATTCATAGTGTGAAGCTACACAGTTTCCACAAAACCTTACACGGGAGGCTGCTTATGTTGCTGTTGTGAGAATTTAAATGATGAATTCACCTTCCTTATGGCTTGATAAGATAAAAGAGCGACGAAAAGAAAATACTTGATATAATGAGTAATAAAATGATGAAACATAAACTATTAAAAAATAAACTCCATGTTGTGCTGGCAGTTACATCTATCGTTTCGCTCTTCACGTCAGCTGACTTGGAGATCAGAAGTTGTTCCACCAATGACTTCGCTGTGCTATAAGTACTTATCGTGGCTTTGTTCACTTTTTGAAATAGAAGGAAAGTAACTGAATATATAATTCTTAACAAACAATGACATCAATTGAAGTATAAGTTGACACTTTTTTGTGATCTAAAACATAAAAAACACATTTATTTTTGTAACATCTCAAGTTTTATTAAAAGAATTTTGGTATAATCCTTGATATGAAGAATCAAAGAATCTTTAATAAAATTTTTAAGCTTAAAGCATACATTAAATTTATCATTTAAAAATATCCTTACAAGTAATTTATACTGATCAACTTATATGGGGGTGTATAGAAATCGTTTATTGTATAGATCAATATTGCAAAGAAAATCTACAACAAACATCATCTATAATAAATTTAATTTCCTTCTGTGGTCTGTGTGGTAGGACAATATTATTTTCGTATTGCCCTTATAGACTATTTAAAATACTTTTCATTATTTGCATTTGCTAACACACTGTCAAAAATCAGTGTCATCTATCATACAGCGCAGAGCAACAAAAATGCGCGGATCGTGCAACCATTTTAAATTAATCCTTAAAAGCCATTTTTTTGAGGAAACGTCGTATGACTAGTTTTTTTCGGCGATATTGATTTATAAAGGAGCGATTTCTACATAATTCTGTATACTTTGATCAATAAAACCATCCTGAATATTATTTAGAATTTACCCTGCAAGTGTTTAGTAACTTCATTTACTAAACACAAGCATCTAATGAGTATACTTGGCCTGAAGACAGATGTCATTATTTAATTTCCCTTCTAAATTTTCTTTTATGTAAAACTTTACTATTGAGCATTTAATTGAAAAAAAAATGTTTTGAAAAATAATATGATAATGAAAAGAATAGTAATTGTAGTCCATTAGTCGTGAATATCATTAATACACAGAACCATGCGATTACTATTGATATTATTGAAAAGTTTTGATTAGTTGTAAATATTAACATTTTAAGGTATGAAAAGCAAATTTGTGTCCTTTAATTGTTGTAATGTATTAAATTTATTTTGTAAAATATTATTTAGAATAAAATTACTACAATAAAAATATGTTTTGTGATTTGATTCTTTCTAGAAATCGGAGTGGTTTTTCTTTTAACAATGATTACATCCATAATTGTAATTCAATTTCTGTCAGGGTGTGTGTAAGAAAAATAGAACATTTTGCTAAATTATTTATTTTTGTCTATCATTCTTTTTTTTTATAATCCTCACGATTGTTACCTTAGAACTATTTACAATTTGTATAAATTAATGTAATAATTATTATACACGAAAGGTAGACTACTATCGTACAAATGCTTTCCACAAACGAAAGACTTGACTTTTTAACATAATTAATGTCAGCTAGCATTAAACAGGATTGATTTACCAATGATTTTGAGGAATTCAAACAAAACAAATAACAAAAATGTTCAAATGGTAACATGATTGTTTCAGTTGATAGTAAATGATTGAATGATTGAAAACTAAAAGATACAAATTGATCTCAATAATATACAATGGAAGTGTAAACCGACTTCGAGTACCAAATGGGAAAAAAAATTTAGGAAAACCGAAGCCATCAGGCACACGCGCAGCGTGCGTTCCTTAAGTTATGTATAAATTAAATAGATGGCACATACCAAATTCTACCAATTCGGGTACTCGTGGTAAGCTCACAGAAATAAATTGTTTAATTCTATAACAAAATATTTACTCATATCATTTCATTAGTTTGCCGAAACACGAAACAAAAATAAATATAAATCACAATAACGTATCTAAGATGGAAGCAACGTGTCGTGTAACAAAAGATAAGCCACAACATCTGCGTAACGGCGAAATGGCAATATAAGTATCTCTAAAACATCGGTGGAGATCACAATACACGATATACATTTAATCATTATAAATACAAAATATACATAATTTACCTAAACACTAGAGCAACAACTTCAATGCAATATACCCATCTATATTGATCTGAAATTGATATGGTCACTCGACGCTATAATCGAATTAACACAGTAAATAACAGGGCTTCAATAAATAATTTTTGTCGCTTAACCTCGCGGACGTTTCGGATGAGAGAAAGACGTTTGAGAGAGGCGATGTGTGCCCGACCACGGAAAAATCTGTCTCCATCCGAACCGCTCGGCTATCGACAATGATGGACTACTAAATTCTTTTCCATTAGATCACAAGAACGCGGGAAACGCGAATTCAGTCTCACTTATTCTGTCATTAACAAAATCTACGACTAACGACGGACGTCGGCCGCGAGAGGGCGCGCCGGCCGACAATTGTAGTAAAAGATTTTATAAATACCTTAAAAGACGTGGAGCGGACGGACGGACCAGCCGCCGCCGCTCGTCCTAGCTCGCCTCCGCGCGGCGTATTCGACCTATCCAAAACAAACGGCCAAATGCCCCACGATGTCTGTAGAATAACGGTCAAATAAGCCTCGATTAGGTACAGCTCATTCCTTTCAATTAACGGTGCGTGTACTATTGGCTCTCGATGGATTCCCCAATCCCAAGCGGTGTAATGAAGTCTACACTAAATATGAATGCTGCCATGATCGATGACTTTCTAATAAATCCTATATGGGATATAAAAAAAAAACTAGTAGTTTACCGGCGCCAGCGCCGGTCATTACAGTAGTTTGTTTATGTATAACTAGACGCAGTCGCGCATGTCGATGTCTGGGACGAGCCGGTCGTGCGCGGCGGCGGCGCGGGGCGGCAGCTCGTTGCGTGGGTCGCGCGCCAGCCACGGATGTCTCAGCACGTCGCGGGCGCTCAGCCTCTCGCACGCCTCCCGCCGCAGCAGTGACCGGATGAGGCATTTCCCGCGCGATGACAAACACTCGGGCACCACGAAGTATCCCCGGGAAATTTTCGCGAAAAGCGACGCATGTTCTGAATCGTTGAACGGATACCTGTAACGAGAAAAATTGATGGTTATTATTATTATCTTTGCAATAAGTTTTCACAGCATTCAGGCGGGGCGCCAAAGATTCGTTGGCGTTACGCAAACTGTAATATTTGCCAATTATATTTTTACACTCTTGTATGGCAGAATGCACAGTAATTATTTATTCTTCGTTTTTTTCTTGACCAAATAACTCATATTCAAGAAATTCAACCGTTTAAATCACAAGCAAAGTTAACCACCAAATATTGCTTCATAGATCATGGACGCTTACTATAATAAAACTTATAACTTAAAGGATACCTATGATTTATCAATATGATAAATAAATAAAGAACAAAAAAAAACGGCGTAATATCAACCAATAAACTTTTATGTTCGCTTTAGCGAACATAAAAGTTTAACGCCTAACGGATAACGCCTTTTGAATGCTGTGATAATAAAATTTGTTTCTACAAAGGCTGAATTCAAATAAACGATCAATCGATTATAGTAATTAAAGCAGATGCAAAACAAAAACCCAGGTACGGGGCGAACCCTTTCGGCGACAGGTGACTGCGATCGCGGGCGAAATCCCGGGGTATAAATTGGGGGCGACGAAAAAAAAAATGGGAAACAAAAGGATCGCGAACGGCGCGGCAGGTGCGTCGAAGGTTTTTTTTTCTCTCTTTTTATTTCTTCTTTACAGCTTTGAGCAATTTATTCCAACGTCTTCGCCACATGACCGGGGACAGGTGCCGGGGAGATTCGTCGTAGGTGGACGCGTGTGGGTGAGGAGCCGTTGGCGCATAACGGCCGGCAGGTGGGGCGACCGGCGCCGGCCCGCGGACGGTAAGTCCCATGGGCGGCCAGCAGGTGGATTACGTTTTCGATGTCTAAGAATCGTTACAATTTAATTGGCGATTCATTCGATTTGTTAAGTCGCAAATTACGAAGACCCTTATATTGGTTTAAGGCGAAGGATATATATATATGTGTCTTGAACAGATGCATTTAACGATGTTGAGTAATTTGAATTTTTTTTAAGTCCCGCTCTTCGGATTCATATATAAGCAATGATATTATGATTTCAAATCGTTTAGTATTTACAAAACTTTAAGTCAGACTCGGGGTCTGACTATGTATAAACATTACCTTAATCTTTGAAGCTGATAAATCTTAATAAATATCCCACCGTGCCCTAATTTAGATTTTCCATGAAATAGAAAAAATTAAAACGATATCATGTTACTGTAAAAAACGTAGTTCGATACTAGAGAATAATAATTTATTGATAATGTATACGTTGAGTAAATAGAAAAAAAAATGTACACATGTTTAAAAAAATAACAAAAAACCCACCTTCCAACAAGCATGGTGTAGAGTATGACGCCCAACGACCACATGTCGGCGGCGCGGCCGGAGTACGTGTGGTGCGCCCGCAGGATCTCCGGCGACACGTACGCCGGACAGCCGCGCTTGTCCTGCAGCAGGTCCTGCTCGGGCTCGTCCAACACCACCGCGTCTTCTAACGACTCCAATTTCAACGTTGTCCTAAAAAGATACAAATAATTCGTTACATCCCCGTTGTATACATATTTACAAAATTAAATATCTGATAAAATCTGTCAGTGTATTTCTAAAACGGCTTTCGCTATTGGTTACTTAATTGCGTATCGATATTTTTAAGATCGCCGGTTTTTTAATTATAGTTCATAGTAAAAAATACCCGGACGAACTAATAAGATCAATGATCTTGAAATGTATATGAATCGTATAAATGCAATAAATAACAAGAGTTAAGTATATTCTCTTCGAATAAATAATGCGTAAACGATTATAATCATTAACACTGCCAAATACACGTCGCCGGAGAATGATACCAGACCACGCTCACGGCGCCGTGGAGGGACGGGTTGCCGAGCACACGGCGCCGTGGATCGCGACTGTTTTATTTCGAAGCATTAGTTTGCCGCCAGCTTCCGAGGCAGAGTCTTGTGCTTGTGCGGCCACACGCACACGATTTTTCGATCTCGTAAAAACCGTTTACGGATTTTAATTCGCGTGTTATTCATTTTTTATAGACTATGTAAAGAATACGTAATTTTCGCGCCAAAATGAGTGATGTGCCGGGTCCGTCGAAACGTTTTTCTACTAATAATTCTTCGATTTCCGTGGATATAAAACGCCGTAAAATAAATCAAGATAGTAGTTTGGACGAAAGTGATTGCTCAAATGAGGAAGCTGCTTATTCACAGTGCAATGATGAAAATGAGTCAGATACGAGCGAAGGTAGCGGTACTAGTATATTCGATATACTGACCCAGTCAAAAGTTATGTATAACCCATAAATTACAGATCAAAATAAGATAATCTATCCTCCACACGGCGCCGTGCTATAGGCCACACACTGCTACCAGGCCGGATACACGGCGCCGTGGACCCTCATTTTTTTTTACTTAAATTCATACCTAATGATATATTAATTAATAAAACGTCCAATAATACTTTATATTAACTATTGGGAACATTAAAATAAATTGCCCCTTTGCCATAATCTCTTATAAAAAGCTGTAAAACCCACATACATATCAGTATATGTATCGACAATTAACGGGTTAACTGGCGCGCGGGAATCACGAGCGCAGCATTCATGACGACTGGAAAGTCCCACGAGTGTCCAGAATTAAAGGGAATTTTATTTTCTCATAATTTTCGAAGATCGATTTATACTACAGTAGTGGAAATTCCGCAACTTAAATATTTTGTAAACGGAACAATGTTATGTCAAAGTATCCCGAAATCTCTAACGAGTAATTGTAATTTTGTGAGCATTTTTTTAATGCATCTCCATTTTCATTGTGTTACTACGTTCATACGCCATCTTTAAGCAGTTCATAGACAATCACGTCTCCCCCTTTGTCAGCTAACGCGTTATAAACGTATTCCCGTCGACGGCCGTATGGAATTGCATACAGGAGTCGATGTGTGCAGCCAAAGCATCGATCCGGCGACCCGGCGTGTCATCGACCGGCTGACGCCCCCGCGCTGCCATTTGCATGCCCGTTTGCGCACAATAAAGCATCTAATAATTCGATGAATTTTATTATATAATAATGACGTCCGAACGATCACATGTACAATAGCCGTACTACGAGCACCGGCGTCGCGATACAAACTGCATTGACCGCGGTGTAAGATTGCATTGGAAATCGAGCCTGAAGCTTTGCTATCGCTAACGGATTTTAGTCTACCGTGTTACGAGGGCCATTAAAGATAAAGAAACTGTAATTATCGCGTATTATACCTAAAGTTTAGTTTCTACGCATTTAGCGTTAACTCATATATGAATTTCCAGGAAAAATAAGAATGTAATACCAAATAATTATAATAAATAAATTATACATCTCTATATAGGTCGATTGAATGTAATATCTAAAAGTTATTGATGAATAAAGGCTTAAATATGAAAAACAATATATTAGTCGCTAGCGACATCAGTACTTACACCTAGGCAGTGAAGATATAGAGTTATGAATTGGTTTTAAAAGAAATAAATATAAGAATAAGGTTACGAAGAAAATGATCATGATTTAAACGGCTTCATCGTCATCGTCGGGTATAGGTTTATTGATAAGAACACAAAGTTAGAATATTTGTCTTTGCACCTGTGCGTTTGTATCGCATTTGTATCACGGTCTCAGAAGCTGATAGATAGAAGTAATGTCGTGAGTGGAGTTACCTACTCACGCCATTACTCTAAGAAACAAATTTCTTATCGAGTTATATTTTTAGATTGCTTCAAATATCGTTGAAGGCAAATTGGCAGGAATGTGACTTCAATCACAGGAGACACCGAAACAAGGTACTAGGACATTTATTATTTAAGTGAAACCAATACTAATACTGGCACGTATTGTTTTACAGTTATTGCACAAAATATGTGATATATAATAAAATGCAAATATATATCTGAATCTGCATTTGTCAATATATATATATTTTAATTTATAGCTTTTCCTATTTAATTTTGTCTAGTTTTTCTGATGACAAACACACAATCAAGCCGCAGCCCGATAGCAGGGTGAGCAGCGCCCGCGCCGCGCAACCGGGACATATGTCGGTGCGTGTGACGCAACAGTTTTTGTTTCATCATGGCGGAGTGCGCGACCTCGTATTTCACAGGCCGCATCATTTCGAAATGCATTAAATGCACAGTTATACGAGACCGTGCGGACGCGCGTGCGCGTGAAACCGATAAGTGCGATTTCAGTTAGCCCTTCAGTATGTTTTAATCTAGGTTTGCACCGCCATTTTTTTTATCGATTCGTTTTTAATAGTTATTCTTGTTATGTATAGAGCTAAATATATTTCATGACAAAAGATATTTCTAAAATCTACTCACATCTTTAATAGTGAAATTCTAATCAAATATTAAAATTTTTGTGTTTTATTTTTAATAACATTTGGATTAAAAATTTTTTATAGCAAAATAATTAGTAATTTCCATAACAATATTGTCACTGCAGGCAATATTCATAAACAGTTTATGACCTAATACTGTAAAACAGAAGAAATATTGAAAAAAAAAATCATAATTATCATTTACTATTGTAAAACGCTCCATTTTCAAGAAAATAATAATTAAAATTAAACCTACTACACAATCAATAAGTTAATAACGTAATATATTTAATTATTTAGCAATTAACATGTAATATACAATTTTATTTACACATCAACGGCAGTAACTTACGTACCCGCGGTCGGGCACGCTCCCTTCGATTGGATATGTAAAATATTCTTTGAAATTCGCCAACGAGTGAACAAGTTGCCCTCACAAACTTTTCCAATTTAACTTCATAATACGAAGACCGTATACTTGGTGTCCGAAATTTGCTCATTACAGTCGCAATCACACTAGGTATTTTAAATTACGTAAATATCTCTTAACTGTCGTAAATATCTTTTTTACAGTTAAAAGTAAATTGTTCGTGTTTAAACTAATAAATAGTATATAAAATAAATATGATAAAACGATTGAATTCCAAAATAAAAACTATTATATTTAACGGTACTGAATTTCCACACGTAACAAAAGTCGTTAAAATCTTTTTTATAACATCACATTATTTGTATAGTATAATCACGTATCACATCTGCCAAATAAGTAAATAAATATGTAATTAAATTAAAACTTCATCTTATTATGTAACAAGCTCTTACCAAAGGGTAAAAAATATATATCTTCATATATTATTTATTCACTTCACTGTATTTATATTAAAACGGTCCAATTTTAATATAAATATAGAACTTGAATGAAGTGATTGAAATAGTAAGTATTGAGGATAAGCAGTTGCTAACAACTGTCAATAGTGTCAACAGGAGATAATTATATTTCCCGTGTAAGTAAACGACAATATCTCATCTTCGTAAATATCTTTAAAATTACATTTGTAAACGGATCATTATATACAAAATTGATAATACAGCGTTTAAAAAAAAAAACTATATTTATACAACAAACGAAATCATCATATAAAAAAGTTGTTTGGATAAAAAATAATTTCGTCAACGCGTGTAAGGTCCGAAAGTCAGTAGCAATAACTATCTAGCGCTGAAATGGCGCTTACAAAACGATAGTCATTACCGCCTGAGTTTGACAAATAGCTTCAAGCGCTGTAAAACTCGCGCTCTTGCGTTCGCTTACGGAACGCATGCGCAACTTTGTATGAGAATGGCGGTATTTGAAAAAAAAGTGTGTTTGTGTGTGTGTCAGCTCCGACGCACGACTGGAGTTTACTCCTTACGAACGATTATAAAATAAATAGATTAGTGATTGAGAGTAAACGAATGCATTTTTTATATTACTTAAAGCATGCACGATACATTTATTTATATTAATTATAAAACGAATTCGGGCACGCCTTCCAGTTTTTGAGACGATAAAACGAAACGTACTTATGTTTACACTGCTAATTAATATTTTTACCACGACATTTGACAAGCGAGCTAAATATTTCCATAGATGAGTGAGAATACAAACTTTAACCATCACTTGACATTTGTCTTCATTTCGCATACGGAAATTCCACATTTGACAATAATTCATGTGACAATTACCACATGGTCCGAAAATCGCCTCCCCGAACGTAACGCAACGCCAAGTTTGATTTTACTCCCTGTGATTTTTCATACCCTAGACTTTATTATGAAAAATCGATTCTTGGAGTAAACTCCAAAAATATCCGTAATGAAAAAAAAAAACAAACTATCGCATTGATGAAAAATGAAGGACATGATAATTAATGCATGATAATATCAAACGTTGAAATATAAATATATCAGAACAGACAACTATTTAAAATTCATATTTACGTCTTAAAGGATACTACAATAATGTTCTATGAATTTGTTATATAAAAATAATGAAGATAATTTTATAGTCTTAAATTAAATCATTAAAAGAAATAATAAAAAAGTAACTTATACCCTTTTCGTCAAAAATGTGAAATTGCCGCATTCGGTAACGTAAACCTCTTTAAAATAATTTTTATTGTGTAACAGAATTGGTTAGCGTGTAATCCGTTAGATGTCGCAACGCACGCTGATTGTCATCACAATATGTAGCGGTAGGCAGTCGCGAGTTGGCTCCCGGCAAAGGTTACTCACGTTGAGCAACCGCTCTCCTGTGTCGGCCTACTAAAATATAATCGTGACGTCATACAGGCCATTCTAAAAATTGTACGGTTATTAACTTTAGATTCTCGTTGTCACAGCTCACTTCCATAGATACAAGTTGTACATCTAGTCCCGTTAGACGCATACTACAAGTAAATAAGTCAAGAAATATATAAAATTAAAAACTTTTCAAAGTAAAAGTAATCGTTGAATTTGCTATCTTTATAAAAAGAAACAAATACTGCTCTGTATGTAGCCAGACTTTTTTTTATTAAAACAAAGTGCAAAAGTCAACTTATGTATTGTCATTCTTTGTGAGAGCGTGCGGCTATCCTTTTGCGTGTACGCACGGCAATTGCGTTCGTTCATCGCGTTAGCCGTAATAATTCGTCGATCGAGTGCTAAAGTGCACTTGAAGCTGCATTTTTTGTGCATTATCGGTCGAGCAGCAACGAGCGCGTGCCCGTCCTCGTGTCCGTTTAGGTTTGCCAACGCAACTGCTCCTAATTAAATCCCTGCGCCGGCGAGGCTGAAGTGCGACGTCTGCAGCTGCAATCGGATTCTGATTTCGCAACTTATAAATAAGTTGTACCAACAAAGTGTGTCGTAACAGCGCGCGCCCGCGCCGTTCGGAAGGTTGGCCGGATTTCCGAACGCGTTCCGATCTCGGCCCGCTGCCGCCGCACGCGCAGCAAGGATTCAACCGTATAGCATTTATACAGCATGTTTCTACGGAACCGTCACGAAACTACTACTACTACTAGAAAAAATAACTGTAAACGTAAACGATTGATTCTAATAATATTTAATAATATTCTATATGTAATAATATGCTAGTTTAAATAATTCATAGAAACAAAATATTTCCGCTTTTTCTTCTTATAACGATATTTCAAATTCATCACTTAATTGAAATCTAAAATTTTGTTATTTCTCTAATGTATACTTTAGAATCGATATGCGTTTTTCTCTCAACTTAATAAGTTATTGTAATAAATACTTTCGGAGATTGAATTCAAAAGATATACGTTGTTTTATTTCTTTGCACTGCTTCTTATTTTATTACAATTATTAATTACTTACATATTTAATGCTCGTTTTCGAGTTATCAACTATTTTACAACTGCTTTGTATTTCATCCCATAGCCAGATTTAAACAAATTTCAATGACACGAGCTGTAACGGATACGGACAGAAGTGGCTCAATGTTACGCTTTCTTTGGGTAATATTGAAACTCGGAAACAAACCTTCATAAAACTAGATATAATTACGAATTTAAGGCAAAGTTATTGGTTTAAAATTTTTTTAAGTTTCTTTTTCTCATTGCCACCCTGTACCACAGCCTCCGTTAGGCGAAAGGACACGGTGTTGCAAGCGGCCGGACACTGCGCAACTTGGCATTACGCAGGGCTGCCACCTTGACGTGCGGCCACATTCGGCCGACCGACTCGCGCGCACAATATGCACTCTCGTAAATCTTACAGCACGTAAAAACGTTCAATACGCGGCGTTTATGATGATGGGCGCAATCATAAATTTTATTCAAGCGCGAATATTTAGACTATCTCGTTGTTGGTCCATAGACAATGTTCATGTCTAAAGTAGGTAGACATACTCGGTGTTTAATACGGATAGTGATAAGTAAATGCATTGCAATAGGGTTATTGCAATTAGCTATTTATTTTAAACATTAAAGTAAGAAACTTCGTCGGTATAAATAAATATTAAATTGCATATTTGTTTACACATCTCAATTTTCTCGAATTCTTATACAATACAGTTCGGTACCCGATATATCCAGCTTGTAAGACGAATAAATATTCATTACATAATTACTTACAATCTAGATATATATTTAGACATGTAAAAAATTTGAGATGACTCCGCTTTATTATGACAAAACCAGTGTTAAAAAAGAGACCACACGAAAAACCAGTAGAATTCTTTTAGGAAGTTAAATTACTTAAAGGGACGCTGTTTTATGTAACAGCAAAAATATAAGATGTGGCCAAATATCAAAAGAAATATATACTTTGATTTTATAAAAACGAATTATGTATTTCATGAAAAAGAGAGTACTACATCGGTGATCATTATTTACACAGTACGACATAATATTAATTATAACATAATTATGATTATGTTTTATTATGAGTTATATATAAATATCATTTATATATAACTATAATTCGAAACCGATGCCATAGCAAAGAAAACTTTGGCTACTTTCAAAGTAGCAGCGACAATTTGTTTACAACGAATTGGGTTAACGGTCAGTTTATCAGGTACGGATGGCGCGGGGCGGGCGCGGCTAATCTGCTATGGGCCCGGTCATCGGTCGTGGACTGCAGGAGCTCGTCAGCGGCGCGGTGCGCGGCGACGCGTTTAGCTGCCGTGGAGTACCTCGTGACGAAAACAACACATCGTCCGTAAAATAAAATTCCATTACGTCGCATTTGCAATTAATATGTGGACAGGGAAACGATTATCAAATAGTCCCAATATTATAATTAGTTGTTGTTAAGTAGCGGTCGAAGAGTGTTTATCCAAGTGCATTTAGTTTGAGGCAAATACGAAATCATCGTGTTCGGTGCACACGAGTACCTGTCGTACAAAATGCGACATTCGATCGACATAATTTATTTATTTCCTGCGGGAGATGCGCTCTGGACGCGCGTATTGCGACAGCGACCCTAGAGTGTGTCACAACGCTCAGTTACAGTTGCACAACTGCAGCCGACGATGCACGCGGCGCGTATTTCCTGCTCTGTGTGGTCATCGAGCGAATAAGTTTTAAAATAGTAAAAAAATTAAATAGAATCTAGTACTTCGACAATACCATTTTGTCATGTTTCGATTCGGCCAAAGAATTAATTTATGAATAAATAAATGATGTAATCGATGAAGATGCACGGTAGGCGCAATAAACTACACGACGGAATGCAGTTCGACACCCGCGCCGGCCCGTGGCGTCTGCGGGCAACATTCGTAGGTTTTCGTAACACGCATTGTAGGGACATGTGCGCCGGGCGCGTGTCGCAAGCGCGGCGGCGCGGGCGCGGGGGGGCGCGGGCGCGAGTGAGCGTTGCCTCACCGCGATGATGCGAGTCGCGCTCCGGGATCAGTTGGGAAACCATCCCGACGCGTTCAATTATACGCCGGCCGCGGATTACACAATACGCGCGTCACCGGGAGTGCCGGAGGCCGCGGACTCCGCCGTCGCTCAGGAAGCGGCAGCGGTTGTGTAACGTGGCGCGGCGAATTAGCGCCGCGCGATACGGGACTAGCGGCCGGCGGGGCGCGCCAGAGCCGGCCCGATAACGCACCCGCCACTCTCATATTGAAACCGTCCACTGCGCATTGCTCGCGTTGCGAAAACTGCTAACCCGCACATAGATTGCAAAATCGTTTCATTTTTAAAATCGATGCAGGTCGAGAGACGGGAAGGCCATCCGTCACGGTACGTCTAGAGGTGGTCAGCGGCGGGCGCGGGCGCGGCCGGTGGCGAGAAGCCAAGCGACGCCGCAAATACTCCCGTGTTGCAACAGGCGCCGCGGGCCGACCGCCGACTCCTCCGCCCGCGTCACGGTCTCGTTAACGACGCGCTCATCACGGGCCGCTTGCGACACCGAAAGAAAGTTCACGAAGCGAGCGCGAAACTGCTTCGTGACCGCGATCCCATCGATCACCATTGTGAACGGTCGCAACGTTTCCGCTAGCGTCGAATCCGGCCCGCGGTCGACTTTCTAATGCGGGGTCGGCGAACGCTCGCCCGTCGAGCTGCGGTGTTGCAACAATTTCTCCGACGCGGCGGGCGAAGAAAGCGCGATCTCCGGATGTTTTGCAACCGGTGCGCGTGGCGCCGCCGCGAACGCCGCGCGCTACGTCAAAGAGCCGCCGGCGTCGGCGTCGGTAGAAAGCGTACTCGGCCGCCACCGCGCACGGTGTATGGCATGTAGGTAGTCTTACGGTGGATGCACCAACGAAGCTTATTTCACGAAGTATAAGCGATGTCCAGCGCGCACGCCCCGGCCGGCGCGCTTCGGCCGGCGGGTTACGCAAACCGCGATAAAAGAGCGCTCATGTCACATCACTCTCGAAACATTTCCGTTCGTTGACTTTCCCGATATAATCGTGCGCGGCACCGTCCGTCGCTATTTCGAAATCGTCACCGGCCACCATAGCTCATAAGCCGTGTCGCCTCGTCGGCGGCGCCCGTGCAGCACACGTGACGCGCCCTTATCGACGATCTCCCGGGTGGCTTATTAAAACGGTCGGTTTGCGCCGCAAGCCCCGTGACCGTCGTCCGTCGCAAAAACTCGGCGCCGTCGCGTAACCGGCGGGCGGCGCGCGCCCGTGTCGTAACTCGTCACGTAACGGCCTTAAGCCGCGGCTGGAGGGATTCAGCGCGGACGTAACGCGCGCTCTTATCGAACGACTTACGTATACACCGGCTGTGTATAGGTATATACCTCTTTCATAACGCATCATTACGTTTACTTACATCGCTAGGCGTTGGCTCACCCGACGCAAAAAGTAGATCTCACCCGAGGCGCAACGCGGCGCGTCGGAATGATTGCAAACGTCTCGTCGTCGCGGCAGAACGTACGAAAAAGTTACGCTCATGTGAAAGTCGACGTTTCGGCGATGAATGTGGCTATGTTCACGCGATAGCGGTGCCGGCACAGCTGAATTAATCACTTTTGTCGCCGATGAAGAGAAATTAATAATTTTCACATATAGAGCAGCGATACACGAATCGCGGTAGAGTATGATGAACGGTGAACTCACACCTGTCGACAGGTGCGCGTGCGGCCCCGTCCCGGCTCGCTCCTTCATGTGTCGACCGACCGGAGACGACACGGCCGCGCCATAAACGACAGCTGTGCGGAGAGGTTTGTCGCGCCGAAACACATCTGCGTCCGAGCAGATCAAACGATAAAGAATAAATCCACATCCGCTTTTGTATACGCCCGCGCCGCATTTCCGCTGGCACAGAATGCTGCCAGACCGCGAGCGGTCGCCATCGCCGTTAATTTTATGTTCTTATTGCAAATATTGAAACCGCGATACTGTACGACCTCGTAGGATACTGCCGAGAATCTTTATAATGCAAAAAGCGAAATATATATTGGGAGAAATCACAAACATAAGTGTGCCTTGAACGTACATCATTCGTAAGTACTTCGTTGAGGTCTATATCCTTTGAGCTCAGCTCGAGACGGCGAGAGGCACATCCATCGGAAATGTATCGCAGTATTTCAAGTTACGGCGTATTTAACAATTCAGCAGTGTTGTCAAACTTAACGAAATAAATGTGGACCAAGAAGTTTCGGGTTACGAGACACGTAAACATGACAAAACCTTAAGTAATCCTGCGCAACGCAGCGGCGGGCGCGGGCGTTGGGCAAGCGGGCGGCGGGCGCGCCGGCCGCGGATTCGCGAGCCGCGCCGGCCGCGTGTAAATCGCACACGGCTCGCCTTATGCCCTACTTCATGATGCATTGACGTTCGCTTAAGTCGACACGCCCCAACACGCTGCCGACAACGGCTTTTACCGTTAATGCGATGCAATCCGCGAAGCCAACGCAGAGAAGCCATGTAGGTGAAGGTACGACATTAAGTATCGAGAACAGTTACTCCACAGAATGACGTCACTCCGAGAAGTAAACACTAAAAATCTGAATTAATGGACAGTTTCGAAGATAAACAATAAACATTTACAGTGTTAAAAATATTGAAGATAATTGCAATTATTAAGTAAAAGAAAGCAGCTATCGAAACGCGTATATATTCATTAGAGATCACGAGTTGAGATTAAGTAAATACGTTTTATGCAACCGTGTAGCCCGCTGGGAGTGCGCGGCGACACGTGTATAAACCGAAATGAGCCAGCGGGCGAATGACGAAGGATTGTTTCGACAACGCGGGCCGAGCGACGCCGCGCCGTTGCGTTTTCGATTTGCGAAATGTAATGCCTAGTCTAGTCATGGTTGCAGAAACGCGTGGGACGCCATCTGGGATTTATATTGGGCAATTCTTCGTAATAGGATCCTGCAGCTACCGTACATCGCGCGGCGCTGTAAAGCGGGGCGGTAGGGATTGGAGATTCGACTCATATTTTGTAAATGTTGGCCTTTCTTATACATGTATATTTATGTGTGTCTGTGTGTGTGTGTGTGTAAGTAGGTATGTATATGTTTTGCATATATCTATGTATGTGTAAAGGTGCTACTTCCTATTATTGTAAATTCAACACCTATCATTTTGATTAATGATCACGAAATAGTTAGCCAATTGGTAATCAATTTGACGAATATACACATATTTAAATGATCAAGAAAGGTATGATAAATGAATTAAGCAAATTGATTAAAAAAGTCTCATTCTGGAGTTGACTACGCAGTAGTTCGTATCATGAACTCTTGTTTATTTACGAAATGCATTTAAGTCAGACTTCCTAACCGACTGCATGACGAGGACACTCACAATTCGGACGAAAAATCGCGTCAGCCTAGCAGCTCCTGTTCTTAATAAGCCGTCATAGACCATCGGAAGTTTAATTTGAAAGCTCTGTGAAAGTTCACGATTGCAGGAAAGAGTCCATTACAAACGTCGACCTTATCAAAGTTCTGTATTCGATCGAACGGATCGTGTCGTCCGGTCGGATCGCATCCTGTGTCGTACATTTATCTGTCAATAATACACAGCTCCACGAGTTTTATCAAATATTGGCGGCAAATATTGTGAGGCGACAGCCTTTCACGATAATGTATCGGTGAAATGTTGATAAAATTCGCCACATCACGCTAGTCAGGATAAAGGGCGCGCTCGGAGTAATGTCTATTTTTAGAGCTTCGCATTCGAATTTCTGGTTCGTTTCCTCGTTCAGACGGACAGTTCTGTATTGTTTCTAACGAATTCCTTGTCGCTGGTTGTAGTTGAGCAGGAAGCGGTTTCTGCGAGTGCTTACAAGAAACGGTTCCGCGTTCAGTCTCGGCGTTGATACAAGTTTGGAGTTTAAGAGCAGGTTTTATCATTATTTTTTTTTTTAATAAACTGCACGATTTCTTTATACCATACTATAGTTTGTCGTCGACGACTAATGTTTACGAACAACTTCTGATGTCATTTTGTTCGATTCTGTCGTTATTTCGTTTTTCTCGTCCTATTGCTGTCAACAAATCATTAGGCGGCGAAGAGACGGAATCTGATAAGCTGTTGATATATTATCAATATACATGAGAACATGCGTGAATTTAAGAATTGGAACACGCAATAACGAACCAGAGTATTTCTATATCATAAACAGTTGCCTTTTTTGTATATCTATTAGCCTACAACTCGACACATTATATATCCTCACGACGTTAACGACGCATATAAAATTAGGTGTAACCTTTACGCGCCACTGAAGGAAAATCTTTTTAATTTATTTAGCGTTGTGACTGATATAACGGCGAAATTTAAAAATCAATCAAAGTTACGCTAGGCTTTAATAGTATACTAGACCGTGATCGGCAACGTGATTGAATTTTAAAGAGAGATCGCTCGATAAAAAGAAATGAAATAATACATTTTTCTCCCGTCCGGGCTGAGCAGCGGGCACAGCTATTTCTTCATAACATAATTATTGATAGACATATAAGTGGTTTACAAATTTGAAGTTTTGAATTTGGCCAACTTGAATTCGAATATTTCCGGTCCGACGACGAATTCTAAATAAGAATTACAGATGCGGAAACAGAATACAGATTTCACTGAACGTCGCGTTTCCGTCCGTAACCGTAAAAAGTTTTCAGTTACACGCGAATCGAGCCTTACAACTTGCTTTACTTCCATAATGCAGGTTCCGTAGAATATTAAATATGTGTATACACACGAGATCGTAATCACGAACCGCGACGGCGGGGCGACCGAACGAGACCGGCGTCAACACGAAGTCGAGGACTCGTGACCCCAAACGCGTTACAGGTACCTACGTGTACCTACGATACGCGAACTCGATAGATTCGACGATCGGCTCGGCGAGATAAGCGGCCCTTCCGCCCTCCCACCCTCGCCCCCCTCGTAAAATGTATTGAAGGTACGCGGAGCCAATGTATTGAATGTATGCTTTATTGCATTACCCGTTGAAATATAGTCCGGAGTGGTTGGGGTGGCGCGAGCGACGTTTCATTATTTCGATAATGCGGAACTTAATAGCTATAAAATTCTCTGGATATGAAAAGTATACAAATAAGTACTTGTACATATTTGATTATTATTATATTTTATTTACGTTATCATCTTTACGATGTAAATAACTATTTGCATCAAACAGTATCAGCCGAATTCCAAAGAATACGCGAGACAATACTCTGACGGGTCCCTCGTATAAATTTTACGTACCAAACGAAATGGGTCCGCGTATGATACACGGCGGACCGTGCGTAAGTGGAGTGTAATAAAAAAAAATAATAATACGTAAAAAATAAAAGAGTCTCGTAAACAAGTCCCTCGCGAAAGAAAAAAAAACTTTCGTGTTATCAAACGCGGCGTTTTAACGCGAATCCAGAACCAGTCCGTACCGTTACGCGTTCTGAAAACGACGAACCCTCCCAAACAAATATTGCGAGACCAGTTTTGGGGCCGGAATACGAATAACAATTAACAAGAATAACAAACACGTCGCTGTTGTTGTCCATCAACGCCGATCGGAATGTATTCGTGCCGTATACAGATGTAAGGATGGGATAATTTATGGTGGCGATATCGAATACGAATCGGAGCGGTATATACACGTTCGTGTTAAATTCTAGAAGTGGGGGATCTATTCTAATAATTCATCTGGCGAAATGGGTTCACTTTCCACGAGTTTATTTCAATTAAGTCCATTCAGCTGTTGTAGACAATTATTACGGCGTAATAATTTTCTTGATTGCTTGTGCCGAGAGCTTACATAGATTCCAATTATCGAACGTAATAAGTCCGAAGTACAGTTAAAATAAATGTTTAGTGGAGACGGACTTTCGTTAGTTAATTTTATGGATATTGCCGACAAGCGGTTGAAAAATAAGTATTTGTTTTTTTAGCTGCTGAAATGCTAATGTTTCTCTTATAATACGGATTTTCGGGTATTTTCTACATTAAGTTCAAAGTTGTAAGAAAAAATAGTATAACGTCAGCGATATAAAATTTCCGCACAATTTTTCATAATTATCATTCGATTTCGCACAAAATTTTGTCAAACGATAATTATCTCATAACTGAATCATCACATGTCGTGAGAGTAAATACATAGACCCCAACATCAACACTGACAATAAAGGTGATTCTTTCTTTCCAGATTTTGTACGAATTCACAGCGCATTTTTACAAAAATTGACTAGTAGCCACGGAAATGCCTTTAGTACATAGTGGAAGCCATACTGTTATCGACGAGCATCGAAAGATTCTTGACCTCGTGCACGGAGGTATTCCGAAGTAGTTTCGAGTACCGTTCGCTATGTGATTCGGATAAACGGTTCGAATGGCCGTATAGATCGACGGCCGACGTATCCTGAATTATAAAAGGGGCGCTCTGTTACATTTCCTACAGAAGGGCGTCGCCCTCGAGGGAATGCGGCGCGGGTCTGATATGTACAGGCTTGCTGAGGCGAACCTTGTTAACGTGGGCTTCGCGATGGTCAATCAAATATAGATAGGCGTCGAACGTCACGACGGCGCGTGAAACGGTCGCGTCACGCCTCTGCATCACGCGGCGTATCTCATAATACAGCGCGATGTGTAATTATATAGAATACGTACAAATAATACGCCTTAGAACGTGAAAGCAAGCTTATATAGAACGCTAATATAACCTGCGAGCCCAGCATGAAGCCGAAGACAGGAGCGTCTGCGTAGGATTGCCTCTTTCATTAATTACGTTGCGCGAGGACAGCCCTTCAGACTGACTGTTTTTTAGGGCGTCATGCTGGGCCCGCAGATGTCAACAGCAAACGCGCTGGTGTGGACAGCTCGGATAACGCGTATACAATACAATGCAAAATATACGCAATTAAGGAATAAAATGTGGTTATAAAATTCTAAAAATCGTCGACAGGTGTCACCAACGCCGTTTCGCTCATCCTTACATATATTAGCGCTATCTAAAGATATGTATCTATAGAGAATCTGCTCACGGGCGACATAAGAAACTTTAGCGGTAGTCGCGATCTATTTACATATATGAAAACAAGTTTTTATGGTAGTCTCTACAAAAAAAAATGCTAGTCCATTTCGTGTCGATAAATTCAAACCTATTTATCATCCATGAATATAGTATAAAATTACCGCCTTCTAATTATTCTTTTATATATAATAACACGTTTGGTTGACGTTCCGCCCGCATCGGCGGTCCATAAACCGACATAACTACTATTTATTTCAATACTAATATTTAATATCGCTATTTCAGTGTAATACATTTCCGTGGTCGTCTACATCCTGGCTACGTTCACGCTGCTTGTTTCGACAACGTGGACTCGTAATAATATCTGCACTAGTCTCACACCGGGTTTCCCTTGAGCCATCGATGTCTACTTGGCCTCTATACTGTACTAAGTACGCGGTTATGCTATATTGTTAAGAAAGCAACATTTTTGTATGCATGTTGTAGAGTACGTTCATTTGTATTTTGTAATTGCGTTACTGCTAATCGTTCTAAGAATTACGATACAAAAGTTACGAGATGAAGAAAAATTTAACTTGCTATGTTTCATACTTATGAAAATATGTTTTTTTTTTCAAGGCTTTCACGGAACACGTAGATAGCATTATTAACGCTTGTAACAAATCGGCAAATTTGGCATCGGCATGTGACGATTTCTGCAGCTCGTCGCTAGAACGCTATATCAAATCAGCAGTGGCTACAAATCATTCTAAGTGTGTATTGTTTTCGTATTTTTTTTCTTTTCAAAGCTTTTTTCGAATAGTTTAAATATAAAATAGAAATGAGTAAGGAAATATATTTTGCTATGCCATGCTGCATTTTTGCTTTTAATTGGCGTGTTTTGGCGGTACATATAATATTGTGTTCGCCGTCACTTGACCATTGAAAATTTCGGACCAGCCACACTATATAGATATAATGTGGCTGATCAATAGAAACACAATGTTTCTATTGATTGTAAGAAGTCGACAAACCGTCGGACTCATTGCAAACGAGATAAGTATCGAATAAGGAATAATTATACGAGTTATTAAAATCTTTTCATGAGTCTAAATGACTTTCTCCGCAGCGTTCCGGGTGCGGTCGTAACACTTAACGTCCGATGCATTATCATCAAAGGAAAGGCGGATGCGGGCGCGACCGGCGGCGCGCCAATACCCACGGCCGGAGGACTCCTTACGGTACTTTCGTATAACTCGCGAAGTACCGTTCCAGCGAGATCTTGTATAATATACTGGAAAGCGAAGACAGACATACCGTAAATCATACTTCGATGAAGATATAAATATAGTACTTTGTTTGTCGCGTATTTGTGACGCTCGCTAGTTTACGAATTCGATACATCTTCATAATAGAGATATTAAAATAAATTTTTACTTCTGTTTTTTTTCTATCGGAATTGTTTTTAACCGTTCCGATGAAAAATTTTCGGCGTCTCTCTGAGCAACGTTACTTTTGTACATCGTAGCGAGAAAAAATATACTGTTGAGTTTTTCTTCCAGATATAATTCTCACTTTGTTCATTTTTTTTTCATGTATCGATAGCGCGCAAACAAAAAAAAAATGAAGACCGCTTAGCAATTTTTTTTGCATTACTATTACGCGCGCCCGCATGTATGCCTTACATCATGATATCATTAGGAGCAACGATCCGAGCGAATTCCCGAGCGATGCGTACCCGCTCACCGGACCGGCGGAGGTAACTAAGTATAGGCGGGCGGCGGGCGGGCGGGCGGTCGTTCAACTCGCGATTCTCCGCGCCCGCGCCGCTCACGTAACTAGGAAAGCGGCGAGGAAATGCGCATTTCTAACGCGCCGCGAATTATTATTGCTCAGCGCGATAACTGGCTGTTATATCACAACAACTGGTCCGTCTGTGCGCTCCCCCCGCCCCCCTCAAACACCCTCGCCCCCACGTGTCGCCGGTCGACGAACCCACCGACGACCGCTGTCCGAATTACCGTAATTATAACATTTCCATTGTTATGTAAACGCGCTTCCGCGGGAGGCCGAGAAAGAAAACGGCGGTTGAAGTTAAACGTTACGTGTTAAGAGTTCGGCGCACTGTTTACGACTTTCCCTTGTAAAGATTGCCGTGTGTAATAAACGGGCGTATTTTCTCCTAATAATTAACAGCACAAAATAAAACATGAGTTTGCCTTTTTTAAGTGAGCAGAATCGGACGTATTGAATTTAAAATCTTTAACATATGTCATTCAAATACAGAATCTAATGATTATGTATGTAATTCCAGTAATTTTATATAAAATATTTAGTCCAAAGGATCACCGGAGCTATCAACAATCATCGTAAGGTATGTAAATTGTATAACAATAAGAGTAAAATGGTCTATATTATTCATATTACTTTCTTAACCTTATCAATCCTATGAGTTGACTTAAAGTAAGCGGAGAAAGAATTTTAAAATCGGACACTAATATCGATGCCGGTAACGGTACCCACGGAATTGCACAAGAGAGCAATCGCTGGCGGAAGAGAGCGTTGCGAAATGTACCGCCGCTGACGTGATGCAACGAAGAAAGTACGGAACTGGAGGTAGGGTTTCTAAACGCGGTGAACGCACTCCGGCCATTAGTGGCCGCCGGTCGTCGACCGCGCCATCTCGGTCCGCGATTTGGCAACGCGTGATATAATCCTTTCGGGAGCCCATGGAAAATTACGTGCGCCGCGTCGTACGCGCCCCGGGGAGAGGCGGCGGGTGCGCGCGGGTTACGTCCGCGGGCGTTCGGTAACGCGGTGACATCACGGAGTCTAGTTGCGATAATCGCCGCTGTGATGTAATTAAACGCACATTTAGAGCGTCGTGAAGGTAATTCGAAACAATAACTCGTTCGACGTTACGCGAGGTCCGCGGACTGCGGACGGATTCTTAAACTTAACACGATCGGTCATGACGACGACGTTATGTCAATCGAGGGCGCGCGATGGCGACCCTTCTCGTCCCGACGTGATGACCATAGCGACTGAATCGTTAGGTTACAGAATCGGTCTGACGTTCGAGTGCGCGGCTCGTGCGGGAGAAAAGAAACGTTACATGTGACTGCGCGTTCGAATCGCCTTCAGGGGCGCGTGCCCGCTCTCGTTCGGAAACTGTCCACCGTGCCGATATGTCAAGTTCAGTGAGGGCGACCTCGCCGGCGGCGGCGCGGGGTGCGCCGGGGGCGGCGGTGACAATGAATGGCTGCGGCTCGCAGCAGCGCTGTACTTGACCCAGTCTCGGGCCCGTCACGCCGTGCCTCCCCCGCGCCGACCCCGCAGCTCTCGTGTCGGCGCACTGTAACCTATTTAGACCGATGGTCCGCCGCACATAACTCCTAATAGTTCTGTCCTGTCGTAACCCCGAAGAGGTCTAGCTACTAATAATTCCGACTTGTCGTATCCCCGAAGAGTTCTAGCTCCTAATAGTTCTGACCTGTCGTATCCCCCAAAGAGTTCTAGCTCTAATAGTTCTGACCTGTTGTATCCCCGAAGAGGTCTAGCTCCTAATAGTTCTGACCTGTCGTATCCCTGAAGAGTTCTAGCTCCTAATAGTTCTGACCTGTCGTATCCCCCAGAGTTCTAGCTCCTAATAGTTCTGACCTGTTGTATCCCCGAAGAGGTCTAGCTCCTAATAGTTCTGACCTGTCGTATCCCCGAAGAGTTCTAGCTCCTAATAGTTCTGACCTGTCGTATCCCCAAAGAGGTCTAGCTTCTAATAGTTCTGTCATTTCGTATCCCGTCTCCAACGGAGTCTCCACGTTTGATCGAAACCCTCGTACTGCTATCCAATGGATTTTATTATTCCGATGATTCAGTGATTAAGCAAATAATGAAGAACGCGTCACACAGTTAAGTATTTACTCATTATTAGCAGTTAAATCAGTTTCGAGACGTTCGCTTAGCACACAATAACCGCTGAAGTCGTTGTACTATTCAGCGGACGGTGCGTCAGAGCGCGTGTCACTGCGGCGCCCGTGATTAGGCTGTAAGGCTTCGCATTACCGTAATCTTGTAAGAGAAGCATTTAATAAACGTGTAGCGACCGGATAAAACATAATTCGATTAACATTTAACAAATGAAATGATGACAATGGTTTTTGAGGCAAAAGCGATATTTTCAGTTGTCAAGTCTGATGGCAAGATCTAAGCGATGGCCGCTATATAATTTCAAAATAAACGCTCGTATATAAAATATCTCGCAAGCGGTTTCCGATTAGAACCCCACTAGGTATGTATGCCATTGCGCAAGGTCGCCCGCCGCACCTGCGCGCGCACCGTCGCTGCAACGACCGTTGCAGCTCCCACGACGTCACCTCTAATTTATAAGTATAAGTATATACATATTACACTACACGTTTATGAATAATTTATACGATGAAGTAGAAGGGTAAGGTGATATCAAATTCCGTATTAATTTTAGAATGCACCTGCAAGCGTTGCGACATTTTTCGAATGTTAAACGTACTGAAATAACACCTATTAATGTTACAAAAATACGATTCTTCAAATAAATTCTAGATTAGTATACTAAATGTATTAAATTAAGAGTAAATTAAGCTCGCCTTCGAGCAATCAAAAACCTAAACTAATAAAATCTCTGTAAAAGTTACGTTTTTCGTTTTTAATAAGAAGACGACATTAATATGAGCTATAAATAGTCGTTTATATGCCAAAAAATATCCGCGTATTTGTAATTTCTTTTAGGAAAGGGTAAAGAATTTTGATAGTTCCCGCAACAGGAGACGGTAAGGCAGCGAGCGATCGAAATCGAAACCTTACAATGGAACAGTCGTCGGCGGCGCATAATCGCCGAAATCGTTACAAAAATGAAGTGTGCGCCGGCGCGCGGTGCAGATGGCGCGGCGGGCGGGCGGCGCGCCGGGGGCGGCGTTGCGTCGTAATCGGCCAAGTGGGTTAAGGTCCCATCAAGGATTTGTTGCGGCAAACTCCGCTCCAATACGCGCCGCGGCGCTGTGGCCTAACTGCACGCAGGTTCCGCTGCGGGCCTCGGTGCAATACCGCACACGAGCAGGACGGAGGAAACGTGATATCGTACGCTTAAAATGTTGGAAATTATTCTGAACGTTCGTACTTTCAGAAGTGTCGTAAGAGAACCGACGGCCTCACCGGTCCCATGTTTGGAGCGTCGATACATAAAAAAAAAAACGTCATCGTAAAATATTCAAGAGACGATATCGACAGAAGACGCAGCGTGAAACAAAATCAGGGAACAATGTAATTTACGCGCCTTTCGTATCGATGGGAGAAATGAGAGGCTTTTATTGTGTCCGACGTTTCGCGCGTCATCCTCTAGGGTGCGCTCGGAGCGCGGCCGTGTACAGTGCGTAGAGAATAGGTTAAGTTACAAAACGATCCAGATGTGTTACAAAAGCGATAAACATACAACCGTTCGCTGAGCGCGGCCGGCGGTGCCGTCATTTCGCAACCGCGGCGCGCTCAGCGTCCGGACCGCTCGATTAATTGTTTCGATCGTTAACCATCGACTCGACGGTCCCTCGACGCGGGAGCATTGTGTCGACCGAACGGCGGCGGCGGTTTGTTTGGAAACAATGCGAAAATTGGCATTATTCTAAGTACCATCCGGATGTTGAATTTCTCGTTTGATTCTGTTGCGGCGCTTCAGAAAAAAAAGAGGGAGCGGGGGGTTGGGAGGGAGGGAGCCCATCACTTCCCGTGAGTTGGTGGGAATCTTATCAAGTTTCGAACGTTGATGACTCGATGTTTACGCGAATCGCTTAACTGGCTGGCTTCGCTTTTGATTGATCGTATTACTTTGGATGTCGGAGGTTGACAGTTACATATATTTTTGGCTACTATCAATGAAAACGCTTTGAACTGATCACTTATCGCGAATAAGTGAGGAATAAAAACCGGTTAGAATATTATAAGCTTAATGCATTGATATAGAACAGAAGTCGCATGGGTTGCGGTGCGCAGGCGGCGCGGCAGATGCGTTCGCCGCGCATTGTCCCGGTAACAAAAGCAGGTAGAGAGAGGACTTCGGGACGCCATGTGCGCCATGTCAACTTTTCATTAGTAAAAACACGTTTTGCGCGGAAAAAATCTACACAGCCTTTTTATCTGACCGATAGAACAGATGTCACACGCAGATGTCGGGGTATACTATTTTGAATTAAGCCTTCAAAATCTGAAAAAAAACGACCGCACTGACATAGCAATACCAATAAAAATACTAATAAAAATAAGTAAATGTATATAATATATAATTTTGTTCACTTATATATATCGCAAAAGTACCGCTATCGTAATATAAAACAGATTGTCCGGTATCTTATGACAATGCCGATTTAATGCAGTGCCGGCCATGGAGGAAACCATCCGATAGAGCCTTCATTATCTAACCATCGTAGGACAAAGGACGACGAAAGGAAACAAAGGGCAGACGTCGACGCTCCCAGAACTGAGGGCCTATCGAGGGAATAACAAATATTGACCCGAAGACAGATGCATCCACATCCGACTCCATATGCCGGACCGAATGCATTTGTGTAAACACGCATATGTGCTTCGATAATGACGTAACGACGTTAGATGCACTCTTGTTTACTGTGGACACATCGCGTCGCGATAGAGTTGTCGCCAGGTGTCCAAACACTACAGACGTATTAATATTAATGCACACGAGAAAAAGGGCGATAAAAAAAATTGTTTAGACAAGCGCAGACGATTATTGATTCATCGTAAAAAATATCAACTTCGAAATGGGCCTGTGTCCGTATATACTTAGGAAGCTGACTACAGATCGCTTCCAAACGATTCGAGTTTCACGAACCGCTCTGCTTTTATTCCACATCTAGATAACACTTTCATCGAAAACGCAACCTTGGCACGAGGAGACAAGGGTCGAGTGTTCCACGACAAAAGCAAAAAGAAGAATCAAAAAGTTTCCGTCGGCGAACTCGTCGCAGGAATGCGAATCCCGGGTCGAACACGTGCGTCTTGCAGGTAGAGAGAATGCATGTGCAATCCATTGTCTCCGCGAAAAGGTGTTTTTCTCGGCTGCACAATGGATCCGTCTTTGCACAATGCCCGGCCCCGACAATCGTCGCCATCATCGATCCGACCGAATAATAAATCATGCGCGGGAGAAGGTCTCAATGCATCCTATTCGTTTACCGGAACATCTGGCCAAGGTGGCCCGCGCACGGCTCAGATAGGCGGGCCAGCGCAGCGGACAAAGCTGCCGCGGCATTGTCTGGGGCACCAGGTAGACACGCCTAAATTAACCCGATGCGACACGTACGATTGGGTGTAGTAAAAACATGATTTCATACGGCGATCCATTGAATCCATTTATCAAAGCTTCAATACGAATACAAGACAACCGGCACCGTGGCGGCACAATTACACGGCGACCTTAGTTCGCCTTATCAGGAGAATGATAAGAGGGAGATGGTGACCCCCGGCGCTAACGAGGTGCATCTCTTACACGATAAGCGCGGTCCGACAGCCGCCCCGACGCTCCTTATCGAGGCAGTTGATAAAGCATGTATACATCATAAGCTTTCCCATGCGGCGCGGTCGTTCGAAAGCGTTAAACGTCATGCTATACGAATGCGACAAAAGCGCCATATGCGTATTATTCTTGAAGTGCTCTCTCGTCGGCGGCCGGATGTTAACGGGAAGCGAACGGGAACGCGCTCTCCCGACGCGAAACGACACGCGGGAATTCAATACGGCAGATGGCCGCTGTGTAGCCGCGGCGAAGCTGCTTCGGACTAAACCCGGGGGGGAAGTAAGAAATACGCAGATAAAGGTATAAAGTATATCGTTCCATTAGCTGACTGACTAGGTTTCGGTCAGGTTTTTTTTTTTAATTACACGTAACCAGCAGCATGTATGTAAATAACGAAAGCAATTTACATATTCTAAGAATGCATATAGTAGGACGCTTCTTTCCCAAAGTTCAACTTAGAGTTATTTAATGATTTTACGTGTAGTGCACTAGAAATGAACTGCAAATATTTGAATGAAATCTAAATACTTTAGAAAATAGTTTTCACACGCGGCTTCGTCCGCGGGGATATAGAACGATATTCTTATAACGATATTCCTATAATTTACATATCACTGTAAAGTTCATCAAAATCCGTTAAGTAGTTTTTGCACGAATCAATAACAAAGATTCATACATATTTTCGCGTTTCCGATATACATATTAGTAGAATGATTTGTATAGTCTTTCACGTTACATCAGCTTCGGGGATATCGACTAGAGTAACGATAAAAATCGCTTCCGTGAAACATCTCACGTCATCTAGCACGACGTCGTCATTTTTAATCACGCAAAGGTCACGTAAAACATACACCGTTCTCACAAACTGCCCGCTGGTATGTCACGCGCACAGTGGGTGACATTGATGCCGATGACGGCTGTTGCGAAAGACGGACGTAGGAACCTCATATAACATCACGCGAGTGCCAAGGTCTCCTGCACTTCCTGCACGCGTGACGAAATGTCCCCACTTGTGTACCTATTTAATTTTATGATAACGTGTGACGCGTGCGAAATGCCGAGTTTATACAACGGAGGGACGCAAGAAGCGACCGTTGAGTTATGGCGACATTCCGACTATTCTTAAGGCGAGTCAATTCAATTGGTTCATTTCTACGGCTGTGTATTTAAAATTGAAAATAACGTATCAAAATTTGTAACGTAAACTCTCTCCTCCTCATCATCACCGCCCCTCCGAATGAAAAACAGTTTTTTTTTTAATATACAAATTTAATCAGCTAACGGCGAACTTTTAATGTAAACTTCGATATAAACGATTATGCAACACACATTTTATGTGGACATTCATAGACATCGCGTCGTTTTCAAGGTGAAAGTCGTTAAGCGAGATTTAGATCGAGAATGAGGTTTGTATTATCAATATTATGTAAAAATAATACTACACAGTTTTTCTGTGTAGGTAATATAGTATTTAGAGTAGAACATATTAGAGGGAAACATCCGTGAATACCGTAGCAAACGTGGCAATCATTTCATTATGTTATTGGATTATAAAAATCCTTTAAATACATGAAATATTGAAATAAAGGCCTCGAGAAACATCAAAATTACTTCATTAGCGCTCAATGATTTTATACTCACTACGACTAATTATTGTGTATTGGATCGCTTTAGACGTAGTTCAAACTCGGTTACAGTCCACGACGAAAATAAGTCTGAAAACAATTTACACGTATTTGCATAATTGACTACGGTGACGTCATAGCGGCACGGATCGACTTCGACGCGCGTCTACGTGCCCACGTGCACGAGTACTACAGCATAAATGTTATTTAATTGGCACGCGTGTAGTAAGTACTTGTAGTCTATTCCATAGAAATTCATGGAGCGCGGTGAACGAACACAAAGGACGAAAATAACGGTCTCTGGTATTTCTATATACAAATGTTTATGTAAAAAAAAAAAACAACTTAAATTACCCAATTACATGACGAATAATATTTTTTATCGTTTCCTTATTAATAGGTTTTAACGTCATACTCGACTCTTTTAACGGCCATTCGTCGTCTGGCACATCTCACCGCGTTCCTTATTGAATAATTACAAGTATCGGATCAGACTTAGATATTACCTATTTTGTGGCATTATAAAAAAAAAAAACAACTGTGATAACAATCTATTATTAGCGAACACGCGTAATTGAAAGTAGGATACCGCTACATGCATCGAATGTTGCATACGTCATTCTACGACTGATGACCCCCGACGTTCATAGGTCACGTACGATATTAATAAACAAATTTAATGTATAATGACGCATGTGGAAATTTTAACACTATCGAAGTTGGACGACTACTTATGTATGATTATAAAATTGCATTCGGTTTTTTGTATGGTTTTTGAAATGTACAATATAATATTTAAAAAAAATTTGGTTGCCTGTAAAGTCGGTATACGGGCGAAAGTTTTACGTGACAACGACTTTGAATGGTAAAATCATTTTAATGTGAATATTCATTCGTATAGTAGGAAGAAGGATGAAATAATAGTAACAATTTAAAACATTTATTTATACAAAGAATTATATTTAAAACATTAATTTATACAAAGAATCTCGCACTGAATTTCATATTAACAAAATTTTATTTTACCTTTACACATACATACGTATTTATATACAAATATACATACAATAACTTGCAATACATTTGCAAGCTATGCACTAATTCTCTAGTGCTGCGCGCGGCAGACCGATCATAGTTGAGTGGGAGAGAGACGCATTCAAGGCATCTCTCGTTCGGTGACTCATCGTTACGTTACCGAGCGTTACACTTTCAAAGTGACTCCCAGCCGCAACCTAATTTAAGACGTTGTCACGTCAAAAAGTCCCCACCCACTCCTTAATATCCAGCAAAAACTCGAAGGCCGCTCTCCGCCTCTGCTACCGCGCATTACAGTGGCCATTAAGTACCTGATTAGTGGTACAGTCAACTAATCTAATAATAGATACAGAAAAACAAAATAAGAAATCAGCCAAGTGCGAGTCGGACTGGCGTGCATGCGGTGGGTCCCGTACTACAAATCATAGTATTAGTCCTCGATGAACTTATAAATACTGTGACAGACCAACATATAAAAAGGCGCGAGAGTGTTCTCATAAGGATTCCATTGTTTCGTCAGGCATACGTAAAAATTCTAGATTTAACAGATACCAATTTTAATTTAATTCGATATATAAAAAATACGTAATAATCAACTCTAGTCGGAAGATTGTTTCATTAAAATGCGTCAATTATCGTGTTAAAGGCGTCAAATAACGGACGTTTAGTTCAATTTCGAAGATCCCTCGAAATTGTACGGTGACCGTTTCCGATCGGCTCTTGGAAGCGGTTTCGGATCGTCGTGAGCCGTCGTGTACTAACTCGGACGTGTTTGCGGCATTTTAATGGACGTAGAGGCGCTAGACGAGCGGCCGGGCCGGCGCGGCGGCTGCGCGCGCGCCGAACGCGGAAGCTCCACGCAATCCGGCATTGAACCGCCTCGGAGGCCGCACTCCCCACCGGCCGCCCGCCGCACTACAGTACCTAATACGCTGTTGCTGTATCTGGGATATAATATTTGCACTGTTATTGTGCCGGTTCGTTCTTTTTTAGGGTATCGTATGACCGAAAAAAAGGAGGCCTTATAAGAGCACTCGTGTATCCATCTGTCCGCTTGTCACAGCTGATTTTCTCCGAATCTACTGAAAGTAGTATCTTAACAGTATGTATTTCTGTGATCCACGGACGAGTAATGTGAATAAATCAATTTTGTACATGGAGATCACTTTTTGGGAGCAATTTAGAAAATTAAAAGGAACACTTTCCCCGCGTATTCAACTCGCGTTTGTCTCGTTTTATTATTATCGCATTAATTTTCATATGGTCGTTTATTCAAGGAAGTGAATCTTTTTCCTCGTTTACATTACACATGTATGAAGAAACAAAATTGAGTCATATTTTCTCCAGTCGCCGTTGTTTTATTTAAGAATAAATTGTTTAAATAATCAGAAAATGTATACTCGGAAGGCAATGAAATGTTGACCAAAAATAAATCTATATTAGTCGCTATTTAGCGCCCATCTGGGCGTAGCAATCCCAAAAATTCTTAAATCATCATTTAAATTTTTGAAGTAATTTATTCGTTATTCGGTACTATTATAACCGGGAGATATTTTACAAAAATAGTGTACGTTAAAAACTTATCCTGCATTGAAATTAAACAAAACAATCTTAAATCATTGAACGCCATCCTTGAGGGTTTTTTAAATCAACTTTTTACTGTTGTAAAGGAAACGCCGCATCGGGAGAATTAGGAAAATCTGGGGTAAACAATAAATTATAATACAATGGTAATATATGTCGAAAGTGGTTTTTGTGCCGTAAAAATTTACGTATACGTATTTCGTGTAGGAAAACCCAATCGTCAGTTCGGCTGTGACACGTCAATCCTTAAAATGGTAATGAGCGCGAAAACTACGTCACGCGAAGAGATCGGGTCCTAAGTACATTTATCTATGGGTCGAAGTATTCCATTATAAATGGATTTAGACGAGTTTTTTTCCTGTTCATAAGCGACGCTTTGTTTTGATTTAATGAAACACTGTTTACAGTGAAATTTGACTCATCGGATTGTTTGCGCGGTGCAGGGCGACACGATCTACAAAGATGACGAAGGCGCTACAAGATCCTAGCTTTGTGTCAACGCGTCGCCGTGTCATGGATACTAGAACTCGACGAGTAACGGAGGCGGAAACAAATCATTCCACAACCGTCTCTTTGAGAAGGTCAATACGTCTATACCTAAGAAAAATACGTCAACTTTTTAAATTTTGTATTATCATTCATGCCATGCGTTATATTAAAATGTGAAATCTTTGTTTCACTTTCGACGAATAAGACATCGAGAATAGTACGAAACATGTCCCGGAAAACATGAGAACGCGGTCTTTTTGCTGTCCTCAACCGACCCCCGAGAGGCTCACCAAGGGTTGTCGTCCGCGTCGGCGTATCAGCGTTTGATAGTCGGCGCGGCGGGGCTGGCGCGATTTGCGTCACCCGTCAGCCTATCGATCGTGGCGCCGCGCTCGGCGGGTTTCGCTAATTTGGGCACTTACGCGAGCGCGCCGCGCGTCGTTAATGTCAAATTCAAAGGCTTATCATCTCTCAAAGTTTAAAACACTTTTTTTTCGCCGAGCGCCCGCGGCTATTACGAGTCGAGCGTATGGGAGGAAGTTGCACGATGTGCGTGTCAAGAGAACACTCGCTTTAAGGTAGACCTGGAATTGAAAATATATCTATTACATGCAAAAAAAAAACGACTTAGGGCCGATATACTAAAGCTATTTATGAAATTTTATAATATTTCTATACTATGTATATTATGTGCATATACTATGTACATATAATTCACAGTTATTGAGAGTCAAAAAGAAACGTGGTATGAGAATATTTTGAAAATGTACTAAATACCTATTGATGTAGGTATACAATTTTTACTAACGATTAAATCGATATTATTAATTTTTAATTTTATTTAACTTTTCAAGTAAACTATTATTCATTGTCAAAAGGAAACATCGTCCATGATCCATGAGAATATTATTTTGTTTGAGATTTGATACCGCTGTGAATTGGTGAATTTGATACCGCGGTAACATCGGATTTATACATAAAATATAAAAATAGAATAATTATTCTAGGAGTATAAATTTGTTCACGTTAAAACACGTACATATCTCAGGATTAACGATTGCATACATAATAATATTAAATTAAGAGGAGATCTAATTTATGCATTATTTTTAAACGTTATAATATTAAATTAAGAGGAGATCTAATTTATGCATTATTTTTAAACGTTATAATATTAAATTAAGAGGAGATCTAATTTATGCATTATTTTTAAACGTATAGGTTTCAGGACCTTGCTATCCATCGAAAAAAATTAATATCAATTTTTATTTGTGAATCTTACGAATTTACACGTCATCTATTTAAAGAAATACTAAATATATTTCGACAGTGAGTTTCCATTGCTGTTCAACTATATGTCGATAAGGCAAAGAACAATATGTGACATTATTTTAGAACGACATGTAAAATTAGAGCAGCTAAACAACTATCTTTCACTTGCTTCGAATATTCACGCGAGTAAAAGAAAGGCGAAAAACAGGTAACGCGACTGCGATCGCGAATAGAAATAATCTATGTTAAGTGCATAACGGGCGCGCGAAGGTACCGTCTGCGGCTAAAGGCTTTCGTCTGTGCTTCTTCTATACAAGGCAGCGAACCTAGTTTCGCGCGTTAGCGTGCGTCGACGTGTGCAAGTAGAACGAGCGGTGTCGCAACCGAGCCGGACGAGCCGCGGGCGGCGCGCCCTCGGCCGCGGTCTCGGCGGTGCGCCGTCCACGACGGCTTCCGCGTTGCCGACCTTGGCGTCTTGGCGCACGTACTTCGTGGTTTTCTTGATTTTTTTTAATCGTATCTCGTGTTTCGTGCGCGCCGAACGCGTACTCGCTTCTCTGTCTTGCCTTCTGCTCGAGTGTCCGTTCTGGGGTGTCGTGTGACGTTCAAATATTTAGGTGACCGATTGTCTCGTTTCGTTACGTATTTGCCGCAGACGCGCTGCCGCCTTTTTGTTATTCGGCCTCGGTTCGATTGTCGAGACAATGGATTTGCTAATTTTGAAGAAAAATAAATACGTACTGTTTCTGTAGGTAGTCTGAAAAACGAACAATGACGCTAACATAATTTTGTAATACTGTAGCATGTGGAATACGTCGGCGTGCACAGGTGTAGAGGCAGATCCAAAAGCAAATGCAAAAAATACATTACAATTTATTTTAGATACATTACGCACCACGCAAACAAAAGCAATCATGTGAGATTACTACGCATTACGTATTGCGCGTTATTTATATTCGAAGGGCCTATCTGAAAATTCATAATTCTCCTTATATACGCCCACACGACGACTTCAGAGATCACGAAAGGTCTTCTCCCTTACGAATCAATACAAAATGCGTCACGGCCGCCCGCGGGCCCGCGCCGTGACGTCAGCACAGCTACGCCGTAGCTGGGCGTAGACCGCGGCGTTCACGGCGGGGCGCGAACCGGGAGCGTAAACTTTCAAAAGGTTTCGGGTGGCCCATAAATATATTTCGTCGCATTGAATGTTGGTAAACGTCATTACTACGTTACCAGCATTCGAACTAACTTTAGAGGATAGAGCGTTTTAATGTAAATATTCGTATTAATAAAATCGCTTCCTAGATTCACAATCGGGTTCTAATAACGAAACGTTCCGAGAATTCAAGAGTAAACGACGCAAAAGCGACCGGACAACGGGTAATTCATCTACAGGAAAACGTTAAAACTCGATGCACGATCTATTTGAAGATGTTTTCCGGACGTTCAGAGACGCGATCGTTTCCGCCGTCATCGAAGTCCCCCTACAGGCCGCGTACGTGTGCCGCCGCACGGGCTCACCTATCGAGCGACACGATACCGCCGGTTACGTCAGCCGCCGCGTGTTCCGTAACTGCGCAAATCGCTAACTAAAATTGTGTAAACACACACGGTTGACAACCGGCGAGAATAACAAACGAGCGCGGCCGGCCGGCGCGCACCCCGGCGGCGCGGCCGGCGGACCTCACCGTGGGGATTTTTCGGAGATGACTTCACGATCGCTTCTATTCTATCGCCTCTTGAATCGATCGGCTTATCTCGATCCGGCAGCGAGTCGACGACCGAATTCGCATCGAATGCGGATCGGCGTAAGGTTCATTTTTCACTGTCAACTCATACGTTTGACCTTAGACTTTAAAAACATATTTTAATATGTGTGTTTTCAAGTGTTTCTCTCGTCGACAAATTTAACTTTCATCGTTTGTTTCAAGATGTTTCCGCTGGTTATTCGCGCGGTCACGTCCGCGACGGCTTGCGAGTGGGAGTATTTACTTTTTGTTACGATCCCCTTATCCCACGTCTTATAGATTAAAAACAACTATTTCGTCTAACGATTTTAACAATAATCGTGTAGTGTATATCGCACTTAATTATTGTCGATTTTCAAATATAACGTGACCCCGACGTGACGAAACGAGAACTGCGGGCGATTTGCACGCGGCACCGATGCCGCCGTACGAGGGCGTAGCGAACGCCCGGCGTCGTTATCGACAGCTTTTACTCGCGTCGAACGATATGTAACTGAATAACGTTTGTTTTTTTTCCTTCCAGCGTATTAGATTTCCATTGGCTCGTTAACAGGAGGAAAATGACGTCACAGCATTGTGCGGCTCGTTACGCAAACGGCCGCGAACGGAGGCCGGAGCCGGAGCGTCGGTTCTCGTGTGTATACATCTATTATGTCCGCCGGTATCTCGCCGCGAGGCCGCCGGCTCCGCGATTCACGAAAAGAGTACCGTTTCGTAACGCTCGCGCACGGTTTTCAATGTCGCCGCGATCGTTGCCGATCGCCGCTCACGGTCCGTGTTAATTGTACGCGAACGCACACCCTCTCGGCGCAATAACGTCGTAAGTGCGGCAACGTGCACGACGAGCGCCGCCTGTCGACTTTCGTGCTCCGGCTAACGTACCGCTTAAGACGTATCGATTTCGGGGCACGCTTGCGACACCCGGCGCTCGGCGAACTCCGAATGTCAAACCTTGTAAGTGCAAAATCGATTGCTTACGCGCGAGCCGACGTATTCCGAGATGTTTTTTCGTGTTTATGGAAGCAGCTCGGGCTTCGCTCGACGAGATTTGCACGGCTATTGTGCGCGTCCGCCGGCCCGCGGTCGCACGTCGTGCGCTATAGATACGAGCGGCGTTCGCGCGCCGCGCGTTGCGTCATTTCCTCTGGCTGACCGTGAACTGCGCGCTGTTACGTCAACCCGGCTCACTCGTTTTGGAACGGTACGAGGACGCAAGATTGGGCTATGTTATGATCGCTTTATTAGGTTGTACCAAAAGGGGCTTTTACGTTTGCCCGCTAAGTGATCTTGTTCGAAAAATTTAAATCGATAAACACGCGTGACAAACGTGATAGCGTCTCATTTTAAGAATATACAAAATATCGTAGTATATTCTAAATTGCTCTCAAAAAACTTTACACATTACTACTGTAATAAAACTTATGCAATGTTTAATAATAATAATAATAAAATCGATTTTGGTTTGAAAAACGTTACTGCAATAATGCGAAATCGATACAATAAAAAATGACAATTTACGGAAACGCTGCAAAAGTGGATAAATCAGAAATATATTAAACTGCATTCGGGCAGACCGCCTGTCGTCCGTCCGTATGCAGACCGACTGAAAAAGTCGGCATCCAACCAACAGCCACGACCTCCCATCGTTAAGGACTTTCAAAAGACAATTGCCATACAAATTTGTGTATTTTATGTAAAAGTAAAGGTATCTAAAATGCGCATTTATCAAATATTTCGATTTAATTAACCGAGAATCGCATTCAACGGGGGATAGATATTTCGGATGAGAAATATATATTTTTTTTAAAATACCCTGATAGGAAGATACCAATCGGTAAGCGCGAGAAAAAATGATGCTTAACTGGCCACTGCCGCCAAAGCAAATCTGGAAAAAATGTGGTATGAACGATTATTATGGATACGGAGGAATTTTAAGTCGCTTCGAATTACGAGCTGTTTTCAAACAAGAGACCTGTAATTTGTGACTATAATAAGAATATAAGCACAATACACAAATACTGATAATTAATGAATTGAAAAACAGTACCTACTGCTCTAATCCGATTTAATTCGGCATGTACGCACATAAAATAAAGGAAGGAAAATTTTGATACAACCTAGCAATTAAGGAATTGCTTTCTATAAAAAGAAGCGAAAATTGTTGGAGTAAAGGCTTCTATTATTTTTCATGGAGTTAGTGAGTAAATAAGATATTGCACAGGGAATTTTCTATTAATTTAGAATTCAATTTGATTTAGATATGAATATTTTTGATCGTTGAACTTATGGAAACATAATTCTTAACGTAGCTTAGTATTCATTTGACTTTAATTACATAAAAAAATTAAAGTTTGTACCATTTTTTTTTCGTAACTTTTTATGACCATTTTTATAACCATTTTCCTTGTCGCGTCAAAAAGTGAGTTCCCTTTAAATAAAACAATCAGATGACATCGTGAAAACCGCAAAACAGGTTGTTTATGATTCAGCCCACGGCACTATATATGAATACGCCGCACCGCAAGATCCCGATGTGCTCGTGGCCCAGTTCATGAGTTACGTGTCGTCACTGCGCCTGCGGCGTTGATGAAACCGTGGCGTCATCACTTCTCAGAAAATATTATATTAGGTATGATTCTTAAGCGACTAAAGACGGCCGCCACTTCCTGTATTGGTACAATTTGTATAGATTGAAATAAGCAAACTGGGGACAATAAAGATACGACCTTATATTCGGAGGATAAGTATTGTCCTATCAACTGCAGGGCATCGTTCTAGTAGGTCTAGATCACAGTGAACGGATCACGGTCTAATCTTCGACCCGATAAATGTTGGAAGCTTCGGACCCTTCGAGTGCAACGCGTTTCCTTTCATCCTCATCGCTCGAAAGTTAAAATGACAATTAGTGTTAACACCGCTTAATCACCGCAGCCCATCGCCGAGTTTTGCGCGTCGATAGAGATGTGAAAAGTTTATCAACTTCGAAATCGATTCCTCTGATGAAATCGAGGTCGATCATACCGATAAGCTTCGATACCGCCGTCGGTTCGATAACAGGAAGTTGCGAAACGCTCACCTTCTGCATATTGATTATTTATATATATATGTAAAGAATATCTTTTAGCTGCCGCGGCGTGCGACGCGAAGCCGGCGCCGGCGCTGCAATGACAATAAACTTATAAAACTGACTGAACAGAACCTGTTTGCGGGCCGTTGTTTATTGCACACAGATCGAGACCGGGCGACCGACCCCCGGCCGTGGCTAGAAATGCTTCTATCTTGCACAAGTGATAAAAGTGACTAATGCAACTTTGTGTCGCTATATGAAGGCCTGTCTGGAACATTTGCGCATAAATTAACATTTATGATGACGAAAATGATGTTACAAGAAAGTCAAACGTCATTGCAATCGGCTTACTGGCATGCATAATAATATACACACACATATATATATGGCGACATAAAAACAATATTTTAATAAATTCCATTATAAAATATTTAGCCACATCTTTATTCTTGACCTTAAAAAAGTATGTATCAGTAGATATTTAATGTTACACGTTACATTAAAATAATGATTAACACAAGTGTTAATAATTATCTTAATAAATTTATACGAAAAATATACGCCATTTTCGCATTTGTCTACTCCGTAAAATAGCAACGTCGCGATTGAGGGTTAAACTTTTTATGAGGCCACGAACAGGTTTTGGTTCGACTTTATTCCGAGAGGCGAGAGGTAAACGATCGCCACCACCTCGGGATGTGCCACGAAGAACGGTGCGGGCGAATCTGTTGCGTTTCATTCTACGATAGCGGAAATATAAAGCAATATTCAATGTTTCGTCATTGATTGCTGTCGAGAGAAAGGCCGGGAATGGAGGCAAGCTTATCTTAGAAAACGTCTCGATATGACGTCATTCAAAAACGTTCTCCGCTACCGAATACACGAGAACAGAACGCGAGTCCGATTTGCGGAAAGGAATTACGGATTCCAGAATTTACGATAAAACAGTGCGGGTGGATAAACAATACGCTGCATTGAGGAAAACTTTGCGATCGCCATTTTAGGAGGATGCCTTCAACCCACGTGACTCTCGGCCGGGTCCCCTCGTCGAGTTAAAATAGACCGCCGCCCGCCCGTCCACCTCCGTAAACTCACAAGATAATGTGGGATATCTACGTTTGGGAACGCTTCGCGTGGGATAGGATCTTAATACTGAACGCGGATCGTCATACGACTCCCACGTAGAAATGGCAAGAACAGAGAAAGAATTATGTTAAAATCAGAAAAGTCAATGGCCAATGTCACCTTGACGTTTAAAAAAAGTGTTGCCAATTAAAAATAAAGCAGTTATTCACGTTATTTATTTTAGTCTTTTAACGCTGAAATCATATTAAGGATTGATTTTGGGATTAAATTTAAAAACACGGTAATCCTTGTACCCTCTTAAGAAATGCGTCATGTCATTAGCCTTGTAAGACGAATATTTAAATCTCTTTAAGGCAGATATTGCCCTGAGAGCTTTCGGATGGCTTTCAAAGCTTTTGCATAATCTCTTATAAAATGTTAATAACCACTCCGCCATAACTATGAGAGAGTAACCTTCAAAGTAGCGGACCAATTAATGCGAACTTTGTCTTATATAAACTCATAATATAATAAGTATACCTTATATTGATGTATTTTGTTACTCTAGTATTTGTATTTGTGCAGTTAAATATTATAATTATTATTAAATAACCATTACATCTTAAAATTTTAAAATCCAAGCCGATTTAGATTAAATTGAAAGTAAATTAAACAGACTGTAGGAGAGTAATACTTGGGACGCGAAGTGATTACGAGCACCAGGTAAAATAAAAAAAAACTATTATAGCACAAGGAATAGATTTTAAAATAGAAAAGTGAGAAAAATAGGGTGTCGACACTTTTTTATTGATTCATAGCTTCTGGATAGAACCTATGAATCACGGGAGGGTTGGCCCGTGCACCCTTTATTGTGTCCCTTCAATTACTCTATCCACCCTCCGTGGTGACGTCATCGCCGACACAATAGCATCGGAGAAACTCAAAGCACTATGACACGGCGTCTGATTCACGGCCACGGTGTTACGAGAAAGTTCAACGAATTTTTGCGACCGCAAGTCGGGATTTTAAGACCTGACAGCGCATCGCATGACTCGTCCGATGGACGCCTTCAAAAGGATACAAGTATTCGGGCGTATTTTTAGTTCCGAACCGTTTAGTGTTCTTAGAGTTCGTGACGAGTTATCAGTCTGACAAGCGGCGCGGGTTGAACGAACCGCAAACGACGTCGCGCCACGATAACGCCCGTAGAGACAAACAGACAGATCGAAGTCGTCACAATGGAACCGCGGCGTTCGGCAGTCCCGGCCGGCTCGTTTCCGTCGTGCGCTAAAACCGAATCCAGTCACGTAAGCCGGCGCGCGCGCCACCCCCGCCAGGCGGGAGGACGACGGTGCGAAAACGGGCATTGAACCCGGGCCGAGGCGGCGGAGTCGGGAGTGGGACTCCGCGACGTGCCTTCGGACGCTGCTTTTTTTCATTACGTCACAGTGTTTGTGTGTATTAGAGGCGGTGACGGGCGTTTCGGCGCGGGTCAGCGACCCTCGGCCCGGCTCCGCGGAGGCGACGTCGCGAATCGCGCCCCCCTCGCTGCGCTCCGTCCCGCCGGGCAGGTTTTTAAATGCAGCGCAATAAAAGCATCAAAACAAGGGAATGCAATATTAAATCCTGTTTTAGGACGAGCTGCTGAAAGTCGCGATTCGTTTGCAAGGCGCGGAACAAAGCCGCTCTGCGCCACGTATATGCGATCGTCCTCCTACAGTCTTCTACGTATGGCCGTTCGAGAGCGGCGTCAGTTTTAGAGACGTAACTCGATTTTTCATGACCGACTCGCGTTTACGATTCGTATCGTAAACGACAGACCGGCGTGTACGGGCTCACGGTTCCGTAGAAGGGGCCGCCACGCGCCGTTTCTCTCGAGCGACCATCGGAGAAAAGTTGCCTTTCTCGCTCGAATAATTAACTACTTCGCCTCGCGCCTAGCTAATTGGCGGCACGCGTGTATTTTTTACCCACGCGGTGAATGCATGCACTCGTCCCGCCGTGTGCGCGCGCTCGCTCATGTGTACTTGTGTTCGTGATTTTTCATAATTTTTTGTAGGGTGTAAGCTATGGCCGTCCGTGCCTTTATTAAAAGTGCGGCGACCTCAACGTCCGAAGGTCATAGAGCTTCTTCACTCGACCACGGCAGAAGCGAGTCACGATCCGTGAGTCATTTGAGCGCTAAAGCCTGACGCAGGATTTGTGCTGAGCTTTCGACGTCGGCGTAGGGAGACAGGTATCTATGCTGGAATTTTTGCAATGTCCAGTTTCGGCCTCGTAAAACGAATGCAATCCTTCGAAATGAGAGACCGTACTTCAGTAAAGGCTACTACTTCAGTTTACGAAGTACGCGCAGGTTTATGTACTTTTGAGTTTATTTCAATCATTCATTTATAAATACTAAATTATAATACGTTTCTATGATACGAAACAACATTAAAATCCGTTTAGTACCGATGTTTTTGTAGTGGGTCTATGGCGAATGTTCCTCTACTATATCGTTTTCTTTAAAATGGTGTATTAGTTTGATGACGTCGCTTATCCATGTGCTATCCTTTTCTTTCAAGACGTTTCGCTGCCAAATATAAATGTAGTTATTTCTTTAGTTTAATTCCGAGAATAATGAATACTATCATCTTCTTCAAATTTCTCAGCTCCTTAGAATAAACTAAATAAGTAAGCTACGATGTTTTATCCGAAACGAAATTTATCCGAAAAATATCATTTTGTAAAATTAAAAATAATCAATAATTCCAGCCAAAAGAAAAATCTTTTCACCTTTTAAAAATTAAATAATTTAACACTGATGTATCACATAATAAATAGGTCATTATAGATCTAAAAGATACGATTTGCAGTTTTTCTGCTTATTCATTATTATATTTTAAATATTCTATAAATTCATTCAAACAAGATTTTTACGTTACAATATAAAATATACATATAAATTCTTATTTACACGTGTCCGTCACTAAACTCCTAAACGCCTGAACCGATTATGGTGAAATTTTGTGTGTATACTCGAGAAGTCTCTAGATGCTTTAGATTAACAACTCGATCCGGTAGGTGGCGCTGCGATTGAGATCTAGGGTTTTTTTGATGAATTTCATTTTCCCATATCATAACTGAACATATAACGCCAAAATTTCACATTCCACCACCCCTCAATATTTTTTAAATAAATAACTGATCGTTAAAATATTTTGAGAAATTCATGAAAAATTGACCTTTGAAGAATAATTCATAGTTGTTGTATTTGTAACAAGTAGATCTGTGCACCATAGATTTCGGATTCTGCGCTATTTGACGTACACGTCCATCATGCGCGCGCAACTCACTTGCGCCGTCAATGTCATTATTTTGTCGCTTGCGTTATTTGTGTCTCGATAGATATAAAATAGTATATTTCCCAACGACCATTGAGAAATCGAACTCATTTTTCAACTTTGCTTTATAATAACGAAACGAAGAGATTGAAATGTCAATGTCAAATGTCACTTAGTATACAGTATAGTGTTTAGGCAAGCCAATGTTCGGGCAGGACGTCCGTCGGGTCCGCTAGTACATTTATACAACATGTAAGATCGAGAATTTATTCGTGCATAAACGTTCACAATCAACTTTAGTCCCCTAACGGTTCATTTTCAAAAAAAAAAAAAGAAAGTGAAATAATATCTCCAAAAATCTGACTAGTTTTTTCATATCTTACTGTAAAAGATTAAATTTTCTAACTACTTGTACCTCGAGTCGCTTGAAGGTTGAGCATACCTCATCAACAAGTGATAGATTTATCATATATGGCACATATGGCCACTTCTAAATTCATTTAAACTTATGTACGGATATGTATATAGAAACGCTTCTTTATTCGCAAACGAGTCGCAGCAGGATTAAGTACCCACCCAGTACGTACAGTCAAATAGGCCGTGTCACAACGCGGCCGAGTATCGGCGGATAAGTGCGCGCTTACGCAAACCGCGCAGATATGTCGGCTGCGCGGGCGCGCCGCTTGCACAAGGTTTCGCAGACCTTTGTTTTACGCAACGCGATCGGTTTAACGGCGGGTCGTGCGTTTTCGTACCGCACTAACATCTCGCTGACGAAAATCCGAATCGAGACTTACTATTGTATTCTTTTTTGGCAAGACTACTTTTTTAGGGCTCCATAATCAACAAGGAACCCTTATAGTTTCGCCATGTACGTCCGTCCGTCCGCCTGATTGTCTATCTGTATGTCCATCTGCGGCTTAGCTCAGAGACGCGTACTACCAGGAAGCTGTAATTTAATGTGGGTATACTATTAATCCAGTCGCCAGTGATAGAGTAAAATTTTGAAAACAAAAATTGAAAACATTGCTGATCTGTGAAAACTATTTTCGATGTAGGGATCCACTTGCGAATTATAAGTTTTAAGGTGTTAATTTTTGTTAGTCATGTGTGTCCCCCTACCGGCTAAACGGTTATTCTTGGACATGTGATAAAAGTCATGGTAGTAGTATAACGAAGAAAAAAGGAAAACTAACTAAATAAGCTTTACAAGTTAACGAGTAATAGTCGACCAATTTATAAAATATACTTGGAGGAGTAAAAATTGAAATTTTGTACCATTGAAGATTGCTTAAACCACGTCGTTGGTTGTAAACAGATAGTAAATTTAAGCTTATGAACCATTTGAAATTATGGAATTATAAGATGTTAACGTCCTACGTGGGCTTGTTTGAGACGTTAAATCGTCAACTCGATTAATTAATAGGTTCATAGTATCAAACAAAGATCCCCTTTCAAAGTCCGCATATTGTGACGGGGTACCTACGCAACCCTATACTACGCATGGCCTGGCACGCACTTGGCCGGTTTTTTTTTAAATAAAATTGTACGATTTTCTTTTTTACGATTCGAGAATGAAAAGTATGTCATTGAGACAAATCTCTAGGCGTAAAAACGGGCTTCCGGACCTCCGCCCTTTCCGGCGGATAGCGAACCTGCTGTGAGATTCGCCCCGAGTCCCGAAGTAAGGCGAATATAAATAAACAAATAAACTCCATTACTGTAAAGGATAACGTACAATGGCTCGGCTTTTAGCGCCTTTTTTATAGGGCCTTTAAGGCGCAGCCGCTGTGGAGTATTTCGGAGCCTGTTTGTCTGTATGCGCACGGCGTCAACGGCGTACGTCACGCGTCCGGTAGCCACCGAACGTCCGGTGATTTTGCGCGTCCAAAAAAGGCCCGAACACGCTTTATTTAGAACCGTGACGAATGCTCGGAACGTCCTCGCCGGATTCATTCCTATATTTATTTCGGGGTTGAGCGCGGGCCACGTAGGTAGTGGCGCTTCACGTGCATACCGCGCCGCTGGTGGATTTACGAAATTATTTTAAATCACTGCTCTCAAACATCTTTACATAAACAAAAGGTTTCGATACATAATACGATTTGTTGTATTGATATTGTATGTAAATCGCAGTGTTGTCGCTATTTTCTTTCGAAGGCTAGAATTTCGTATGGGCACGTGCATCGGCAACGGCGCGGCGCGGCGTGTGCGGCGTCAGCGGCGCCGGCGCAGCCTGAAGCGTGACATTGGCACAGTTGTGCGCGACCTTATCGCGGCGTACGAGGCCGCCGGCCGCCGCCTCCGAAACGATGAATACACCACAAAGCCGAATTCCGCCTCCGCTGACTCATCGTCGGCGTCGCGGCATATGAAAGCTCCCTCGGGAATGCAGTTGCCGTGCGCCGACATCGTGTGTGGCCAACGCTCACGTGTCCCTTAAACGACGCTCGGCTACGTGTTCGAATTCGAAAGCTATCGATGCGATTAAACAACAATGGTGTCTTACGTTATACAACCGGGCGAAGGATCGCGAAACCATCGGCGGGCGGCGCGCTGCGTTACCGGCGCCCGATGTTATGCAAATACATCGTACGGTAACGTGGCCGTGTCTTGCACCACGCTTTAGCAACCCGCTTTCAAAACGTTTTGAAAACGCCCCGCATGGGCCGTGGGCGCAGATTCGCGCGATCTCGCTCGAATCATAGCCGTCGCCCATCTCTCGCGGTAGTCGCGGGTAGAACAGATTCGTCTATCCAGTGTCCGGGAGCGAAGTTCGCGATCAGCGCGGATGGTAGTCGGATCGGTCTAAATTAGAACGGTCTAAGTCCCGTCTCGTGCGGCGTTGGCAGCGGCGCGGGCGGCGGCGCGGAATGCGGCGGCGGCGTCTGCCGGGTGGCGCGTCGCGTGCGCCCGACGCATCCGCCTGCCGCGCCCGCGCCGCAAATACCGCGCCCGGCGATGGCTGTCCACGCCCGCCGACCGCTCTCTATTCGCCGTTTAGTTTCACCTATAGGTATATACTTAGAAATGCTCAAAAGGTATGTAGGCTCAATCCTCGCGATTTTTACCCTATATTGTAGATATGTACTTGCAGTGAAATTACAAGCGTATAGTAGCACGGCGGTACACACTAAAGTTAATAAATCATACGAACAATGAACTTTGTTACAATTTTATCATTGAATAATGATACTTTTAAGGAATAGTAACAATCGTAGTGGGATATTAATAAATAAGCCGAAAGTAGCAAACATAATGATTGAAATAAACTCGGATAGAAATCTACTAATGGTAGTTGACGTTTGCATTAAATCTAATTTTAATAAATAGGAGCATAGAAAAGTGCATAAAAAATGCGACGGGTGGTCGACCTCATTATAAAATATTTACAGGAAAATGACAATAAAAAAAAATTTTTTTAAACAAACAATTTAATCGAGATAAACTCGGACAAGTTTACTTCATAACAAGTACAATATTATATTGCAATAAGTAATGAAATTACATCGCACTCTGTTACGACAAATCGGCGATGATGCGTTTGCGTAACAAAAGCGTAGAGCGACGTAACCGTCGTATTATCTGTAAAACTCGAACCTACAAGCTCTAAATATCGAGTTACGCAAAACATCCGTACCTGGGATGATTTGTGCCTATTACGCGAGCGAGCCGGCGCAACCCACGCCCGAGGAATTATACCTGCGTCTATTTACAAAGGATTGATAATTCGTAACAGCGAAACGCGGGGGCTCCGTTGCGTCTGTCGTTCGGTGGAGATCCATTTACCATATTTTTTGTATCTGCATGTATTTCACAAACGCAGCGTAGAAATGACATTTTGGTGCGCGAGCGCAGAACAATGACTGTTCGATGAGGGTCGAACGAACTTCCGACAGCGTGTGTAGACGTCGGAACGAAGTTTCGCATGTAGGCACAACACCCACAACGGAATTAACGCATCCAGCGATTAAACATCCGGCTTAACGCGGTCAGATACATAAATATTCCCCGAAACGAGATGATAAATGGGTGTCGTTCGGAGAATTACATTACGGATAATTTTTTGAGGCGGTACATGATCATTGTCGGAATGTATAAAAAAAATATCTTCTTTATAAATCATACAATCAGGGCTACCGACCGGGCCGCCCGCGCCGCTGGCCCTATATGGCCCGCGTCGCGACCTCGATTTCCTCTGCCAAGGCTCGCGGCGCCGGACACGCCGCCCGGAGATTTCTATTGGCAGTTTCTAGTTTAGCATGCAAAGAGGCGACGATGCACGTACACACAGCGAGACGACGTCCGCGGCTCGTCCGGCGCAATAGCCGCCCTGGAAGTGGCCAAATACGAACGGATACTAACGGAAGTTTGACCCGGTTGCGACAGACGGCCGTGAATAGATCGACGGCTCGACTCTGATAGCCGGCTCGCTCTCCGAATTCCGGTGCGGCGTTTCATCGCCGCCCGTTTAAAGCGTGCGCCGCTCACGGAAGGAAGCGCGTCGCGACTCCTCGGAGAGGCCGGACGAGGGAATTTCTCTTTGCGAAATTTACATATCAAAGCGCCGAAGCGGATCGCGGATCAATATTAAAATTACGGCCCTGTTTACCTTCGCATCGGGAGTTCGCTCCGGCGGTCGGGGGGTCGGCCTTCTCGCGAATTAGTTACCGGGGGCACGAAATAAATAGGTCCTAGGGGTGGCGCTACCGGGAAGAGCACTTGCCGCGCGCCCGACGCCGCGGACGCTCTCACGCGACCCCGACGCCTCGCCGCGGCATGTGCACCGCATTAGAATTACATTGTGAAGTCGACTACTGAGCTTATGCAAATCGCGATTGTCATGCGATGACCGTTTGAATACGCATGAATAGTTCGTCCAGAGAGATGTCCGGTGAGAAAGCGTTTCAACACGAAACACATTTATCCTGCGAACCGAGCACGCTCGTCGCTCCCGACTCGGGAATGTTCTGATTTAAACGAGGATCACACGTCGAAAACTAAATTACCAACGTAGGACGTGTGTTCCATGTCAAGAATTGTGTAGAGGAATACTGTTTTTTATATAAGAACACATATGCCACATTGGTAAATACACATATATCATCATCTTCATATATATATATATATATATATATATATATATATACGATATTAATAAACTAAGGTTAAGATGTTTGCCTCCGTTTTTAGAAAAAACCTCACAATTACTCCAAATAAATTTTACATCATTTCATAGATAACTGTATGCTCTACCGGCATCAACAACTAAAAAAATTACTGTCTTTGGTTTTTGGAAATTAATTAATTATTAAAATTATACATATGCTGCCATCTGACGACTTTAATTTTGAAACAATGTCAACATGATTAACGGTCGGTAAATTTTTTGTTCAAATATTTCTTAGATTTCTCATCTGAGCTTCATAATGTAATACAACAAAAAGAAGAACGTTATAAACAGTGTACAAAATAGGAGACGAATTGAATACCTCACATAAATTTAGATTCATTTAATTGAATAGAATTATTTGTTTGCATAATAATTATAAAAACGATAAAATAAAATGCCTAGGCGCCGAACACTGGAAAATCAAGCAGAAAGACGTTGAAGTCATATTGTATCATATATGCATCATAAAACATTGAAATACGTAATTCTAGAACAACATTATATTTTTATATATGACGCTAACATCTCTTTATAGAGTCTGATCTCTCTACTGACGTACAGATAGCGTCATACTTATAACGATGTTCACAACGCGAATGTGAACTTGCGCCGGCAGATAGATACAGACAATAGACAATAATGAACTATTATGGAAACTCGTTATTGCGACTCGGGCGTCTAACTTCATGACCGATCGGTTCGGATCGGCCGTATTAAAGCACGGCGCGATTTGTACATAACTTCACAACACACGCAGGTATATGCAGGGGTCGCAAAGTTCATCTTTGAGCGGTGTGTCCGTAACCGAATGCACGTAAAACATTCCGCCTTTGAACAAGTTCGGTAAAGGGCGGGCGCGGAGGCCGCCGGGGCTGGTTTGCCGCCGTAAAGGGTGCCGCCGCCAAAAGTTTTGCGAGTCCGACGCCTACGCGTCGCGTTTCCTGTACAGCTTCGACATTCGCGCTTTTGACTACCACGGTATATGTACTATAACAGTATATTTTTACGACTAGCAGTCGCCCGATTTCTCTTAGTCGGAGCTATAGCCGATCACGATGTAGATCCTTATTCCGGTTTCAAATTAATATCGTCGTCGTTCTGCGAAAAGTCATTAGCTAACAAAATGACGTTTCTGAGATAATCAACTATAGATACATACAAATAATGTTTAATCAGCATTATTTGTATATATCGGTATGTGACAGAAAAGTCATTTAGGCAGAACGATGACGATATAAGATTTTACGTTGAATCTGATTACGACACGATGCCGATCCCTATCGCGATAGCAATTGCGAACTGTATAAATATACAAAAAATATATATTCTATTGCTTTATTCCTGTAAATATGATCAAATAATTTCAACGAGATAGCTCTGTTTAGAGCTGCTCTGATGCTTATCGGGAACGAAGTACGTTGCGGTCATTCTCAGGATGATTTCTTAAAAATGTTAACTGAACTCCATGTGATAGAAAATGAAGTTGTGATAATTCGAGAAGTGTTTTCAGTGCTAGTATTTCACCTTTGGGAGAAGTTAACTTGTCTGTTGTAGTATTAAATAAAGAGCAGTATAAAAAGAAGGTACATTTATAAAAAAAAAACTCAAAACTTGCTCGCAACCCCTTGCTTTATCAGTATCAAAAATCTAATCAAAATAGAGACGAAACAGCCACGGATCCGGGATACGGGCAGGTGAGCGAGGGGAATGTTAAATAGAAATCTTTAGAAAATTCGAGTCGTTAATAAGATACGTGACGTTCGAGGGTGCGTAATGCGGGTGTTTCTTTTCACACGCCACGAGGGTGAGGCGCGAGGGGATCACCTGCGCGATCGGCCGGAGGCATCAGGTATCCGAGGCGCGAGCCGGCGGACCCTTGACCCGATTGCGGCCGCCGGCGTTTGTACGCAGCAATGACACGGCTCGCCTTGGGCCGCCAACGATGCCGGAGAGATATTTGCAACAATGGAGGCCAGATAACGTTACAACAGTTCGAAAATCCGCCAGCTCCCTCCCCGGCCGGCCGCTGGTCATAATTAATAAACTCGTTGGGAAACCCTTTGTGCGCGCCGCGATTGTACTATTGTGGTGCCGGCGTTTTTTTGCCGATTCCAGTAAAACAGTTTCGGGGACGGCGCGGGGCTCCGCAGCGCGTCTCACGCACGGGAGCTTTCGTAACACTCGGCCGATTGTCATGGCCGCGTCGGTCGATAATTTTTTCACTTAACGATCACGTACAACTTTATGATGACTGGTCGCGACCGTGAAGCATCGAACGTTGTACCAGTCTACGGGAGTCCATTTTTTCCGGTTAGCCGATTATTTTGCGAACCGACGCCCCGCTAGCCGCTATCGGGCAACGAGGAGCGGAAACGACAATTCACTTAGAATGCAAAGCGCTTTTCGGTTCGAGTCGTGGCGTTTTTGTTCGTCACAAAAACGGTTTCTCACGATCTCACCGATGGGCGGGCCGATAAAAAGCGGAGGAAGTGATCGATCGGTCGCAGCCGCGGCCGCCGGGCCCGGGAGATATCAGCGCGGGGTTGCGGCAACCGTTTCGCCGGTCACGGTGCGCACGGAAACGAGCCCGAGGTGCCGCGCCGGCGCCGGCTCCGCAATGGGAAACCGTGTCTCGGTCAACTTTCGTCGACGATTACCACATAAGTGTCACCGTCGCGGTCGGAATTTCCTCGTTTTGTCGCCTTCGACCCGTTCAAATTCGGACTCTGGACGCGCGTGGATAACGTGTCCGCTTTCAAAACGAAAAAAGTACTCACCTTTGTGGATCGGCGAAAACGAACTTCCTCAGCTTCAGGTCCCTCAGTACGATGCCCTGCTCGTGGCAGGCGGCGACGGTTTCCGCCATTTGCCGGAAGAGGCGTCGGGCTTCGTGTTCCCTCAGCCGCTTCCTGGCCCGCACGTACGAGTGCAAATCGGAATGAGAGCGCGGAAAGATCAGGTAAACGTGGCGGTCGCCCACGAGCACCTCGTGCAGCGGGTTGACGTGCGGGTGGCCGTCCAGCCGGTAGTGCGCCTGGAGGAGACTGCTGCAGTCGCGCGACACCACCTGCGAGCGAGATCACAAGTTGCTCATAAATATATATATATATATATATATATATATATATAATCGTTATCTTCAGCCTTGAAATGGATTTAATGACACGGAGTAAAACGATTAGTCGTCTCGAATTCTAAGCCCTGTAGGTAGGTATGAAAGCGGTATTAAAGGCGGAGGTCTACGCAACGTATGCTATTTAAAAGGGCTAACTGTGACACGAGTAACGAGGTTACGACGTAACCTGAATAGCCCGACCCTTCCTTGCAAATCGAGTTTCGCACAAACGGAACCCCGTGTTTTACGCACGTGGGCTGATCCCGGCGCGATGTATACTTACAATAATCATTTACAAATAGATTTAAATTTCATTATGTATACGAGTGTGTATGATTTGTATGATATAATTTAGACGTCCGACTCCTAAACGTCTACAATTCAGAATTAGAATGAATCATATACGAACGCATACAAAGCGAAAATATAACTCCTCAGAATAAACATGATTATTTTTACGTCGAGAACCTACTTTTTTGCGTGTTACTAATTTCGTGCAACGTCCGCCACACGGCCCGATTTATTATAAAGCCGTGATTCACGTCTCGCATGCGGCCGGGCCATTTCTCTATGAATAAAACGAGCTGGCGTAAAAAAAAAATTTAGGCTCCCCACCAGACACTGCGACGCGTGGTCACGTCCGATCGCGTCGTACGGCCCGACGCCCGATGGAAGTAAACATGACCCAATTGCGAAATATCGATAAAATTCGCCATGTTGACGGAGCACTTTGATAATATTCGGCCGAGGTTGCCGCATACGGGAGGAGCTCACCTACTTTCCTTATCGTTTCGCGAACGTGCAACTATTTTAGGTATAAGACAGATTAGCTTTTGTCGTTCTCGGAGTTCGCTACGATCGTTCACCTTGAGTAAACCCATGACCAACGTTATAACTTACATTATTAATTTCGGCGCATGTTAAACGAATTCGTTATTGCATGAAAAATACGCGCTAATAAAATATATAACCGTATACGTGTAGGATTTCATCATTTACAGGTGCGAATGTGAAAATTCTATGCGATCTACCACAAACAAAAGAAAAAGATAACTGTATGAAACAGTGTACAGCACTGATAATAGAATTTGAATATCAACGTGACATTTTTATCGATGGCACATTCAGATTGTTATGTGCATAAATTTATTCTGAATTTGACGGTAAACCGGTAAGACACATAAATTCACCTGGCCGCCATTGGACGCGAATTTTGTTTTGCCACCTCTAAATTCGAATCTATGATAACGTACGGCGTCTTATTTACATAAAACGTCGATGGTTTTACGGCATTTAGATTGTTCCCTACACCATATAACGATCGCTGGTTCATGGACTTCGATCTAAAATTCTAGAGCACGATACATTGCTGTTACAATAAAGTCCGCGCAACGCAAACACGGTACACGATCAGCAATGAACGAGTCAATGAACGTGTTCGGTGAGGTGGCGGGGAGAGGGGGGCAGGCGTTGGTGGGGCACAGCCTCGCTCGGAGTGACATTCGGCGTGGCGTTATCAACTCGTCTATTTCACAATGTCAATGAGAAGGTCTCGCCTATTTTCGACGGGCCGCGGCCCGGGGCGCCCACGTGCGCCGGAACTGTCGTCTAGTTCCAATAGCGGCGCAATCGATCCACAATGCGACATTCGAAATAATATATCACGCACTGTTCGTGATGCACATCAGTCATATTGTGGCAAGATACGAATATTTTATGTATTTCGATTCTGACAAGACAGAAAATCTTATGCAGGCCTGAATTCTAAAATTACGATAACTTTTTTTTTTGCGGACCGTATTCGATAATTATTATTTTACGAGTCGGCGGTAACGGAGCGCGCGCTCAGCCCTATACAAGGCGCAAGAGACACGGACGCGGCGTCCGCGCGTTCGGCACACGTGGCGGCCGCGTCGGCGCGGTGTTGTAAACAGTCGGCCGGCCGGTGCGTTTAGCAACGGAAATGTTGCTTCACGCGACCTTGTCGCGTTCTCACGAGGGACCCGTCGCGTTCGAGTCGCGCCTTGACAATACTAACCCAAACGGCCGTTTCGTCCGAGCATACACACGCCGCGCCCGCACAACCGTTCAGCTATCATAAAGCACCGCAGATTGCGTACGTCACAGAACGAACTTTGCACTTGAACGATTCGTCGATGTAAAGTTAATTCTACTTCTGCGTTGTTTAACGCCGCTCTGTGTAGTGTGTATTATTAAAATACTTCATTGATGTGCGCACATAACTAAGTATTATTATTGAACTCATCAACATTAGCGCAACTCAGTTTGGCCGTTATCCATACCGTAACTAGCCAGATAGGTATTGACGGCGTTTAAAAAAAAAAATCAAATAACGAATACTAATTTATTAATCTCGTTCGACGATCGGATGCTAATAACGAGAGATGTTGCAGATTGACAAATCGAGTCGGTTATATTTCGATCGATTGCAGCATCGACACATGACATTGTAAAAACTGCGATGGCTGCCGGCCGGCCTACAAGTGCAATCGAGCAGCGCGGCCGGGGCCCTGACATATAAAGTTTGACACCGATGCCGCGCGAGATGTGGACGAACAATGCACGTTGCCTCGCGAAAAAAAAAACACACGCTATAAATCATCTTCATTCATTTTGTGTGAGGATAATTAGTCATTCGGGAGTGAAAAGTTTGAGACGAACGCGGTCGGTAGGTATTTCGTGTAGTTATTGTGGTAGTCGATTAAATCATTTTATTTTCCCTTTTTTTTTTATTTGATTTTCTAAATTGTAGTACAAAAATCTAGTTAGACCGGATAGTTGTTTTCTTCGTTGCTTACTGAACCCAAAAAAATTAAACAGAAACCGTACGCGTCGCGTGTCAAATTCTCAATTTAGTGCGCGTGCCTTTGGCGCGTATTTACAGTGTTTATCGTACGACGATAAAAATAAATAATGATAATAGTTATCATGCGAACTTTTAAGCCTCTTCAGTCAAGATAATTATGCAAATATCTACTTTATTTTTCCTCGATCTAATTGACTAGGTATTGTTGTAGGCATGTGAATAAATTTAATGAATGTGTAACTTGTACATTGGAACAGATCAAATTTATACACCTAACAATGAGTAAGTCACGAGAAATTGTGGTAAAGTTTATTACTTCAAAGGACAAAATTAATTTTAATGAAATTGCCTGCATGTGGGCACATTGACAATGCAATTTATCTCTCCATGGGGCCCCGGGGTGCAGCGTGGGATTCGCATCTCACAGCTTCTTGTTCAGTTGCACCCTTTTGAATAGGTATTTTTACTTACTTTAGAATATGTAAGTTAATTTGGAGCATCAATCTAATAAAATATTAAACTGAAGGTAAGTCGTATATACTTACTAAATACTATAAAGTAATTTTGAGATATCGTTTTATATGTATTTATGTATTATTATTACAATTTAAAAAAAATGTTTTTATGCAATATCCGTGTGAGCCAATATTCAGAATGGCATTATTTGTATCAGTGTTAATTTAAAAGTATCAGTCTATTTAGCCGCTAATGCTGATGAAACTCGTGATGCTAAGGATGAAGCCGGTTTCATCATGCACTACATGGTACGTGTTTTATATTTATTCGGAACAAAACAATAATACATTCGACAATACAATACTAAATAATATTCGAATTATTAAGACAGAAGAGGTCCGCTCAATATTCGTACACAGTTAAAATATTTACCTTGCAGACGTACTCCTCTTGCGTCCGCACGTCCACGCATCTACAAAGGGACGAACCCTCCACTTGTTCTAACAGCAAGTACTTTTCAGCCACTAAAGCGGCTTGGAACTGGTGCGACGGAGGCGCGGGGACGGCCAGCGAGGGCGGCGCCGGCGACGACGGCGAGGACAGGGACGAGGGCGACGCCGGAGCGGACGCCAGCCGTTCCGCCAGCGACGGCGACTGCGCCCGGTCTTCCGAGGGCTTCTGCTCTTCGGAGGCGGTCGACGCCACCGCCGGCTTCGTCAGCCTCATCGGCCACAGCAGCGAGGGTGATCCGGGATCCATCATAACACGGGTACACTGTCACTGTCACTCAACACTATAACGATACACAACACGCGCGAAACGACACGACACACGGTAATCAGATACGAGGAACTATGACGAGATGCCCGACGACGATGTACATGATCTGCAACAAACGGCATTAAATTAATACGGCGACGCGCACACATCGCGGGTGGGATCCGTTTGCGAAAAAATACAAAACGAAATACCATTACAAAATTAGGCGAAACCACGAGACAATCGGCGATTTAGCAAGACCGGCGTGTTTAGTAAGGGGAAATTACGCTAAAATATAAACTACGAACCTTGAAATGATTCGCCCTGAGTGGATATCGTACCAAAACTTGACTGTCCGTGGTGACGAACGCGAAGCGGTTCTATGTCAGGAATTACGGGAACGGTCGTCGAGTAATTCCAACACGAAACGACAGGCCAATATTTTGGGCCGGTGTCCGCTCGGGAATATGATGAAACTAAACAGACACGCGACCAACTGCGGCGAACGCCATGGCGAGACTGAGGACTCTACGTACGAAACCGGCCGGTGGCGAGCGGGCGATTCAACGTCCAATGTCGACACACGGCGTCGCGCGCCCCTCGCGCCTCACCCCCGCGCTTTGCGTTGCTTGCGTAGTACACGACGCGGTGTAATCTGAAGTCGTACGATATACATCGTGCCGTCTCTTTTCGAGTTACCCGGCCGGAGTGGGTTAAAAGGAGAGAGAGTTCGACCATTCATCATCATTACGATTTCATTGCCAAAATATACTAGTGTACGCAACGTGTTGCGGACGTATACTGATTTCCAAATTAAGAATGCAATGCTTAGCAGTATACAGTTCTGTATTAATTATTATTGTTATTGGTAAATGCAATAATATAATTACAGTAAAAACTTTTATTGCTCTCAATAGGAGGGTATATCTGTATCTGGCCGAGCATAACATCTTTTTTTTTTCAATTTTTTTTAAGTAAAATTCATGATGTACGTAGGACATACTTCTTATGAGATCTAGCATATGAGAAAGATACATTCGTAGTGATGCAAATCTAATGGCGTTCTATTGCTTTTATATCCATTCCCATTACAATCATTGTTTATAAATAATCTATAACAGTTATGAATACAATATGTAAATCCAAGCAAGCATTGTCAATGGTATGCATTCCAATTAAATATTTCAATTCAGTCAATTTATGTCAGAGTATTGATACAGCCTAAAAATGGCGTAATATTTCTGTGAGAATAGAAATACTTGTATTTGATATGTATTTGTCGTTAATGAATAATAATATTTTGTCCATTTTTTATTTGTGAATATTAGAGATTTGCGGTTTCCTACCTATTTTAATGCCGGATATTATGATAGGAAATTTTATTTTGAACTATTTGATTTTTAACGAGATAACAATAAATTTGCTTTTACTTATTGGAAGAATGTTCAAGAGCATTGCACAACTTGATACATGAAATAACTAATAGCTGCGCAATATTGCAATAAAATTTATAATAACATCCGCTTAGAACAATAGTGACTTGTAAAATTTGACGAGGAAATGAGGTGTAAATAATTACGACATCAGTTCTCTTATCATATTTTCACAACACGTAGGCATACCTATCGTGACGAATAATCAGAAAGGATCAAAAATGTAGGATTTTCTGTAGACCATTTTTGTCATTGGCATTAGAAAGATTAGAAAATTAAAATGAGAATGGGAGTAGAAAATATTTTTTTTGTAGTATAACAAAGTCCTTATATAATATTAAAAAAATTGTTTAAATAAGGAGTTACTTGGTATTTAGTAGGCATCCTTGTGATCGCAAAACTCGAGAAGCAGTTTGTCGATTACCTTGAAATTTTGACACAACGTTGCATTAGAATATGCATGTGCTTTTATAATACCTGATAGCATTTGTCCCCAATTTTGTCTTCTTACCATTGAACCGTATTGCTAATCCGATTCTAATAATTCTTTCACTCATTGAAAGCTACTTTATCTCCGAGTATTATAGCCTGTATTTTATTTTGATACAAGAATTTGTCCCGGTTTTGTTTAAATCGGAATGGTGATCGATAGAGGTATTCAAATTGAAAGCGGCTCGGAAAGAAGAATCGACGGCCGCGACTGGAATCGAAATTAGTAACGGGACCAATGGTCGGGAATCGAAATCAAGAACGGAGCTGGATCCAGAATTCGAAGCATGAATGAGATTGGTATTGACAGTAAGAACGATCAATGTAAAAGATGAAGTTAATACATTCTATGGCCACGCGGGCGAGACCGCGGGCACGGTGATTACAGATATAAAATGAAGTAAGTCTAGAAAAGATTAATACTGGCTTAATTTAATATTAAAAAAGCGTAACGAAGTAGTTTTCTTATAAGCCTTTTTTTAAACCTTGCCAAAAAATTCAGATTTCGTTATATTAGTTTCCGTGGAAGATGCTATAAAAAACATTAAAAGACGATTGAGGAGGTATGATATGAAATTCGTTAGAACTTCATAAGAAATATATAAATTTTGGGTAATAAGTATAAATACAGACGTTTGCTTAATGTTAATTTCCAATGAATAAATCTTTAAAATTCGTTGGTAAATTAAAAAAAAATATATTAGGAAGTAATTATTTGCTATTTCGAAAGAAATCACGAATATTATCTGTAAAAGTCAAATTATAATAGAGAAAACATTTTAAAATTTGAATAATATATTTATTCCAAAGGTTTTATTTTTTTCATGAACATTCGACTCGTAATATCTTCTTATATGGTACTCGAATTTCGGAATCAAAAATCTTTTCTTGTCTGCTCCTCCCTGAACAAAATCATCACAACGCTCATGATCTTGTTAATAAAAAAGCCGGCAACTATGACAACTCCTCCAAACTCCTCCAAAAATGAAATCTAAGCTAAGTACAGGTTATTCAATGGAAAACGGCGCAATAAAAAAATATCCTCTGAATTCCAAAACCTTCTACTGCAAATTCGCAATTTAGATTTTATCCTCCGCTGGTTGTTGTATCTCGATAAGTATCATTCATACATTTTCACGCTAAACGCACACACCGCCTCCATAACGCGCGGTTAATAGAAAATTATCTGATGACCATAAGCCACCAATGCATGCATTTTGAAATTCAAATACGTATGAAAAAAGATGGGGTTATAACATAACATTTGAAATATACGTCACAATACCTAAAAAACTAACATTTTCACGGTAGGTAATTTTCCCTTAAGAAGAGCGGGCATGAAATTTTCCATGAACATTGTGTATTTCAAAACGACCCTATTCAGAAGTTGCAAATAAATACATATATAGTTTACGTAGCACACCAACACTGCGCCGGCGCCGGTCACAATGGGCCGTAAAACGTGCAAAACATTCGTACACAAAGAGTGCGTGCCCTTGCGTTCGCCTTACGCGACGCGTCTCAATACAAAACGCTGCAATTACAAGACTTTTAACTGTATGTACGCAATAGGCACTGAGACATGTGTAGTTTTAATGTTGGCCGCACGATGCGTGGCGTCGCTATTGTTGCCCGTTTCGCGGTTCTGTAGATGGCTGTACCACCAAATTATCGATATATTTTAACTTCAATCAACGATAACGTAAAGCCAACCGCTATAAAAAAATAATTTTATATAATCTAATGAAGCGAGAGTAGTTTTGGCACTAAGTTCCTTATCACACGTCACACTGTAGAGTAGACGTTTGGCGAATTAGAGACACACCGAAAGAAGTGGCCGACAGGACAATTTTGCTCTACACATATGTAGTTCGTTAGAGCCATGCATGTAGTGTAGTGTGGACTAATTTCAGAAACTGCTGTGCAGATTTTCACATAGTTTCCAGCGATAGAATATTGGAGTACAGGAAAATATGAATCTATTTACACGGCGTGACAAGGTCTGTTTGCTCCTTCATAGGAGTTCAGTACATAAACAAAACGATTCGTGACATCCAGTAATATACGTTTAATCAGTGCGTACTAGTTCCACGCGTACTTAAGTGCACTTTTCTAATAAGAAAATATATAGTGAAAATAAAATTAATTATGTTTTATTTAACAGAGCTCCCCAATAACCTACATAGAAAAAGGTATTATTTAGGAAGGCTATAATTTATGAGCATTTTGCAAAAACATTCTAATGGTATGGTGATCTTTGTAAATCAAGTCTGAAAAAAAATGGTCCTTTTTAGAGCTTCCATGGTGTGCGCTGCGTAAAAAGTTGCATAAAAACAACGTTTGGTGGAATTGTTTCTCTCAAAAAGTTCTAAAAAAGTCCGCAATAGCATATGTCTACCTTTCGAACTTAACTCATAATAACCATTGTTATGACTTTAATATTTAATGTAAAAAAAAAATGCTTTATTTGCGACGATATTTTTAAAGACAAAATATTGATTCTTATCTAAGTAAATATCTTAATCGCCTTAAGTCTTTAATTTAGATAACAATCGCCCTTTACATCATTTAATTTAAATTAATATGTTACCCCAGCTTTTTCATTGATTTTATTGCGCCTGTTATTTAATAATATACAACTAAAGGAACTTCGTTTCAATCGGACATATTTTTTTTTATTTTTTTAAAATCGTATTTGCATTTATTTGTCGACGATTATTACGATATAAAACCCAGTTATATATATATATGTGAGGTACGTCAAACTAAATGCCGGTATTTGACCAGTGCTCGCCTTTGTTTACGCAGTTCGTAAGGTCTGTTTGACCGTCCGCCTACGTGCACGTCATAATTATGGAATGCAACAATATATTTAATAATTTTTCCTAACCGTATGCAAAATCAGTAAGATTTCTTCATTGTTGTTACAACAATTACAATTTCACACTTACGAATGCAAAAATGTTCAATATGGGCTCTGATAAACGTGCCAGAATGTGAACGAAAACACTCGTTATATTTTTTGTGTATGTTGTGCAATTTCTCCGACTTTAGTGAACGGAAGTTGATGACATTTTTTTTAACATAAAGGAGGTGATTACATATTTTATTCCTTATAGACTCTAGTCAAATAAAAATAAAAACTATTAACAAAAAAGTACAGAATGAACAAGGGACAAAATACGTCGGAGGTCTTCATTTTTTTATTACTATTTAATCTTAATAATTCAGTTCAAAGGGCTGCTATATATACTAAATACTAGAAAGTATGAAGGAAAATACAATATATATATATATATATATATATATATATATATATATATTTTAATAATCATTTTATGTATTCAAACAAATAATTAATTTATAACTATATTCACTCTTTCGCAGTGGTGTCAGCGTAGGCATTCGCTAAGTTTCAACATTTGCAATGTGTATACCTAGTTTCAAAGTCATAACAAAATAATTTCGCAATAGGTGTGAATAAGCTGTTATTTAAAGCTGTTCTTTCGGAAATCAATAGCGATTTGTCGTTTAATTGCTGCATTAATAGAGATATTGTCGAAACAGAATTTAACTTATAGGCCGTTTAGCGATACTCTTGTGACACGACTGGGAAATTGTGCAATGAATGTATATTTCGCAAATCCGAGTAATTTTTGCAGTACACAAATAGCGGATGCAAACGCATTAGAAGTTTTAAATTTGTATAGCAATGAAATGTAACGGATATTCAAATGTTAATTATTTGAATCACAGTCGAAAACCTTATTGCTTATAATTTATAATGAGTAATTTGAAATTTTCGATTGTGCGTCATTTGATGCACAATGGCTTAGAAAAGTAATTTATAAACAAATTGTAAAGAATAATTTTAAAATTATCAACAAACGTTCGGAATTACAATAAATGTAGTTATCAATTAATAAGTATGATCAAACCTTTCTTTATGTCGTTGCATCATTGCTGAAAAGTTTTTTAATAAAAAAAGGAGCTCGGACCTCTTCCACCACCTCCTTTCAAACTCACTTTTAACTAAAAATCACTTTTGAAGTTATTTGTCAGTTCCATGTCTTCGTTTTAACGGGTTTTAGCCCGATCGACCGTTAGAAGGAGGACGTTGAATGCAAATTTTGTATTGGAAGTGACATTTAGTTAGATATAAGTTTATAAGGGGATGGTGGTAGAGGTTGTTAGTCACGCAGATGGCATATTATTCACTTTTGGAGAAGTTTCCAGAACGTGATTTCAGATTACACAAATTAAAATTATTTTGCACAACAATTTTGTAATGATGAATTTCAATATTGTTTATGTGTAGGTAGTGCATAGGTAGAATTTGTTTTAATATACAAAAAATCTTTAGGCATTGAAGAAGAAAGTCTTTTCAAAATTAGACCCGGCGACTTTCGTTGATGTTTCTAGAATATGATTTCGGATTACACAAACTTAAATTATATTACAGAATGATAAAAAAACTTAAATGATAAATCATTATCGTTTCAATTAAGTGATAATTTTATCATTAAAGTTCCTCAACGAAATTACACTTCTATTGTACATGTTCCTGTTTTAAATTTTGTTTTGGCGCCTAAAATTAATCCGTTATTACACGAAATTCATCATCTGTAAACTTCAGTTTTTGTCCGTATTACCTTGTACAGCAACTTAATTTTACCATAATATAATACATCTAATAAACTTTACAGAATCTACATTCAAACTATTAACAAAATGTTACACAATTTATTTTAGAATTTCAATTTAATTCGTATGCAACGTTGCAATAGATAACATTCTATCACACATGTTATTTGTTTCGACAATTATTAGCTTAATGGTAATTAATTAAACTGCTATTTTACTACATTATACGGTACTCATGTATAAGTGCAAAATAATTAAAATTAAAATACTTACTTTGTCATTTACCTCCAATATATCTCCGAATATCACAATATCACTTAAAACCATAAATATCACAGCAGAACAACAACAAATTCGTTTATCACAGAAGAGCGTGAACACAAAAAGATTTGTTCACTGGGAGCATAGATCCCTTTGTCGGCACAAAGTCAACTGAACGTTGTTGCGGTGACTGTGTAAAATATTAGTTTCAGATTGCGCAAGATTTTTCTTTATTCACCGCAACACGAAACTTAATGGTCTGATCAGGTATGATACGGTAATACGCATTACGCCAGACGTCACGACGATGACGCGTTGCTGACTTCACGGTCGACCCAAAGTACGAACTGTGAATTTAATGTATTAACCTCGCGAGAATACTTCACTGCTATTTGTTGATAAAATTGTTCATACTCGAATTTCGCGGCATTGTCGCGCCGTTATCACAATCGTCTGTCTATATATGATGACGGGAGTTTTAAGCGTAAGTCGAAATGTCGAAAATGTGCTGTATAATTTGTATAAGTTGGGAAATTCCCACGGAGTTAGTACTTATTTAGCTGATAAACAACAGGATTCATTAGTATCTCTACGGCAATTTCCGTTGAATTGTTTATATTAGAATATTATGGAGATAAAATTAAAAGAGAGTAGATGTCGTGGAAGGATCATTGCAAGCGATTCAAAGATAGCATTTAACGGATCCTTGCAGCTGTAGTATAAACTTTCATTGATTGCTTTTTAAAATTTCAGTAGGATTAAGTAATGCGAATTATTAAAAGTAGAATTTTGATAGGCGGACATATATACGGTTATTTACCTGTGAAACCCACACAATAGTCTTTTACATGGTGTGAGTTTCTTTCAGAGTGATCTGTTCTCAGACTGGCTCAATACGTGTTGGAAATTAAACGTTTTTCGAAAATTGCAACTACTACTAGGATTTTCTATTTAAGAAAAATAGTAATGGTCTTTGTTTTTCTACTAAATTATTGCGCAATATATTAGTTTGTTTATTATCAATTAGTAGGAAACCTGTGTGACCAGAATACCAAACACATTTTTTCCCACTGGTACGAAATGGACGGTCCTTGTCGCGGTTGTGGTTGATACGTCGATTTCGCAAGTGGTTGAATGGCCTTGGAAACTGGCGTTTTGAATACATGTATTTGAAGAATTTGCTAAATTGAAGTTGAATTATTATTTACATGGTACCTGGAATTTAAAAAAAACCTATCAGATTAGTGAGCGATTCTTAAATTTTTAAATAGTTTTCATAACATGAAGAACATTTTATTTGTTTTTAGTGCATACCGTATATTTCATATTTATTTTACCTTAGGAAAAGAGTTGTAATAACATAAAATAAATATGATCTACTGCATTAGTATTTAAAGCGACGAAAGGAAATGTATTCATAATGATTTTATTTCAATTAGGTGTTTAATAAAAAATATATATATATATAATGAATACATGATATTTTTACTACCATATTTAAGTTTTAATTTCTTATATTATTTTTCTTTACTGTTATATCTACTCTCGGGCATCTATTTGGGTTTTGAATTCTTGCATTCTTAAAATAATAAGATCCAATATATTTTACCCTTAGAATGAACATAATAGTGAATATAACATTAAATGGGGTATAATACTTTTCTTTAAATGACATTTATAATGTCATGACGTGTAAATATTTATTTGACACAACGAAAGTGAATGATTCAGTCCTATTTCGATTCCTATATAGAAACCAACATCTAATAGCAGTTTTGATCCTCATTTATTTAGCGTGAAATTCATGCAAAAACATTAATTACTTGAATAAACTTATTTCATTGTTATATACTCACATAAGTATAGAATGTCCAAAAGTTGCAACCAAACAAAGTCTCGATAAAAGGCTTGGTCCGTTTTGGGGTCGGATTCCAAAAACAATATTAAAAAAAATATGACCGTGATCCTACTGTAGTCATTATTTGGGAATGTAAGGACATTTGAATTCTGGAACAAAGAAACAGACGCGACTGACGAATCGCAGGCGGGTGAATCACCGATAGGCCCAAACCCGGAGTGCCCGGAGCTTGAAAATATTTATTGGGAACGGTAAATTAATTATTTATCTCGAATCACGTGTTCTTTTTTAATAATATTCGATAAGGTCTCGTTAAGATAGAAACTATTCATTTTCCGTTTGTTCCAATTAAGATTTAAGGACTTTAAAAATTTCTAGATCACGTGCGATTAGCCCCAGTGTTCCTCGTTTTGCTTTGAAAATAAATCTAGTAAAAGGTATGAAAAGTATTGAAAATCATATGAATACTATAAGGGTATTTGGTGTGTAGCCGTGAAAAGATTCTCCATAAAGATTTATTTTAGCGTCACGTTTGAAAAATATATTAGATTCATGTGGGAATGAAAAAAACTCTTTAGAACTATGCCACTGCTTTAGATATCAATTTCACAAAATAAAGTCTGTTTCAATCTCAATTTTTAAAAATAGGATTTTCATCAGACATCGACGTTTTGAGGTCATCGCAAGCCTTCTCACAGTTTTTATGATGATGCTGTAAGTCTGTACGTGTATGTGTGCGTAGATGCGCGCGAGTTGCGAGCGTGCATGCGTGCTGGTATGTGAGTGTATGCATGTGTATGTTTGTAATGTGCATATTAACTGATTTTATCGGTGTAGTTCGAAAGTCTCTTCCAGTTAAAAATTTGTAGAAATATAATATCGATCGGTTAAAATGTTAGATAATCTCATAAAATATATTCTTCTACTGACTCTTCATCAATCTTTTAACTTGAGTATTAACCGATCGATTCTAAAAACTAATCAGGTCTATTCCCTAAAAACCAGATTGAATGCCTAAAAATCTCATTGAAATTGGTTAATATGAATGAGGGATATCGTTGAAGAAATATTTTAAGTGTTATTTTTCAAATATGTTAATAATTCAGGAAACCGTCACTGTTCATAATCTAATCTTTAAAAACCCTTTTCAAATGTCGCAAAACCTTTAAAGTTGGTCAATATAATCGGGAGATATATTTGAATTAAATACCAAAAACATTTTTTTATATGTTTTATACGAATCGATTGATTTAAATTAGTTTCATGACCTACAAAACAATCATAACATATCGGGAAGTTAAGGGTTGATATGTAGGGTCAAATGTTTTCGGATTATTTTCATGGAATTTAATTATTAAGTACATTGCTTTATCGATCGACTAAACTGCATTAAAACTACTAACAAAAACGAATCATTGACATCAGAAACGGCTTGACAAAGCAAAAAATTCAAATCTACGTTATTTATGATTCTCTCTTAGAATATACTCGATACTGACTAGATACAGGTTTCCTATTTTCTACTAGAACGAGAGATTAATAGATAATAATTAATGTATAAATTAGCAATATCTAGACTTAAGTAGGTAAGTGTTCATTGTGAGGTGTAAACACATTTAAGTATGGATCAGTCAGTGTTCAACAGCTGTTAACACAATTCGCTGAGCGTCACATATTACATAGAAGGTATGTTTCGAACTCTGTCAAATCCTCACGTAGCTCATTATTTGTCTATGAAATGATATCACAAAGCTATATAGGCGCCTGTTTACAGTCTTAGTGCACGTAAAATTCGTTAGTAATCAAAAGTAACCGGACCGATAACTTTAGTCGCAATGTTGTCCCATAAATTGAGGTTTCTAATTTTTCTCTTTACAAGAATCTAACGACAAATCTTCATGACGACACTCAAGCTACTCAGCCATCCGGTCTAAATGTTTGATGAATGAATAAATGAGAGGTAATATGTGCCTCTGTATGTTTAAAATGCCCATGTAGTAACTAAATAGTGTTAATTACAAAGCAACAAACCTTTTACATATATATAACATCGTGATATATATATATATATATATATATATATATATATATATATATATATATATATATCAATAAATAGAACCAAATTAGTAGTAAGCCTTTAATTTACAATTGGAAAAGGACGATACTTTAGTGTTAAAGCATCTACTACACCATCCTACTAATATATTCTCAATGTAAAAGTTTTTGGGGACGTATGGATGTTTGTTACACTTTCACATAAAACCTACTTAACGGATTTTGATGATACTTTATAGAAATATAGCTTATACATAAAGATAACATATAGGCTATAATTTATAAAGATACTAGCAATTGTCCCCGACTTCGTTCGCCTTTTGTTTTATTGAACCGAACTATTACACTTACTCTAAAAATTTTTTCACCAATAGAAAGTTACACTATCCCCAAGTAATATAGCCTACATTTTACTTTGACACTGACATCTTCGGCTTCACACAACTCGGAACACACAAATTGAAGGCGGGTCGGTGGGGGGGCACAATTTAGAACCGGGACCGGGGCCGAAATTGGGTGGGGGATTGTGATTAGAATCAAGAGTGGGACTAGGATCGAAATTAGGCACAGTACCGCGGCCAGAACTATGAGCGTGATGGATATTAAGATCAACAGCAAGATCAATCAATGTAAAAGAGGAAGTGATACACTTTCTTCATCATGTGATCACGTCCACGGGGACGAAGCCGGAGTCGGAAAGTTAGTAAATAATAGTAAACACGATGATGAAATGTGAATGTTGGAATTCTAGGTACATAAGAGGGTCTAGAGGGGCGGAAAATGTATGCAAAAAAAAATGCAAACTATAGTTAATCAAATATATTTTTAGTTATGAAAATAAAGAAAGTAGCTTGAAATTGTTCATATAATATATATTCATTGTTGTCCCATAGCCTTAACATTCTTAGAACTTGAGAACTGGGCTCGGCATATTTATTGCCTTGCCGCTCCACAGAATTCTATATATCCTTTTCTAAATTCGCGTGGGAAAAAGACTTGAGTGCGTCTGCGCGTGAGTGGACACAGAAATGTGAATGCGTCCACTTATTAGTGCATAATAACAAGAATGGCTTTTAAAGTAAAATTTATTCAAGCTTAGTAACTTAGTAAATTATTGACTCTTTTGAATACTTATTATAATGTTATGAATAATCGATAGCCCTTAAACGAGATTCCTTTAACATAGTTATTCAATGACTGGACATAAAAGTCTTCCTTGAAACATGTTTAAAAGTCTATTTAAGTTTTAGACATGCAGACCAGAGAATATTGGACTCTTAGCATAAAGTACAAATAATGAAGACATTGTGAGATAAAAAACATTTATCCGAATTTAGTAAATACATTGAATTTTATATAACTGACAATACAACTGTATTTACGTTTTTAAATTGTAATTTTTAGTAGTAGATTTCATAAAAATCTAACTATTGTATTTGTTCTCATGACGCAACTTCTGAAAAATTTTGCTGTTTTTCCGACTTAACTCGACGAGCTGAGTCAGAATATGGTTTACAGTTTATATATATATACAACAATATAACGCAAGGCTTGTCAACACGATAGCGTCTACAATTCTTTAGATATCTTAATGAAACTCAACACACATGTTCTATGGACGATTACAAAGTTCTAGTTCGAATTTGAGCCAAACTGATCAACTAGTTTAGAAGTTTCAGCATTTTAAAATGTTGAAAATCCGAATATTACATTATTACGTTAAATTCATTGTGAAGCGATACGAGATAAAATGCCCTTTAAGCGCAAATGGTACGAAAAACAGAAATTAGTGGAATCAACTTGATACGGTTAAGTGAGACGAAATGCTCTATGAACGTATATGGTTCGAAAAACAGAAAGTGGTGGAATCAACTTGATACGGTTAAGTGAAACGAAATGCTCTATGAACGTATATGGTTCGAAAAACAGAAAGTGGTGGAATCAACTTGATACGGCTAAGTGAGACGAAATGCTCTACGAACGTATATGGTTCGAAAAACAGAAAGTGGTGGAATCAACTTGATACGGTTAAGTGAGACGAAATGCTCTATGAACCTATATGGTTCGAAAAACAGAAATTAGTGGAATCAACTTGATACAGTTAAGTGAGACGAAATGCTCTATGAACGTATATGATTCGAAAAACAGAAAATGGTGGAATCAACTTGATACGGTTAAGTGAGACGAAATGCTCTGACGAAGTATATGGTTTGAAAAACAGAAAGTGGTGGAATCAACTTGATACGGTTAAGTGAGACGAAATGCTCTATGAACCTATATGGTTCGAAAACAGAAATTAGTGGATAACTTGATACGGTTAAGTGAAACGAAATGCTCTATGAACGTATATGGTTCGAAAAACGAAAAGCAGTACAGTGAAGTGAAGAATCTATGAACGGTTCGAAAACAGAAAGTGGTGGAATCAACTGACGGTGAAACGAAATGCTCGAACGTATATGGTTCGAAAACACAAAGTGGTGGAATCAACTTGATACGGTTAAGTGAGACGAAATGCTCGAACCTATATGGTTCTGAAAGACAGACAGTGGTGGAATCAACTTGATACGGTTAAGTGAGACAATGCTCTATGCATGTATATGGTTCGAAAAACAGAATGGGGTGGAATTGATTTGTTACGCTGAACTGAAGCGAAATGTCCTTTGAGCGTACGTGATTCGAAAAACAGAAACCGGTGGAATCAACTTGATACGGCTAAGTGAGACGAAATGCTCTACGAACGTATATGGTTCGAAAAACAGAAAGTGGTGGAATCAACATGATACGGTTAAGTGAGACGAAATGCTCTATGAACCTATATGGTTCGAAAAACAGAAATTAGTGGAATCAACTTGATACAGTTAAGTGAGACGAAATGCTCTATGAACGTATATGATTCGAAAAACAGAAAATGGTGGAATCAACTTGATACGGTTAAGTGAGACGAAATGCTCTACGAACGTATATGGTTCGAAAAACAGAAAGTGGTGGAATCAACTTGATACGGTTAAGTGAGACGAAATGCTCTATGAACCTATATGGTTCGAAAAACAGAAATTAGTGGAATCAACTTGATACGGTTAAGTGAAACGAAATGCTCTATGAACGTATATGGTTCGAAAAACAGAAAATGGTGGAATCAACTTGATACGGTTAAGTGAGACGAAATGCTCTACGAACGTATATGGTTCGAAAAACAGAAAGTGGTGGAATCAACTTGATACGGTTAAGTGAGACGAAATGCTCTATGCATGTATATGGTTCGAAAAACAGAATGGGGTGGAATTGATTTGTTACGCTGAACTGAAGCGAAATATCCTTTGAGCGTACGTGATTCGAAAAACAGAAACCGGTGGAATAAACTTGATACGTTTAAATGAAGCAAAGTTGAAGTTGAAAATAAGAACTATCTTTCTTTTTTAAAAGCTTCAAACGTGTTATTTGTGCATTTTTTGACAGAATGTATTGATGTCATGACAGAAACGCAGAGGAAACTACATCGTTTGTAGTCTGTTATAGCACTCTCTTGCCGCGGCCGTTTTTGGGCGCGGGACAGTGCATCTTCTCTCTTTTGGTAGATTTCATAAATATCTAACTATAGTATTTGTTCTCATGACGCAACTTTTGAAAAATTTTGCTATTTCTCGACTTAACTCGACGAGCTGAGTAAGAAAATACATATAGTTTAAAGGTTATACACACACACACACACACGCACGCACGCACGCACACTCGCACGCTCACACACACACACACACACACATATATATATATATATATATATATATATATATATATATATATATATATATATATGATATAACGCGGAGCTTGTCAGCATGATAGCGTCTACAATTCTTTAAAGATCTTAATGAAATTTAATATACATGTTTTATGTATAATCACAAAGGTTGAGTTAAAATATGAGCCAAATCAGTCAACTAGATTAGAAATTACAGGATTTTAAAATTTTGAAAATCAGAAAATTACATATTTCACATGAATTACATATGAAAATGAAATGAAATCTACTTCTATTTCGGCTGCCAAATGGTCTTTTTTATACTTCAGTCTAAAACAAACATTAACTAATAACACGTAAAATTAAATGAATTGAACCAATATGAAATCAAATAAATTTAGATAAGTGAATAGTGTGCACGAGAATTACCCTACTTTGCTTATTTTTTCAATAAGATGGTTTAGTGCTGAAAAAAGACTTGTTTTTTCCTCGTTCTCATTAAATACATGAGTTCCGATTTTGATTTATAAGTACATGCTTTTTAACCATTTAAATTGGTGTACTGCAAAAGAAATACATGATTGGACCAATTTTTCTACGCAGAATTAAATTTCAAAACAGACTGATAATCCATATTTTTGGCTGTTATTTGGAGACAGTACTTTACTACAGTTCTCTATAATAATTTTTTAGGATTATGGCATTAATAATAATGGTAGTATTTTTAACAAATTGATAAAATGTTTTTTTTTTTTTTATTAGTGTCGTTTTATTAATAGAAACCAAACCAAACCAAACGAATTACATTTGGTTTGGTTTTTACGTCTTATGTTTAGAGTACACGCACACTACTGCTGTTTAATTTTTTGTATGTTTTAGTATTAATTGTCTTAATCGCTTATTCATCGACCAGTGCCGGTCAATGCGATATGAACGCGCAGGGACACCCCCTCTCGCCATCGCGGTGTTGCCTCAACCATAAACCACCGTCTGAGAGCGTGTAAGCAATTAGGTAAATCTTTGAACACGTTTTTCGCTTTTGAACATTGACAAGTAGGGTTGCCGTTACCATCCAACTCAAAGGTATTTTGCAGAAAAATTTAGTGATTAAGGTAAATAAATATTGCTGACATAGGGAGCGTCCATAAACTACGTAGCTCGACCAAGGGGGGGGAGGGATAAGCTTAAGCGCTACGCTGAGGCACGTAATAGGGGGGAGGGAGTCGAGAGCAAAGCTACGTGGTTTTCTTCAGATGAAAATTTTGTTGAATAAGATAATTTGAGTAACCCCTTCCCCCCGATGTTAATTAACAAGAGGAATCAAATAATTAAATACATTATTTGAAAAAATAAACTGTTAATAAATTAATTTATTATTAATTATTTTATTTTATAAATAAATTAATGTATCGTGAAAAACCGTTCCATTGGGTTGGGAAAGGTCATAGAAAGGCTACGTGAGGCCACATGGGAGGGGGAGTCCTAGAGACTAAAATATGACCACGTGGTTTATAGACGTTCCCATACTCACAAATCAATCTCCCGTCCCCACTACCATTAAAAATAAGCAAAGCAAGAGACCCTCTACTCCCGTTTGATGTTTAGGTAATACTCCAATTAACCCTTATTGCCATTTAAACTAACTTGTATTGTGAGTTATTTTGGTCCATGAATGTAGAATTTGCTAGTAATGTGACTACAGTGCCACATGAACCATCGTAGCCATAATGAAAAAATTATAATATTATCTTAATCCGCACTGCTCGATTGGATATGTAAACGTAGCTTTCTGTACTCTCTAAGTTACGATTTAAACAAACTAGGAGAAGGCTAGTATAGCGGGATAGTAATTCATGCAGTGAGATGGGTTCACTTTTAGCAATTAATAGAAATAATGGGTATAGGTTGACGATGATGACAAGCAAAACACCGGGGCTTCCCACCTTAAAAATAAGTGAAATACACCAGGAAACTATGTGACGAACTGGGATTCCCTAGAATAATTGTTTATGGCTATATAGAAAATGTACAACATACTATCTCGCATAGTCTCTATTTCGCACGTAAGCTTTGTCTGTAATACAAATCTGATAAAGTCAGATAAGCGATACTAGAGCGGCAGTGACGAATATGTGTATTATGCTAATGACAGGCAAATGTCGTTGTAGATATGGCAATTTTATTTTATTGATAGCTGTGCGACAGATAGATATTGAGCGGAATTTAGTAGCAATGTAGCAGTACCTATAGTTTGGAGGAAATTATCTAGCAGGAAAAGTAAGAACTTCATCAGAATTTGAGTTATGTCATTTAAATATTTAAAATAATTAAATAAGTCATTATATTGTGTAATTCTCGTAGCTCGTTTGAATGGAGGATTTTCCTCACAGTTTATTCTTTTAACTATATAAAATCACAACATAAAAATTATCACGGAACAAAATAATCCAATAAGAAATCGAGCTAGTAATTCCACTAAATAGTCGGAAATATTCTAGAACTCTTTTTTACCTAATATTTATTTAATAATGACTATAAGTTCATAGTATATCCACTGAGATCTTGCTGAACATGCGAGTGCAGAGCCCCCATACATAAATTCGTGACAGTGTTCTTTTATATTTCTAATACAATTACATTTGATGGCGAGGACCTGATGTTGGAGCCGGAAGTTGCATAGTGGAACGCTGCAGTGTCTACTAGTAAATTGAGTTTGTTGCGTTGGGTACTAGTAAGTTGGTTCAACTACTTGTAAATTGAGTACAACGAAATTGAGTTCGTTTGATTTGCTTTGGTGAGTCCTATACTATTAGCGTAGTTATCGACTGGGAGTTCTACTTGTAATTATGCAATTTCTTCAATAACTGCGTAATTTACTAGAAATGCAATTCCCATTCGCTTACTCCAAAAAAAAAAAACTATAAAATTAGCTGATTATATAAATATTTGCATCGGCAATCCAACAATAATACGAAAAGTGAATAACGAAAAATTAAAAAATAGCATGGCAAAAGTGATTTTGAAATTATACGTAAAATCTTATTCAAACACAAAAAACCGCCCAAGAGCATGTTGGACCATGCTCAGTGTAGTGTTTCGAAACAATTACTACAAAGAAATGCACAACATATGAAAAAACTACGTTGTTACACTTTTTTCCATGTTTGCCGCACAGAATAGGTATAAGCACTTTTGTTGCCTCTAACTTAAATCAAATAAAAAAATCTTTATTTCGTAGGTAATAGAATTGCATTTGAAATACTACATTAAACAAGTAGGTAGACTAGAGAAATAAGTAGGTATGTCGACCATTACTGTTAAAGTAGTGTAAACCAAAGTTTACCAGCAAAAGAGCGTATCTTCATGGCACTTACGTCCTTTTGTTGAGAAGTGCAGTTTTTTGGCAATATCTCAAAAGCGGTATATCCGAAAATGTTTAAAATGATTTTGATTGAAAGTATTTAATAAGCGTTACCTTAGTATTATTTTTTCATATTTTTTGGGACATATGGTTTAAAAAATAAAGGGGGTGGAGGGACAATTTATGTTATTTTCGAAGCGATTATTACTGAAAATATTAACTTAATCAAAAAAATTGTTAACAACTATAAAAGTGTTTTAAAAAGATCTGTCGAAATGTGTATCACGAGTAGATGTTTGCTGAAAAAAATTATTTCAGCTTGTGTTATTGTATATAATGTATGGAGTGCCCCCCTAGAAATATTTATTATTGTTATTTAACAACGAAACTACGTAGTGGCTTATATAAGACACCTATACTCCGAATTTCATCAATATACATCATGTAGTTTTTGAGTAAAATGCCTGTAACTTACGGACGGACAGACATGACGAAACCATAAGTGTTCCGTTTTAACCATTTTGTTTCTGAACCCTAAAAAACCTGATGTGCTTGTTATCAGTTTGGGTGTTTTCTACGTACTATTTACGTAAATAATTATCACGAAAATTATTTATTTTGTGCAAATGAAATTTTCATGATAATTATTTACGAATAGCTAGTATTAAATGGAAAATTGATATTCACACACCCATGCTTTTATTTATGTTAACCAAAATTTCATTGAGGAATAACTAATTTCTTTTTAAACTATAATTTTTTAAATTCCAATTTGCGACAAGCATTGGGCGCACCATTTCTCAAATTAAACATTTAATTATAAATACATTGTGCTCTTCTTAGAGAGTACTATTTTATAAAGAGTTCCTCTTAGAAAACCTCTGTTTTTAACTAAATGCAGAGTATACGATGTACGTAGTCCGTTATGGTATTCGCCACTCAACTACATATATTCCTCTCAGTTCATAAAATAGACAGGTCGGTTCATAGTAATAAATCGGTATCATCGCTATCACAAATATCATCAAGTACTGTCTTATGCATATTATGAAGAACCCGAGGAATCTATTTGTGAATACGATTTAAATAATGTTAGTTATGAGCTTCAACAAAAACAAAACACTCAACCGCTTTCTCTTGCTTCTTTCTGCATTCTTGATCAGGAAATTATACTGTAGAAACAATAAAAAGTTTTGTACGATCATTGTCGTTGGAGCCATTGATATACTCATAAAACGGGCGTAATACCTACCCACCACTTTTGAAAAAGGCACTATGGGGGCTCTAAATTACACATTGTTTGTACATTTTTTATTTACACAGTTGAAATTATCGCCTACCAATCATACCGGTGTCCATATGGTCTCTATATCCTCAACTTGTCTGGCTGGTTCATAAAACTCTGACCTGCGAGATCTTTCAATGATGGCACTATTATCCACGTCTTCTGAGTGTGATGAATTTAGAGACACATATTATAAATATACGCTGATGTTTTTTGAGAAATCTACGTACAGTACAAGCAGAATTAACAATCTTTTCAACTATTTCTTGGAATTATTTTTTTGAACTCTGACTGTAATGACTGTGGTAACCTACAAACATTTTTTAATATTCTCCGTGATCTTCATAATGATTGATGATTGAACAGTTTTTATCTTCATTTAATTGTGTGTGTGTTTTTATAAAACGAATCTTTAATGGCGATGCATTATCTACGTGAGATAGTATAATATAATTCTTATTTATAGTATAATATTTCTTGGCATAAAACCATCAGAGTTTTGGAATACAACGCCATTTGGACACCTTTCGTTTGCGCCTTTATTAACATAAGGAAAATAAGTTTTTGGTCACCTAAGATCATTGACTTAGTACTAAATGATTCTTGGAAAAACTAGAACCTTCAATTTACTTGTCACCCATAGCTCCAAATCAATATGAAAGATACTATCAGTCGGAAAAAATGGTTTTTGCTTTTTTCGTTTTCCTCTCATTCTTCATTTGGAACTGGAACTTGTGAACGATAATTGTTGCCAATAAATAGCCTTTGAGTTAAATAAAAACATAGGAAACCACTCGCATGTTTAATTTATTTTCAAAAATATTTACACAATATGAAATTAACTCTACACTATGCGGTCGCGGGTGTCTGGATGCGATCTCTTTTCATTTACTATCCGTTCGTGCGCGCTCGCCGTCATCATCGGCTAAAAGCCGATGACGACCGAACACGCCCAATGTATGCTGTTACGGACGACGATATTATAAATTGTATAAATATAGAATTGTATTACGGACAATGATATTATAAATTGTATAAATATAAAATGAAATGTAAATATAGGCTTAGCTCACACAGATTTATGTAAATAGGTATATGTGAGTGATAAGCGACCGTGTCCGTATAGTGCATTAATTTTGTAATAGTACACATTATTATGCACATATAACGCATGATATAATGGGGCTAAGTATTGCATCATCCTCGTGTGAGCGAGACGGGATATGTGGGCACATGATGTAATAGTACAAAGAAATTGCATCATCCTCGCGTAAGCGAGATGGATAATGATAGGTAGAGTAGAAATAGGCGGCGCGGACACCTTGGATTTGAATTCGAGGAAGACAAGAAATATTACTAGCTTCATCTCAAGTTTTTCTAGATCGAATGAATGTAATTTTTATTAATTAGGGGAAATCTTTCGACTAAAGTATGAAAGGGTTAAAAATAGATCATCAAATCTTTTAACGTATGGCTGCATGCACGAAAAAACATGACTCATTGTCGCGTTCCGCTTGAGCCGAGCGTGCGAGCGAGAGCGCGGAACAAGCGATAGACAGGCACAATCGACCTTAACGTTCGGCTTGTGACGCATCTATCTCTCTTCTACTCCATCGGCCGATGCGTCCAAGTAGAAGAGAGACAGCGGCCGCACACAACCTACACGTGAACTGTTTTGTCACGGTTTATAAAGTGAAGTGAAAAGTTAATATGGTTTCCATTATTTATTACAACAATTTCAATTAACTCCTTCTTTGTATTATACAAAATAATGATAATGAATTGATAATAATTCAATTCAATTCATAAAAGTATGCAATTTTTCATCAATGTTTTCTTATGACATTATCACATAAAATTATCGTCTATAAACCGATTTTATTTGCTAGAGTAGCAGGTCTACTCCAGTCCGTTTTTGCTAGTGTCTGGGTGTAATTGTATCTCTGCATCATCTAATGCAAGTAAGGGACGCTGTGTAAGTATATATTTTAATCTTTGAAAAAATTTTTGATGTTTGTTGAGCCGTATCCATTCAGAATCCTTTTTAAGCAAGTTTATTAAGGGGGATGCTAATGTTGCGTAATTTTTAGGGAAGCATTTAAAGAATCCAATTAATACAAGACATTGACGAAGGTCATGGATTTTTTCGGCATATCGAATCTCAAAACAGCCTCAGTTTTTGTATGGCCTGGTCGAATACCTTCCGGCATTTACTTCAAAACCTAACAAATCGGTGTTATCAAAGAAAACATAAAACTTGCTCAACTTAGTCAACCTACCACGCTTCAAAAGAATTAGGACTTCTTCTTAGTTCGTAAAACAGTCTTTAAAATTATTGGAAGGTATTAATATATCGTCCATGTACACAATTGTAATTTTTACTTTAGCGTTCGGCAATATTTTGTTCATAGTACGCTAGAAAATCAGTGGTGTGTTGACAAGCCCGAATCTCATCTGATCATACTCGTATTTGCTCATCCGATATGACAAAAGCAGTTTTTTGACGTGATCCTTCTGCGATTGGAATTGGATAATAACCAGACACACTTCAGTGACGTAAAGAGACTGTATTCAGCAAATCGATCAAGTTCATTCTCAATTATTGGTAACGGGTAATGAACATTTACTGTCTCACAGTTAAAGTTACGATAATCTATATATAGACGTGTTTCACATGCTTTCCTTTTGACAAGTGCAATCGGACTTACATATGGCGAAGAAGACTTGTATATATTGCTAACTAGTATATCTTGTATCATATAACACACAATCAACCTTTCGCCATACGACATACGTTATGGGCGGCAAACTATTGGTTCAGAATCAGTTAATTCTATCGATATTTCGACGGTATTAGTACAACCAACATCGTATACATTTTTGGAGAAGCTTTCTTTACATTTAACTAATAATTTTTGTAAATCTCCATGTTATTTGTCTGTCACGGGGCTAGAATCGATATTACTCGTTTTCTGGTGGTTACTAACAAAAAACACTAAAACAACCTGAAACGCGATTGACCAGCGCGTCCTAGTGAAGAGAATGTTACGTTCAATTTTAGTTAGTAAAAGGAAATATTTTGTATTAACACAGTGCCGAAACCATTATTAAATTTTGTATTTCCAAGGGAGTAGATAACATTCATTCTTTAAACTGCCATATATGGTGCCATTGACATATCCTATTGTGAGTCTCTTTACTGTAATTTATTGTAACGCTTCTTAGATATTTCAAAAGTTGCTCAAGTTTAAGAACCTGTGCCGCTTGCGCGCCATTTCTCATCGCCCGGTCCTCTATCCTATAAACCACTGCTCTTTTCTCTCCTATCTGACAACTAATTAATAATTTTATTTCGCATATTAATTCTGTCCTAAAGAGTCTCCATATTTTATGTGTTGAGACGACATTTCGTTCATGAGATCCCTGTAATCTTCACGACATAAAACAGACTCGATTAGTTTCCTCTTTCATTGGCCCACGTATATTGTAGTATGGATAATGCTTGATACCAAATTTTAGCCACGGCACCGAGTTTGAATAAATAATAATATACAATTTTCTCTTTCGTCCTGACCGTACAATTCGGCGCATTCTACTATCTTAGTTAGCCACGTTAGTATTACTCTTTGGACATTGGGTCAAACTCGGGTATCAGAAGATAGTCTCGTATTATTTGAACGCTTGATTGCTTTAATTATTACCTTAGGAAACACACTGAACATAAAATTTTGTGATTTAAGCATTCGATAATATTTTCTTTTACGGTAAATATTATGATCCAGGGAAGATAATGAAGACAAGCTTCCGTGTCGCCTCCTATTCCTTTTATTGTGACGACTAGTGGCCTTGTTTTGTTCAGGGGCTACATTATAAACATCGTCTGGCTGGGAGCGTTTTGAGCAGCCCTGTCACACCGTCGGTAATGTGGGTTTTATAGCATCATGATGACCTCTCTGGTTCTTAGCAGCGACGATAACGCTTCTTACTTAACCTATAACTGATTCGGTCTGACCCCTCATACCTAGGGCTACCTTGGGCTGACTCGCCAGTAAACTCAGCCTGAACAGTTTCAACCTGTTCTTCAACCACAGGACAATTTTTATCTCAAATAGCGCCGACTGAACTTGACCTCAATGTCGGGGCAACATTGGTCAGCCAAGTCACCTCGTTCCTTGTTTCTATCGATTCGAAAGATATCATCATCCAATTCCATCTTTTAATTCGTTGATCTGAAACTCATGATCAAATAAATATTGCTTGACAGCTCGTAGTAATTTACGCATTATTTATTTTTCTTATAATTAGTTGTGTTACTCTTATTGGGTCGTAAAACACAATATTTATAAAGTTTCAAATCCAATCGAATCCAAAGAACATAAAATATTTTGTTCTTTGTGTTATACGTAGACAGCAAAAAGTAAAAAAAGGAAACGATAATAATAATTTAAATAATAATATACTTATAATAATGTATCTTTATTTCTCCTTTTTCTTTCAAATTCATTTGATATGTGTAGTTAAAACAAAAAAAACTCTGAGAGAGGTATGAATATAAATGTTTAAAATAAATGTAAACCTTGGTATTTTACTAATTAGTGAAAAACATTATATAACCAGGGCGAGCCGGTGGGTATAGGAGACGTCGTTGTAGCTAGGGGTCGATGAACGAAGGCTCCGATGCGCGCGCCTCTCTTATGTGTTTACAGAGTTTGTTACGTTTTCCAACTGGCGTGTTTTCCAAGAATATGTGAATTCTCGACGATCCGACTTGTGAAGTTTGTTAGCAATGGCATTTGAATTAAATAAAAATATAGGAAACCACTCGTATACTTAATTTATTTTTAAAAATATTTACACAATACAAAATTAACCCTACACTATGCGGTGGCGGGCGTCTGGATGCGATCTCTTTTCATTTATTATCCGTTCGTGCGCGCTCGCCGTCATCATCGGCTAAAAGCCGATGACGACCGAACACGCCCGATGAATGCCGAAGTTGACGCTAACATAATTAATTTGTACTAAAAATAAAGTTAAGCTACATGGTACTGCATGAACAATCATCCCAGAAGATGCTCACATTCTTGTAAATGGTGTCTTTACGTCATTGCGAGATAGATATTTTTCAAGTAGATATTTGAAAAATATACCCCAACAAGTCACCAATAAGCGCTATAATATTTGTTGTTGTGCCAGATTTCTTCACCCCACCGCTGAAGCGTAATAACCTTGCACATTTCTTTTTATTTCATATTGGGAGGCGCTTAGACATTAGCGGCCAGAACCCACACTAGGCCACCACGTTGGTTCAGTGCGGGTTATAGTGGCCTAGTGCGGGGCCTCTTAGACATTAAGATCACCACGCTGGCCTTGTGCGGGTCGGGGGTTGCCGCCATCAACATGCTGGCAACATCAGAGACTGACGGCTTAACCTACTCTACGAGATTCGAAGGTATAGTTATGATATGACTTAAGTCATAATTCATTAGTTAATTAACCCGCCGTCTGACAGTGGCGTAGCTACCTAGGGCTAGGTGGGGCAGTGCCCCGGGGCCCTCAAGCTCAGGGGGCCTTCGAATCCTTACCAAAAATCTCGATCGACCTGAACTTTTGTAAATTTCTCCCATTTCCAAAATAAATATGACAGGTTGCAACCCGACTTTAATCGTGACAACTCAGTTGAGAGAAATCCGAAAGTTATACCTAGGAAATTCCCCAAAATTCTTTCTATGGGTTGGCAGTGTTGTCAATTTGACGGATAGCGATATGTTTGTTTTATTATTCATCGATATGCATTTTATTGTGAATTCGAGTTAAGATTTTTTTTCACGAACTGTTAAAGAAATTAATGCTGTATCAGGAGTAAGTAAGCTAATTTCAATAAACTTTTTAATACTGGTCAATATAGTGGTTCAATTTTATTTGATTTTACCACCGTTAAATATGGTAACACTAGCGGCAATAAAATGTTTGCCAGGGATTCCCTTGCAGCGTATCATTACGTTTCTCTTTTCTTTTACTTTTAACGTCGTCAGCGAACAGCAGGATCTAATATTGTATTGTATAAATAAATTAGAAAACTAAAATTATGGGCAATAAGAAGAAACCCAGTGGTGCATTTAAACGCAAACAACGCCAAGAAGAGAAGATAGTAAACAAAATTGCCCAAAATTGACAAGTTTTTAGTCAGCCTTCTGCAAGTACTTCTGGACAAAATATTTCTATCGATAGTGACTCAAATAATGTGGTAACTGTAGTGTTGGTTGAGAAGCTTACTGAAGAAGATTCGACAATTACTGCAGTTGGAGATACCTCCGCCGCCGATCATGTGAACGTGGATGACGTTTACATGGCACACATAAACGGAGGATTTGGAGGAACCACAGACCTCTACATTTTAAAAATGAGTACGATAAATCTTCTTATGACTTGGGAAACTTCACGAACAAAATATTAAGTGATAACGAAAAACGTCAAATTCTTGATATGGGGCCTTTACAGCCTTCAAGACCTTTTCCAACAGACATCAACCAGAATAATAGATGTTTTTCAAAATCGTACTACGTTTCAAGTTCTAAATATGGATCAGTTAATCGTTTTTGATTGTGTTATTCCAAAATACTAGACGCTGCCTATTGTCAGCCCTGCTGGTTATTTGCTTCACAAAGGAATAATGTTTGGTGTATGGGAATTCGGGATTGGAAGCATTTATCAGAAAGAATTAAACAACACAGTTGTTCGAGTGGCCATTCAAGCATGTGCTGTGTATGAATTTTGGAAAAAAAATTATACTAATACTATCGACAAGGAACTTGAAAATGAAATTCTCAAAGAAGCATCATTTTGGAAAATGGTTCTTCAAAGGTTATTCGATATCATACTTACCCTAGCAAAGAGTTCGTTGGCTTTGAGAGGACATCGAGAAGACTTAAGTCAGGAAGGATATCATGGAAATTTTCTGTCCTTTGTAGAGCTCGTCGCCCGATATGATCACATTTTGCGGCAAGTTTTGGATATGCCCAAAGGTAATAATTTTTATTTCTAAGTTTTTTATTATTTTATTTTGTTTATAATTATTAACTGTTTAATATCAGGACTTTTTGAATTTATGTTTTTTTTTTATATTTTTAGGATCTACAAGATATTTGAGTGCAACAATTCAAAATGAAATGATTGAGATTTTGGGGACCAAACTCGAAACCCATCTACTAGAACAAATTAGGGCGTCACCGTTTTTCGCCATCATAATGGATACGACACAGGACATATCGAAGGTAGATTAGCTAAGCATTGTTGTGAGGTATGCAGTAATAACCAGATCGAAAAATGGACAGTCAATTGATGTAGGAGTAAAAGAAGTGTTTCTAGGCTTTTATGCAGCCATCAAACATGGCGCAGCAGATTTAGTCAACCAAATAACTAGGTACGTTATTTATCGACAAAAATATTGATTTAAAAAAATGTGTGGGGCAAGGCTATGATGGAGCCAGTGTGATGAGTGGTGTGTATAATGGTGTACAAAAACATATTAAGGATATTAAGCCTAACGCGGAGTATGTACATTGTGCCACTCATAATTTAAATTTGGTGATAAATGATGCCGTTAGCAGCTGTGTGGAAATACAGATTTTTTTTGCAACGTTGCAGGATTTATATAACTTTTTTGGAAACAGCATCAAACGTTGGGATTTATTGTCAAAATTCACTGGCGAATCGGACACCACTCTAAAAAAAGTAAATCCGACTAGATGGTCCAGTAGGGTCAATACGATATCTGCAATAAAACTTCGTTTTTTTGATATTATCAAAGCATTATCAGAAACAGTTCTAAAAAGTCCTAATAAAGATGAGCGTAATGAAGCAGAGAGTATTAAAACAAAAATGCTAAATTTCGAGTTCGTGTTGCTTTGCGAATTTATGCACAGTGTATTGAACGACATCAATTATGCATCCAACACTTTACAAAAATGCGACATCAATTTGGGCGAGGCAAGTAAAGCTTTAGCAGAAACGAAAGCAAAGTTGCAAATTTATAGAAATGATTTCGAATTATTCAAGTGCAAAGCCAGTGAAACTGCAAGAAAATATGGTATACGTACCCATTTTCAAGAAAAAAGGCAAAAGAAAGTCAAAAAACATTTTGATGAATTAGTCGCTGATCACCGATTTCCAAACAGAGAAGAAATATTTAAAGTTGAGATTTTCAATAATGTACTAGACACATTAATAGCTCAATTAAATACACGTTTTACAGGTATGAGCGCAGTCTGTCATATATTCGATTTTCTAACACCAACATTTTTTATTACATGTTGATGAAGCAACTTTATTACAAAAGTGTGACGAATTCCAAAGAAAGTATTCAGATATAATAGGTCCTAATTTTTCACTTCAATTTATTAATATTTACCACCTAGTTTTACCTCAATTAACTCAAACATGGACTGTTCACCAATTATGTAAGGAAATAATGAGCAAATATGGAGTGCTAGAATGCGACCTAACGGAAGTATTTACAGCAATATTATTATACTTTACAATTCCTGTTACTTCTGCAGCAGCTGAAAGATCATTTAGCAAATTAAAAATAATAAAAAAATTTTTAAGAAATAGTATTGGCCAAACTCGACTCCAACATTTATCGCTAATAGCAATTGAAAACAAAACCGCATTTAAACGAAGGATTTAAACGAAGTCATCGATACTTTTGCGAAAACTAAAGCTAGGAAAAGATTGTAAATATAATTTTTATTTAGTCAGTTGGTAGGTCCGACCTTTATATAATAAACTCTTAAATCTTTTCTATTTCGTTTTATAACTCAATACCTACACCAAATATTAATTGTAATTTATGTTGTTACTGTCTAATATTCTTATTACCTGCCCTACAGTGCACAAAAAAGAGCTGATGATAAAGAAGCTTAGCATTTTTAGTGTATTTGTATATTTAATATTTTTACTTGATAAAACCTAATCAGTTTAGATAGCAGTGGGGCCCCATTTTTTGATTTGCCCCAGGGCCCTTGGTTACCTAGCTACGCCACTGCCGCCGTGGTCAGGACGGAACCCGCTACCATCTGGTTCGAAGAAAGCGCACTTAGCTGCTTCGCCATTATTCGATAAAGACACGGAACAAATCGCCTCAAGCGTTCTCCGGTCACGTAAAAACCATCGATCTGGCGATTTTTAGTAGCACGCAAGGTCGTTCGGTTTGACTGCTGCTGAGTTTTTTCGATGCGATTTTTAAGAGTCAAAGAACGTTTTGAAAAAGAGCGGTAGACCTTGACAGGCATAACAGAGAAAATTAAAGAAGAACTAGCAAATACATCGCCAGAAATTTTGATGCATAATTCTATAAAGCTTACCGAAATAAGCGTCAGTTCTGGTGGCGATCACATAACGGATATTGTTTTTTCGAATTGAAACAAAAAAAATAAATGTCCTAGTAAGCGTAATAGAACTTTTTATTCGTTCAATAAAAACTTTTAACTTTAGCTTATTACTTATGCCCCACCTATTATTTAGTAAAAAAGAAGCACGAGTATCAACAAATATTTACCCATAGATTTACAGAAAATTTCAACACTGAGTATTGAAATAGGTATAATATAAGATTTATAGCTATATATATATATATCATTAGGTACATTTATTAGGTACATTTGTTTATATATATATTCATATTTCGAAAAACTCATTGGTGTGTACTCGGGCTCGAACTGTAAGTCTTTGGATTTATGTCATATATTTTCCCATTGATTTATCACTGCATTTTCGAATATTATGCGTAATATATATAATAAAAAAAAGATTTGGATTCATAGAATACAGAACATTTTCATTTATACCTCGTGCAATGACACTGATTCTTTGTATTTTTGTTCTCATAGAGATTTAGTATTTCGCAATACAGCACTCTTATTACAAAATATGGTGAAATCTAAAATTTCACTTATATAAAGACAGAGTTCTCGATAGCGACGCCATTTTCATAGATAATAGTGCTTGTAAATGGATAACGATGTCTAAATAAAGTAGGTTACTTACGTCGGTTAATGTTATCCGCTGTAGAAAGTTTATTTACATAAATAAACTTTCGGGCAATTCGGTTCATTCGAATCGTAAAAAGTATGACTATGAAAATCGTACAGAACGTGAGTGCACGTATGGATGTTAAAAGCATAAGTGGACTATAGATAGCCAACGAAGACGGATTACGGAAACGGAAGACAATATATATGTATTACTAGTAATTTATGGTATGAAAAAAAAAGCACTGATTAATAAACATATCTACATATAATTATAATTTTGAATTTCATTTTGTAAGTAAGCATATCTCTTGATTTTATTTGATTAAGTAAACATGTTGCACTTGTTTCTACTTATAACATTGAATACATACTACAAACTGTTGTTATATTATAGAACGAAATATGAATAACGTTTCAGCACTAACTTCAATGCAAGATTTGGATATATAAGTATTTATATGTATATGTTAATTAAAAATAAAATGACATAATTTGTATAATGTCGTCGATAAATTAATCAGTATAAACGGAGGTCCATTGCAAAAACAATTATTAGCGTATGAAAAAATTTAATTACATTTATCAAGTATTGTGATATTGAAGTGTTTTATAATTTGACATTGAATTAACATATAATGTTCGTTTTGAATATACTTTGTGAAGTTGAAAGATTCGTCGACTCTATAGAGATTTACAACGTATACGAGTACAATGTTTAAAGTTTTGGGATTATCAACAAGACGATTTTTTGGTCTAAAGATGATGATTTCGATAGTGACTAGGTGTTCAAAATGATGATTCCAATCAACCCAGTCGATAAACGTGGTGAACTTCAAATTGTTTGTTTTAGATCGCTGTTCAAGACTGGTCAAATGTGCGGGACTATGACAAAGATGTAGCGATGAATTTTGCTTTAATAGAATACGTAATCATTACGACTATATTTAGCATTATCCCGAAATTAAATGGGAATAAATTACTGTATTGGCATGACAATATATAATATTGCTTATTTTTAATTTTTAAAAAGTGTATTGAGAAATGGACTTTGGACTGTCTATACGATTAGATAGGTCTAATTACAGAAGTCAAACAAAGAATTTAACTCGGCTGGGTAACGTTTGGAAAATTATAGGCACAACATTTTTGGACTTTTACTGCTTGTCTAGTAGCAGATTTAACATTGGTCTAAGTGCAAGTTGCGTTAAGGGTGTTTTTAATGAGATGAAATCCAAAACTACAAAATTCCGAAAAACCGGAGTAACCACTATAGCTAACAAAATCGATAATTTAAAGTGGAAATGGGCAGGCCATGTCTTGCGTAGTGATAATAACCAGGAAACTAAAGTTGTGGACTGGCGACCCTGAACTGTACGACGCAACAAAGGACGGACCTCCCAAAAGGTGGCCTAACGACCTCATGCTAGTCGCAGGTCACAAGTGTAAGACTGTTCGTAGTGGAGATCTAGGGCGGTCCTAGCTAATTATGATCACTTTATCAATACTGCCACAATCCGATTACACTCCTATCACAGTGGCGACATATAATCAAAGGATATGATCTTGTTCAGTAGAGACATTTCGTTATCCATAAAATCGATTTAGATCTATTTGGTAGCTTGAGCGTCGACCGGATGTGCGATATTAGCATACCCTCTTTCCTTGTTTCTGTTCGGAGTTGGTATTGCTATTGGTATGTTTTTTGTCACACATACCGGGCCCCACATATCATTCGTAAGTAACGCGTTTATTGCTTGGTGATCTATTAGTCCTGAACAGAATACATAGGGTACTTTATCCGGTGGTATTACAATGTATAAAAACCATAACTGTAGATCTGCGTTCGTTCAGTGGAAATGAATAGACATTAAGTGTTGAGGTGTTATCCTTTCTCTGGCAGATTTCCGAGTGACTATGACCCTTAATATTCGCCAGGCACTGGTCTCTTTCAATATTCTTTGTGTACTTGGACTTTTTGGCATCCTTACCCGTTTAGATGGAAAGCGATCAGATCGACGGCAGTTCCTTAGTAGATAAGACATTTTCTTATTAATTGTGATGTTAATTGCGTTAGCTCGATTATATTTACATATCATCTCACGGGTAGCAGTCTTCGTGGCTGAATCTGCAACCAAATGGAAACATTTTGAATCTGTGGCCAAACGAAAATATTTGAAATCAATTTACTATACATAAAACACGTACGTATATGAACATGTATACGCACCTAAATCTTTAGACGGTGAGGCCAAGTTTTGCGTAAGGAGCTTAAACCGGAGACTTCGGGATAGAGGAGTGTTCATCGCACTGTGTCCAACTCTTTGATCAGGTCAATAAATTCTTATATAAAAAGCCCACGTCTAATTGTTTACTTTCAGAGCGATGCCTAATATAGATGGACATTATTATATGAAGCATAGAGTTTAAACTATATGATTTCATATTCTATTAGTATCATAATTGCTAAATAAATTAAAATTGGTTGTATTTAGTTATGTTAAATTATTACACAATAATTTCCAAATATTGTGTAACAATTTCACGTCATAAGGGTATTATGTTAAAATATAAATACGCATATCATTTGCTTTATCATTGTGTTTGCTATTTCTCTTAATCTCTGCAGGCGCCCGAATCGAAGATGCATCGTCACTCAGGCCCCGACGGTCGTGGTGGCGGATAACCACTCGTCACTTACCATTGCGGAGAGGATGTTTGGTAATGACGAGTCATGGGACGCGGTACGAACATTCTGTGAAAAATTAAGTCAGTGAACGAAAGCGTGAAGATGTTCCTCTGCTTGAGATTCGCCGCCGACGTCTTGAGCGTAGGAAAAATATGTATGCATCAGGCTGGAAGACCGGGCCCTCCCTTAATTTATGCCCGGGAGCATGTGGATTTGGGGAAATCTGCCATTAATATATGCGCACGACATGACTTTGTGCGTATTTTCACACGCTGCCCTTTAGCTGCCAGGGCGATGCACGATCGCATGATGAAGTGCTTCTTAACATAGAAGAGCCAACGCCATTTGGTCACCGGACGAACGCTTAAGCGTACCTGTGATTCCAGCACAAAGTTACAAAAAGGACATCATGGGGTTTAATCGATAGGAGTCCGACATAACTCGATTGGCCATCCCCAGGTTCCGGGTATTCATGAGGATTTCCCCATTTATAACAAACTATCGCCAGTCAGCGAGACGAAGGGATTCTCCTGACCTCCGTTCGCTATCCTTATCCCGAAGTTCCAGAAGTGTGACCGAGATAATCTCGTTGTATCGCAAAAACACTCCATTTAATTTTCTTTAATAATAAATGTATATTCTAGGATTTATCACACAGAGGCCCGCGTTTTTATATTACATTACATCCCAGAGCGCGTGCGCTGGTGTTATGTGATCTTCGGCCCGTTGGGTTGTGTGTCGCCATTCCGCGCAGCCGCCCCGCTCTTCTTTCCTTAAGCCTTTTTTCTTTGTCAGAACAGATTATAAATGTTGGGATAAAATTGGCGTAAACAATCCCGGATTTTATTTATGTATGCAGTTCTATCCATAATTTAAGTTACTTTAAGTTCAATAAGTATTTATTATTAAGCACAATATAGCCAAAAGTAAAGGTGTTACTATAGAAATGATTACTGCCAATTTTTTAAAATAACGCCGTTGTATTTTATTTTTGAAAGTATAGGCAACTTAAAAAACTGAATTGAAATAGAAAACTTTCAATAATAAGATATGTATTTTTAAAAATTCTTGTAGCATGACGTCATCTATCTCTTGTAGTTGTTAACGCAGAGCTCATGAACATTTGAAAAGCAAAGTCCGTTCTAGAAAATATTGATCATTATTGCTTTTCATTTTTACATTTTTTTGACCTTCGTTTTAGCTTTATTATCACATTCCAAACTTATTGCGTTATTTATTTTAGGCACATATCTTGAGTTAAGTTTAACAAACCTATCCGACACGACGAGATCAAAAATAAACACTTGTCCAAAGAAATTTTAATTATGGTATCATACTAGAGCGCACAATGAAGATAAAATGATAATTTATGACTTGTTAGATGTAGAGAGAAAGCTGTTCAATCTAGTGTGATATGCCTCATTGTAACTAGTCAGCAAGCAGGTGGCAATGTAATGACATAGTTTTACTATCAAAATAATGCCAATATCCGCAATACAAATAGAGCATTAAAATCCCTTTGCTTTTATTTTTCAGTCGTAAGTAAAAACACAAATCCGTTGTGAAATATAGAAAAATCAGTAATTAGGCGACAAATTCAGAATCTGTGAGCAAGCTAATGTTAAGAGATATGTAAAAACAAAATAATCGATAATAAACGCACTTTTGCAAACTCGAATAGGGTTAGGTTACGTAACGAATGACATTTGATAGTTGACATTGATACTAGTCAAATAAAAAATATTTATATTTCGTAGGCTTTAGTATAATACTTGAAATACAACATAACATTTAAATAATTTACTGTTTTTTAATATAACCACTTTTTTTTATTACCACTCGTTCGTAATTAATGCAGTAGTTATTCCTCAAAAAGAACTTACAAGAAGTTTAAGGGCAGCTCTGTTCAAACCTTGAAAGAAAAATCGTTCTGTCCATTTTCTTCGTTTTGTTTTTATCCTTTAAATATACAAAAATTGTATTATACCCTTTATTACAATGTTTGTTTAATAAAGACTTTAAATTTGTAAAAAGGTAGATTTTGTATATCCTCAGGAATCTTATTAAATATGCGTTACACATAGCCCCCTAAATGAATTTTCGATCTACGACTGATTTTATTTTTTAAATTATGCAGAGGTACAAATCGACTTAACAATTATGAAACAGATGTGTGACTTCAGACTACAAGAAACTGAAAACAAAATATATTTTCATACAAGTCAAGGACAAAAAAAAGTCTTAAGTAAATAATTTTTTAAATATTGAATTTCAAAAAAAAAAATGTAACGAATCTTAATTGTTCGAAAAAATTGTGGAAAGAAAATTTCAAATAAAATTTTACTAAGAGCACATGTAACAAGAATAAATTATCGATATGTAACAATTAGCTTGTAAATTCAAAAATTTTATCATAAAATATGCTTTAAAGTTGAATATGAATGTGATTACATCTCTATCACAACAATGTATTGTGAGTCGTGTTTTAGAACTTCAAGTGAAGTGCTGCCGGTGTTGACAGAAACTGTCCTAATCGTATCAGCCACCACTTGGCTAATATTGAAAGACCACTTGATTATTGCTATTTGTGTAGAATAGATACAACTCAGTGTTTAGGGTTGAGGCAATAGGACACCTAAAACAAATGCCTATAATATATAGGTATCCAAAAAATCAAATGCAGGAATATTCTATTGTCCAATTTTGAATGAATACACATATACGTTTTGAATTGATTTAATTATTTTGACTGATATTTCATCTCATTCTTATAACATCGCCAATTTTTGTAGCAATTTTTTTCTGCTACAATTACCAATTCTCAAGTTAACATATGATGATTCTATGAATGCCGTTTCGATTTCAATCACGGTTCTCATTTAGGAACATAACAGTTTATAAACAAAATTTAATATACATAACAAAAAATTTAGAATCGTTTAATAAAAAAACTGACTAAGCTGTGTCGTCCACACAGGTCACGAATTCATTTGGAAGACTCTGTGTGCACATGTTCAGAAACGTTACCGAGAATGTACAAAATATAGCCTTATACAAATTTGAAATGATTGTTAAGTAAGCGCTTCGTAAGAAAGGGTATTTCTGAAACTTTAACGGAAAATGTTAACGGTCGCATTTCAAGTGTTATTCTATAGCCTAAGAAATAAAGATGTTTTGAGTTTGAATGATCGATGTACTAAAATCAGTGGCTTAAAAGTTTCTGTCACAGCAGATTTCTTCAAAATAACAATAATATCATTAAATGTTTTTATAATAAAATAAAATGTTCACTAAAATATATATTGTTACAAGTAACCCTGTACTATGTTCGTTTATGGCATACTTAATTTTAAAATAATTAATAGCATTTAATAATCATATAGTACATATTTCGGTAGTTTATTTGATCTTAATATCGACAATTATTAATGTTTGATATCTTGGTGATAGCATTTGCTATGTTCTTCACTGAAATTTCCCAGATATTTCTGGTAAACTCAAGGTATCCATGTCGAAGTATACTTTTAAGTAGTTTAATTTGTGAAATTTATTTAACATTGATGCAATTTTATCACTGTTATTTAAAAATTGTTTATCAATCACTATAATAATGATAATATAAGTTTAGTTGTGGCAATCAGATCATTCATTTTTGTAATATTTTTAGGGCTGATTGCGAAACTGTGACATTTTGAATAAAATGCCTGAGCATTTTGTTCAAAACTACTAAACGTATACTGATGACATTTATAAAATAGGTGTGTCGTGTAAGCTATTATTTAGTTTCGTGGTTAAATAACAAAAATAAATATTTCTAGGGAAGGGGGGAGGGGACACTCCATACATGTAATAGAAGCTGAAAAATATTTTTTTACCAACGTCAACGTGTGGCACATATTTCGACTGTTTTTTCAAGAACATTTTAAGGTTTCCAAGCAATTTTTCTCATTAAGTCAATAACTTTGGAAATAAATGCTCCCAAAGTTGCAGAAATTGTTTCGCCCTATCTATTTTTTAAACCGTATGTCCAAAAATATGAAAAAAATAGCAAAGGTAACGCTTAAATACTTTTAACAAAAATTATTTTGAACATGGTGGGATATAGGTACTGTTTTTAATTTACATATTACCAAAAAACTGCGCTTCATAACAAAAGGACGTAAGTGCCGTGAAGGTACGCTCTTTTGCTGATGCACTTTAGTTTTCATTAGTTTAAAAGTAATAGTCGACATACCTACTTGTTTCTCTAGCTGTAGGCGACTAAACGTGCTTATAACTATTTTGTGCGGGAAAAATGGAAAAAGTGTAACGACGTACTTTTTTCATCTGTAGTGCATTTCTTTGAAATAATGGCTTCGGAAATCATTATAAGCATGGTGTGACATACTCTTAGGCAGTTTTATAGCCTTAAATTACCAAACGATGCTATATTTATAACGTACAATAGTAGATGATAGAGATTTAAAATTTTTATTGTATTTGTATAGTTCCTAACGAGTGTTTTACAGATTATTAGACCTAAATAAATAAACATGTATTCTATTTTTGTTGAAACTAAATACACTGGAAAATAAAAAATTACTGTTCAAATCAGAATGACAGTGAGAGCGAAAACCAAACAGAGCGAAAGGGAAAACAAGACAGAGGGAGAAGAAAAAGGAGACGAGTTGAAATCCGGAATAGGAGCAAAATTCAGATTAGTGCTGGAAACAGAATTAGATCTTGGATCGAAATTTTAATCTGTATCAAATCTCCATCATCTATTGAGAGAGACCCGCGATCAAAGCCGATATTATATTTGCTTTATTTATATATTGTATTACATATGCTGATATTATGCAACTTAATATGCAAATATTAATATGTAACCTAATAAGTCTAAATAATATTAACCTACAAATTGTCATAATACACAGATTCATTAAAATCGAATAGAATTAAATTTTTTTTTTTATTATAATTACGGTATCATTAATATCTTTGAATTATATACTTAGTTAAAACACAAGATACTTTAATTTACATGCTCATTGTTAAAGTAATTGTAATTTCACTTGGAAATGCTATTAATATGATGAATGTGCACCCTGCACTTTGTCCATTTGTCACAAAATTCAGAATACCAATCAGATTGTAACACGTACCTAATCTATACTGAAATACCTGAAGTTATCAAATTCATGATTCACATAATAATATGATAATTTGGCAGAGATAAGGAGTGGTCCCGCATTAACTACTTCGACGCGATTTGCATATCGAACGATATCGTATTGAACAAAGAGAGTCAATGTTACAATAAATTGTATGCAATAAACATAATGACTTCAATAATTCAACATTGGTTTCGACTTTTCATCTCTACAATGTCATTATGTCTGTGCCCGTGTCTTATTGGACATTTCCATTGCTATTTAGAGTCGTTTAACTATTTATTTTAATATTATGCAAATGAATATAAATACAAATACTATATTCGGATGTTGTTTATGTTTCAATTGAAACACGACAGTAAGAGCTTAATGTCAACAATTTAAATTACTAAAGATAGATTTTGTGTAAAGTTAGTTTCGTATTATTGCTACAGGTTTCTAGGTAGTATGTATTTCGAAAATAGATTCAGAAATGAAAAGGCTAGGAGAATAGTCAGCCAGTCAAACAAAAAAAAAGTATTTGGTTTTGTTCACTATTATCTTGTATAATGGAATCTGCGGCGAGCCTGTCTTTCTTATGGGCTACTCCGCTTTTCTTCTATCAAAAATGCAGTTCAATTTTTCGGGGTTTATCCCGCCATTTTTCAAATTTGAAACACAATATTGATTCCTACTCTCTGTTACAAATGACACGATTCAACGACTTTCGAGAAGTTATAGAACATAGAACTCTGTAAGAACAAGGAAACGACATTTAAAGCAATTTCATTAGTTTGTCGATTCCCTGCACCTGTTAATTTTTATAATATTGTATTTCGCTTAGTACTGTCTCCAACTTGAGAAAAGTATTGACATTTGTCGTTCTATACACAATCGGAGACGTCTCTTCTAAGCTGCCAGCATATTGAGTACGGATTGTCAAAGTAAGCACGAAGAAATGTAATTTCTTTACATAAATATTTTTGGTCCTTTAATAGACACAATACTTAATTGGTTACTGTTAAGAACATAATCTTAAGATTTGACATTATATATAAAATTTCACGGATTACTTTCATGAATTATATTTTTGCTTTTCGTGAAATTCTCCGTTAGAATTATTATATCTGTAATTAAGAATTCTTATTTTATTTATATCTTTATTATATTATAAAATTAGATGGTGCTTAAGTGGTCCCAAGCATTGCCTTGGAACCTGAAAATACCGCATTCGAATTCTGACCGAGACGGGCAAAATTGACCCATTTTTCGCGAAATTAAATCATTCACTCCGAGCTTTAAAGAACATGTTATATGCTGTCCGACCCTTATGTTTACAACATACTAGTGACATCGGTCGTTAGCAGTTTCCAACAAGCCCTGACCCAACGTTGACACCAAGCCCTTCACACTGAAATTAAAAAATTGTGGCAAGGCACATGCATGAGCACATAAAGGGTAACAAAGACTTGATTAGACAACGACAACACAACAAACTGGACGCTTAACTTTTACGTTTTCATAATTTTTAATATTTTTTCATTGATCGATACTATAGAAAAAACATATCGACACAGAGTGAGCGAGTCAAGATAAAGTTATCGACGTACCCTGCGGCATTCCTAAAGCGTTACTTTCGTGTCTGTGCATCAATATTATGAATATGATTCAATGCGTACGTGCATAATATTTATTATAGCTGTGGCGTTAAATGCGTGAGTAATGGAACGACATTCATTTCATTTTACTTATCGTATGCAATCTCAATAATCACTGCGAAAGAATCCAAGCAAATCCTATCTAAATCATTAACGTTGTCGGATTTAAAACAATGACTAATTTTCTAAGTGTTAGCGTTCAGCATTATTGTCACTGTTGTAGAAAAATTAATAAGGTTTTTATCATCCGACTGCTTAGTCTCTCGAAATATTTTTATTACACATTGCGGAACTTGGGAGTATCGATGATGGGTTTGGAACTAACCTAAACCTTCCACGATAGCCCAGTGAGTGTCGGGCGTTGCGGGTGTTGGCTAATGACTTTTGTCATTATCGATACCATTTTACGACTTTACTCAAACCTCTACCCCCTTAGGTTTGATTTTTACTAAAACGTGAAAAACAGGAATCTCGTACCGATTTTCATAACTCGTAACTCCAAAACTAACGGTACCTCCATACGAACTTACACTCTTTTTTTACCCGCTTGGATGGAATATCAAAAAGATCCTTTCTTAGCGATTGTCTATGTCATTACAGATATACTCTGTCAAAAATTAGTGTTTTAAATTCAGTGCGTTGGTGAGTCGGTTAGTCAGGATATGTGCTTTTGTGTGTATAGAATACATAATTCTTAAAATATTACTATTGAGAGCGTTGAAAGAAATGGATTTATTTTAAATTAACGTAGATTTAATTAAGGCGTACAATAATCTCATGAAGTATTAGTCATTACCGGTAGCGCCTGCTTCGTTTGTCGGCGCCGGCTATAAGCTGACTAACGCGGAAACAAAGTAATCGATTGTAGACGCGCGTCACCCATGTTTCGTAAAAAAACAAATCTAATCTCTGAAACGAAGGTGTAGAACATAGGATATTGTGCGTAATGTACTATACATCTTACTCATTGTTTTAGGGTGTAAAATATTTTTTTTCCGAAAGTCTGTATTTTAGGATGATTGTTACTCAATCAACGCTTTAACGGCTGAATAGAATCATCTGAAACTGTACAATAATATAGTTTACATATCAGTATATTATTTATAAAGATTCTAACCTTTGCTCGCGATTTTGCTCGCTTGATTGTAGGACGAACTGTTTACTTGTGCCGATTGGTTATTGGCAACGACAATGCTCAAGGGAGTTTCAAGTACAATATTGGTTTGGGATGAAAATTGCGAGCAGGATCGGCATTAGGGTCAAGAATGTAATTGAGATTTTTCCGTGGCAAAACATTTGCGGCATTACGCGTATTGTCGTTGTAAGAACGCGCGTTTTTCTGGCGTAAAATCGAAAGCGGGACCAAAATCGGGATCGTAGTTGATGACGTCATCAATCGATATAGATGATGTTGTGTGCCGACGCGAGCGGAACTGGGGATGAAGTATGTACATTTTGAATCAGAATCAAAAGCGGAGGCAGGACTGAAATAGAAAAAAAAAAGGAATAACGTTTGGATCATAGTTGACTGAGTGATCGGCCTATATGAATGATGAAAGAATTCATTCGACATCCACGCGGACGGAGCCGCGGACAAAAGTTAGTTGAACTTAAAGGTAAGATCGACGTGAATTGCCTTCCAATCAGGTTTATTTAATTCGATAGCTACGAATTAGAATACGCCATGTCGAACAAGCCAATATTCAAAATAAGGCTGTCAATTATGAAGCATGGTCGACAAAAGTAAGATTTATTTATAATAAAACGATTATTAAACGATACATTGACAAAACAACCAAACTGCCTGTCTATAACAGTCGACTGGTTTTCGCCTGCCCTTTGCCATTCTTACGACTCGATCAGATTGAGCATAATCGGACTTGATTATCACTAAGGGAGACTCTAACATACCAGTTGTAGTAATAAAAATTTTATATATTTAATAAATTTATTTAATTAGCACTTAAATCTAAGATAACATCTTAAAATACAAAACTAGTCCAAAACATACTTGAGAAAATTAACAAGGCATTCTGTGTCTGAAGAACCCGCACTCCACCGGAGTAATTTAAAAAAATATGTTACGGCAGGGTAGTTTGTTTAGTTTTTACACAAAAGATTGCCTGTTAACATTTTTTGTAGCGTATAGTAAAATAAATAAGCCTACAATACTAAAAAATTGTGTTACAATTCAAATATATTTATATATTTAAATATATATAATATATTTTCCTACAAATAAATGTATTTATTAAGATAAAGAACGCGCACCTCATTATAAAACAAGTACATGACTGCGAGGTAAATTATACAGTAATAGTATAAAAGTAAAAGTTTAATAAAGGTATTTGGATAATACAAGTATTTGATTCTCTAACCTGTGTAACAATGCACAACATTAGTACAAAATAGCTCAAATACAAGTAAACGAAAAATGTACTTGTCCTTGCTTTATCCTATACGTGTTAAGTCTCTAGAACCAGCTGGTAACATTCGCTGTATAAGCATAAAGCATGAAACTTTGCCGCTGTGAAGTTTGTCACGAAAGTGCCGCAATGGCGTAAAATAGGAACGCGGTGAAGAAGAAGGAGCGGTTTTGAAATCCACCAATGTGAGAGATGAATATTGTTTATTTTAAACAAACAAAATTTATAGATGGTTTATACCGTATGATCTTGAATTATTGGGTTATGTGCTATCTAATTTCCAGTCTACACTATAATTTTTTACTGACAATGTTTACATCGTTTCATGTAACTAGCTTCATGCACATAGATCAGGTAATCAGTAACATCTATTGTTTAATTTATAATACTAATGTTGTTGCACGATGTGTCATCTGATAAAAATATATTGCATTATTTTTTCATAACTTACCGTATCAATTATATTCGTTAATTTCTTATGGTAAATATGTAATTACGCCTTTTGTTCACTAAGTGTCCTATGAATATTAATATATACAATAATTGACAATGAGACCATATTTTGGGTGGAATAAGGTTTTAACCATTAGAACTTTTCCAACTCGTAATTCTTCACAAAAATATTCATTGGCTTAAACGGAATTTCGAATTCTGTTTTACATTAAGAGATACACTAAAAGGATAGAAAAATATTATAAAAATGTTTTAAATAGTAATTTTTGATACTTTGATAAAACAATTAATAATAATACAGTTTCGAAATTTATTATTTATTTTGAAAAAAATGTAAAAATAATTGCATATTATAAGAAACACATGTGCACTTTGTTTTATTCCAAATTAATATAATATATAAAAAAATGTGCTAGCATACATTTCAGTGGCCGAAAACAATAATGTATTTAATATTCTTGCCAGTCCATGGGCAATAACGTTCCGATATACTCGTAGTTTTATTGCATTTTCTTACGTTATGTTTTAAATTTACAATATTGTTTACTAATGAAGTATTATTTGCCGGGAAAGGCCGCATACAGACGTTTGTTTTAAGGGAAAATTAAAAATCTGAAACACTGTTGACCTTACAGACAATCTCTAAAATATTTTTTCTTATTTATAAAGTCACGCCTATTTCCTAGAAGGGTAAGCAGAGACTTTAGATCTCCGCAACGAACCTTGCGTATCGCTGTTGTTCCACAGACATCCTTTTTATGCGAGCTCATCGGTTTCGGGTGCTTTGAATTTGGCCCTTTTTTAATATGGCATGGATTTAGTTGGCATCTCAAAAACTCCCCGTTATATTAATTTATCGGTGTGTTTTTGAGCTCCTCGAGTTTAAAAATATAGTTGCCTCTTAATTGTTGAGATTTCAGAAATTTTGCTTCTGAGATTTCCAAAATATACCCGGCCGAATCGGTTCAAGTTGTCAGGAACTCTAAGTTGAATAGGTTCCTTTCTAATGCCGCAAACCGAGTTTTGGTAAGTAAATCCGTTCAAAATTTATGAAACGTTTACACACACACGCACGCACGTATGCACGCAACGTACACATGCACGCACGCATGCACGTTCGCACGCACGCATCAAACAAATACATACAGCCACACAAACATTGCTCGGAAATAAGTTTAAATAGCTTTCTAAGACCTTAAAATGTTAAGATCTGATGAAAACTAAATTTTCGCAAATCGGACAGAAAACAGTAACATCGCAATTTTTGAAAATTTTTCAATATTGTGTAACGGGCAGCGGAATAGAATACACGAAATGATAAATATAAATTAAATAATTTGCGCATGCTCTTGGCCTCACAACAGTTTTAAAAACCTTTGGACGGGCGTCGTGGACCCCTAGAAAAGCGCGATTTCCATTTTGTAATTCAATGAGTACTAATAAGCAATGTCATTAAGCAAAACAAGGATATCTATTCGTCATACATCGCCGTCCCAAAATCTCGACCTTCGAGTTTCGTCGGATAGCCTCGTGATTAGTCGTAAACGTAATTTTATTTTTTTTCCTCACGCCCGGCAATCATATCGTTCTTTCTCTCTACACATGTACTAGTACAGTACAAAGTATGAAACTCTGCCGCTGTGGAGTTAGTCACGAAAGTGTCGCAATGGCGTAAAATTGGCACGCGGGGGAGAAGAAGGGAGGGTCAAGAGTGCTAAGCTAAACCTACGCATTGCATCATTCACAGGCAATTCGGAGCCTTGTACTGTACACTTTGCGGTGTTCATTGTTTATTGTGGGCGAGTGATGGTCGGCGCAGCTATAAGTATTATAGACAACGGTTTTTTATCATCATTGAGAAAAACATAAATAACAATAATTATTTATTATTTGATAAGGTTTTATATAAAGTGAACAACACTCTTTCTAGATTGTACAGCATATGTTTCATTGAAGCAAATACTTAAAATTAAACACAAAACACATGCTATCTTTATTCCATAGATTACAATGTAACATTTGTTATACGTCATTACATAGACTTAACTTTAGAATTAACTTCTCATTTGGAAGGTAGTTTTCCTTCATGAAGAGCGAGCAAAAAATTAGAGGGTAGCTTATATACAATTTATATAAAAATAGTAAAAAATTCAATTACGTAATATCTATAGAACACTTTTTTATAAGCAGTTTGTTTAACAATAACCCTCAATTTATACAAGGCTAAATTTTGTATAAATACACGCACGCACGCACACACAATATATTATTTGCAGTAAATAATTAATTTTTTTCTATAAATTAAATACGATCCACAAATAGAACGAGTTTAGTAAATCGGGCGTTTAGTCGTTTTTACTAAGGAATTTCTTTTTGCTACATTAATGGAGACGAAGTTTAATATACACTTCGAACTCACTTTCTATAAAAAAAAAACTTATGATTTAATGTCATCGGTTGTTCGACTCAAGAGATTTTCAAATATGTTCTTTTAGAAATTTTTCTTTGTGCTTCAAATAAAACTCTATAATAGTGAACCCGTTTTATCAGCACAGATAGATAAACATCAAAAAATGTATATAGAAAAAAAAATAACCATAAATAATTTTAAATGATGAAGTCCTTTTCCATATTTCACAACTCCGTTGTCAAACAATCAAGTAGGTATGATATCTTTTTTAATTTTTTTGAATAAACATCGGTATGAAAACTAAGTACTCACTCACGAAAGATAATTCCACATGCCTTTAAGACCTTTTCTGTTCAGGAATCGCAGTCTTTTAAGAGATGGCTTTTTTGAACTAACAACTACCTTTTGTGCTTTTAGAATCACGCTCGAGGTCAGTTGTCAAATAACATTATATGCGGGTGCGTTTTGAAATCGGGCTGAATTTTAGTGGAACATAGTGTGTTGTTGCTACAGATATCTTTACTTAATCGTAGTAAGTAAGAGTTATAAGACTTATATTATGCAGTATTTGAACACTAAGAACTGTGACTTTACGTACACTGTAAAATCGACCTATGACACTATGAAATTAGAAGTCATGGTCCTTTTGACGACAGAGTGGAATCCTAGTCGTGTCGGTAAATTGCACTTCCCCCATTAATCAATTTTCCAAATAAATCATAAACAATAAATGGGGTTCGTTTGGCAGGATTATTGCCCTGGTTTGGATGAATAAGATTGTGTCCCTAAAAGATAACTTGAGCAAGTACTCAATTGCACAAAAGAATTCTACTGTACTAAAACGGACTATAAACAAAGCTAAAAAGATCAAAACACAATGATTGTCTCTTGGAATTATCAAGTTAATAAATTATGCATGCTTCAAGTTACGCGAAGTATTTAGAATATCATTTAATTGCTCTAAACTGCGCCGTTAACAAACACAGCTAGGTAAACTGGATAATTTGACAGGTAATGGCTAGGTCGTTCTGTTTGCTTGTCCCTTTTGAATGAAGGCCGACTTGTTAGGCAGAAACTTGATCCGCGAGCAATCTAGAATCCGCTTTACCTAAGGTTATGCCCTTATAAGTTGTAGTGATACCGAACCCAATGTTTGTACTCGATGTGATTGAGAAAATTAAGAAAATTTGCAAAATTTCCAATAGGTACTTGTAGAAAAAATAAGTTGGACGAGCTAAATGTCAATATTCCAGATAATTTTGTTAGCTTTTGTTAGTCAATTTCATATATTTAATATTTGCTTACAGAAAGTTATTTCTATTCGCCAGAAATACTTCAAAACCTTTTTATCGACAGACGCTTGCCTGCAACATGCATTAACATGCAGCATGCAACCGACCGCTGACCCTCGAATCTGCCTCTCCACTACGAATCTCTATCTTAGCGGGATTGCGAATGACTCAAAATTATTTCCGTTATAATAATGAATTTTATATACAAAAGGAGAGTCTAGCTATGCGTTCACCTTTAAGCCCATCAATGACCGATTTTTTTATGGATGAATTCGAAAATAAGCACATAGTAAACAATGATAATATCCCGTGTTTTTTTAGATATGTGGACGATATTGGCTGGGTAATTCGACAGAATTAGATCTGTTCCAAAATTATATTAATAGTATACACCCCAAAATCCAATTTAAACTAGAGGAAGAAATAAACAATTCAATATGTTTTTTAGATTTGACCTAAATTAGAAAAAAATATACACGTGAATTTAAAATATACAGAAAACCCACTTGCACAGATACTACAATACCCATTTTTTCTTACTATCTATGCCAACACAAATTGGCGGCTTATAAATTTATGATACTTCGGTTATTCACCATACCCCTTAACAATCAGAATTTCTCATTGGAATTAAATATCATTTGCAATATAGTATTGGCAAACGGATACATTAAAAAATGTATTGATGGACTCATTAATAAAAACCAAAAAAGTATTATAAAAGATAGTATCTATCCAACACAATTACAAGACCACAAGAAATATGTAGCTAGTTTGACATATTATGATACAATTTTGGATAAAATTTCAAGATTATTAAAAAAAACATAATATTTATACGGTCTTTAAAACAAACAATAATTTGCAAACTTTATGTAACAATAAAGATAAATTGCACAATAATAAAAAAAACTGGAATTTGTAAATTAACTTATAATGAATGTAAATCGATATATATAGGACAAATCGGACGTTCTTTTGAAACATGATACAAAGAACATGTTTCAGCCTTTAAAAATAATAAATCAGACAGATCCCATTTTGATAAACACCTAATAAAAACCGGTCATAAGCTCAATATCAATCACAATTTCGATGTTTTGCATTTGTGTGAGAAGCGGTTACGTTTAAATATTTTGGAATCCTTCGAAATTTTAAAACATAAAGGTAATAATAATATGCTCAATGACCAAATTAACATTTATAAATTGCCATTATTGGACGCTTGCCTGTAACTATTTGGGTAATGGTTGTTGATGGTTAATCTGTGACAATCGACAAGCCTGTCTGTTAGTGGTGGTATGTGGTTACTGATAAGAATGCTTTCGTCGGTCTTTGACCATTGCACGACAACGATTCACTTAACGAAGTCGTATCAGTAGTTCTAACCATATACACAGGGTCCTTACACCCTGGTGGATGTGACTGTCTGCAATTTCCTGAAGATGTGCCTTATTGAAACCTTAACCTTAACCTTAGAATGAAACGTACGTAGAAATTATCCTACGATTAGCGGACTAAGATAATCATAAAAAATAAAATTAACACTTGTTTAGGTGTTCGATATCTGTCGATCCTCTCGAATCAATATTCAATTCTTTGGAATTCGTAGTGGAGAGGCAGATTCGAGGGTCGGCGGTGGGTTGCATGCTGCTTGTTAATGCATGTTGCAGGCAAGCGTCTACTATGGATTTCCGCGAATTAACATCTCACACAACACAAATTTTTTCTCGACACTTTAAGACAACGATGGAAAAAAAATAGTTCTTTTTATCTAGGAATAAGTTATTCAACCGTGTGGCAATATGTAGGTCGTATTTTTATTAAAATTGAATACGGCGACATTGCATATAAATTTGATCACACACCTCGAAATATTTAGAGCTATTAACTTTTCCGTGGACATATTCCTCGGTACAACGAATTATGCGATTCTATCAAACTTTCTCTTAGAAATTCATCAATTCAACATCGTCTGAAACCTTTTCTATTATAGCAACTGAAAGATGTTTCGTTTAGACGTTTCACTTTAGAAAAGAGATGTAACAAAGTATATCTTTTAAGTAAACCTATTTTTATAATAAATAATAGTTATAAGGGACAGTTGTATAACTCTTTAGATGATTTGTTTGTATTCTCAAAATTGTTATGGAATCATAAAGCTATTCGCTCAAGGCTTTTTCCTTCAGTCCTTTTTCTAATATAACAGTTCTCAATCAGAAATATTACATTTTGTCAATTCACCGATTAACTTCATACCAAATCGGTCGATGTACACTTAATATTTACCTACTAGCATTTCAAGGTTTGAATTGTAAATAATTAAAATAGTTAACGTATTAGACCAAGACAACGAATAAAGGATTTAAAGATAATGATGAACAGTATAACCGACGATAATTGCTGCTTGTATACATTTTATTGGCATTACCATTATTAGAGTAAGCTGCCAGTGTCATTAGACACAACCTATTGTTAAATATATGAAACCTTACGTTCTGAGTCGAGTTTCATGTACTTAGAACGCTTGCGAACTTAAAGAGTTGAGTCTGCGACGAACGTACAGGAACCAGGTGAGGAATGTGACTAAAAATAAGAGTTACTTTACTTTAATTTATATCGCTGATTTTTATCTTAAATGTCACTCTAAAGTAGTATCCAGTATCGCAAAACACTTTCCGCTGACCACAACTTCTGTCAGACGCTTTAAAGCGCCGATAAAAATGAATTAACTTCAATTATATTTAAATGTTTTAATTTTTATATATGTTATTCAAACAATAATTACAAAATTATATTTCATCTGACGTCATCAAGATGGTAACGACGACTGGAAACTACAATATGAAAATTGGTTTGATGAAGCTTCGAATGATAGTTATGATGATGACCAGGATGATTAGGAAAAAATCAAATAATTTTACTAAATAACTATACATGTACGAAGGGTCCATCTATGTATATCGATGAAGTATACATAAGTAATGTTTTTCATAATGTGTCGAATGTGATAGCTTATAAGCCATCAAAGATTATATCCAATATGCAAGTAAAAATTTAAATGATGATACAGTATATTTTTATGTTCTAATCAATTTCACGTTTAACAATGTTGCAATAAATCTCAAATTTTGATTTGTATTTGGCATAAGAAATAATGTAACTCACAAGATAATTTTGATTACCGTAAATCACTTGTAGGTGAATTATTAATGGACCTTGCGGTTTATAATTATATGCAATCAATAGCTTGAAATTGCTAAAGTTACGAGTTGAAACGAGATAATAGTAACCCGAATTAATTGATTGTTCTAACATAACCGGTTTAATTGCTCTTTCATTATTCAAAAGTTTGTTGTAACCAACACCATGTTGTAAAGGCCTGTGGACTTATTAGATGTAGATACAAGGATTACATAAAAGGTAAATTTTTCATAGCTGATGAATATGTTATTTATCTACCAAGAAATAATACATTTTTATATAACAACAATACTTTTTTTTTGACGAAAAATTACATATTATTGCGTATACATTGTAATTTTGTAATAAATATAAAATAAAACCATGTTTCCATAAGACGTAATTTATAATAAGATAACGCTGGCAAATTATTTTTAATTATGCCTTAACAATCTAAACCTACATAAGAGTGGATTAAAGTAACTGGAAAACAACATTTAGCTTCTCAAAAATCTAATCTGTGCCATGTTGCGAGGATCATTTCGAGCTGTGTTGTATTTACAAATATATTTTACCGCTGATGGTTCAGACGGAAGGTCAAAGGTCCAGTATCTTCAATCTAAAATGAAGAGATTTTAAGTAGGGAATGCCTCAGCAATGGAGCGATTAAAAGCTGGCATAACAGCAACAACATTTATATAAATCATAAGCGAGTACGTACTTTGTTAATGAAGTTTATAAACAATGGTAAAAACTGTTTTCTTCGAAACTTGACTGTCTTACTGTCTATTGCAGATGGAAAATAATGTTGATAACTGCATGATTATTCTATTATATATTCATCGATTCTATTATATTTTCAACTTTTACAACTACCTAATGATATTCTGTTAGTAGACATTTTCCATGATATCTATTACAATTAGAATTTTAATATGAATAAATTATTTTTATAAAAATATGTAAATTTATATATTCTTATAATTATATAAATTTATATATTTAATATGAATAAACGCTTTCAATTAAGACTTTTTTCCGTTTTATAAATATTTTTCAATATTTGATTCGATGTTAAATAGAGAAAAATACCAAATAATCTAGTTAATCGCTCAATTCTATTATATTTTCATCTTTTATAGCTACCTAATGATATTCTATTTGTAGACATTTTCCATGATACCTATTACAATTGCAATCTTAATGAAAGACAAGAAATCTCTTATTTTATCTTGTTATGTGCATACACATATTCGTTGTTTATATATCAGACTTTACCCGTGGCTCAACTCGTGTAGGCATGTAATTAATTCCTTATTTTTTCCATATCTAATAATTTTGCTATCATTCCGATCCTGTTTTTAATTTATGTTCCGATTGTAGAGTTAGTTCTGTTTAAGTATTATTCTATAAAGAATTAACAGCAGGATTGGAGTAGTCCAATTCTGCTGTCCTCTCTTTTCTAATCATGCAATCTCTCTTGAATTTAATATCGATTCCGCTTTCGATTTAGATTCCGGTTTGTTATAAATTATTGCACAGGAACACATAATGAGAGATTAACAGCGGTGTCCTTCAAACTTGCTTTTAAAATAATTAACTGTTAACTGTTAAAGTTAGAAGCTAAACACGTCAAAATACATCGTTTTAGCTTCGCAATTGGCAGTTGACTAAGTTAATCTTACAGATATTGAGATTTGTGACATTAAAATAATGTCATAAATGCCAATATCTCTAAGATTACCGACATTTTGACATGTTTAATTTTTTAACTTTAACAGTTAGCAGTTAACTCTTGCCAATGAGAGTTTGAAGCACACCACTAATAAAGTATCCTGGGTATGATCAAGAAAATATTCACTCTGTGTACTTAATTTTGTTTAAATTTGTCTAGCCATTTATGCATAATTAAATAGGAAACGACCAAACATCATTATAAAGAATCACATTTATATAATACTGTAATAATAATAGTAATATAGTACTGACAAAAGATGCAGAAAAAAAAACCTTATCTTTCGTTCCAATCTATTATGACTTTCTTTTTATTGAACCATTGTTGCTAATCATATAGTTACAATCGGATTGTTGATACTATCTCTTACTCTTCGCTCTACCTCACCTTCTCACACTATATCTTCCTCTTTCTCCTTTTTCTTGGTTCTCATCGCTCACTTTAACTCCGCTCTTTCTCTAAGTAAATCAAACAATAAACATTGTCAACGAAATAAAATAAAAGTGTTGACTCATAAATCATCTAATTATAAGGAGTTATACAGAGAAACACACAAGAATATAAATACTAACCTATTTTTACGTGACAACGAATCTTCTATCACTTTTCTAAATTTCATCAACATTGGTTAAGTCATTGTCGAGTTATAAGTTAAGAAAAGCAGACTGAAAGATAAAAAGACAGTAGCTTATATACAATATGTTACAAAATGGTGCGCTTTATTAGTATATTAAAATGAATTAAAATTAGTTTAATTATTATTGAGCAATGACCAGACATTTAAACGAACAACCAGAAAAACAAACAAGGAATACTATAAGTATGTCTGTTCCCTGGTGTCAAAATTTTCTACGTACCAAATTTCATCAAAATGGATACGGTGGATTAGGCGTGAAAATATAACAGACAGAAACTCTCTTTTGAATTGGAAGTTTCGATATATGAAATGAATGTAACAAAATATTTTTTTAAAAATAAGCTTTTATATTATTAAAAAAAAAATCCAAAAATTTATAAATAGATTTATCTGTATTAGATACAAGCAAGCCACTTTTTACATTTTAACCATTGATCGACATTAAAGTTTCTTTTTTCTTGTCAAACTTATTATATTATCAGTATAAAAGCGTGATACACTTTCTATTTTTGTTTCCTGCTGTCAAATGTAACACGCTTTAATTCTGGTAATGTGAGTTTGACAAAAAAGATGGAACCTTAATGTCGATCAGACGGTTGAAATATAGAAAATGGTTTGTTTCTAATACAAATAAGTTTATTTTCAACTCCTTAGTTCCTTTTTAATTATGTAAAGGCTTATTTAAAAAAAAAACGCTTCGTTTTTTTTTGTTTATATATTTTTTACTTTTTGTTATTTTATGTTAATGAAAGAATGAGTTTAGTAATTATTATCAATGTTATGTATTGATCATAATTAATAAACTCTAATAGCTATGTATCTTCAATCTCAGAATTATTAAGTAAGCTTTTGCCTATGGATTCATTTGTATCCGTTTAACGGGAGTCAACCCTGGCTGCTGCAGCCATGTTATGATAGTGTTTAGAACGGGCTATGACAATATAATTTAGATACAAAATTATGTATGTATACAGTAGTTATGTTTTAACGTTTTTAGAAAAGACTCACATTTAAATGTATAAACGAAATTTCGTTTGTTTGTGTTGTTCGCCGCTGAGGAGTTCTATTATCGGACCTGGGTACACGGGTACAGCAACCATGTCATGATGGTTTTTAAAACGGACTATCACAATTAAATGCATATATAAAATTTTGTGTCTGTGCCGTTAAAGAGTTGCCCTATTCACCTTCTGACTCCATCATCAGATCAGCTCGGTGGTACAAGATGCTAGTGACACTACATAGTAGATTGTAGTAATGATATCAGATTGCATTGTCATGCATATGCATGAAAAACTATAGCTCAATCAAAGACCGGGAGGTGGTTTAAAATTCACTTACAAGATTTGATTACAGGCACGCAAACAGACATATATCAGAAAAGTTGTAACTAAATAAAAGCTTACAAAATACATTTGGCGTAATGAACTGATATTTTACTACATGAATAACTTCGAGGAAAATTACATATTCTCAATCAAATTTATTTTCTCTATTTTTCAAACGATTTCATTCTATATATAATTAAAACAGATTTAATATAAATGTTATGGCCATAAAATCTGTTACAACGTACGAAATTCTGTAAAGTTAGTCACGAAAGCGTTGCAATGGCGTAAAATTGGCTGGCATGCGGAGAAGAAGGAACGGTCGGGGAGCGTTAAACCCATAGATAATACACTATATGGTAGGTTAAACCTGTGCATTAAATCATTCGCAGACAATTGAGAGCGGCAGTTCTTGTATAGTATTGTATCCACATCTTATTTTATTCAACGGATTTCATTAACAGAGCCATCTAGTGATATTTAGTCTCAATTACAGTTTCTCAGTATTTCGCATAGTTTGTCAATTAAAATGTCAAACGAATATTCCTTTTTAATATCATCTAAATATAATTCTGAGTTATTGACTCTTTAATTGTTTTAATAAAAAACTTACAGTTTCGTAAAGTAAAATATTGCCATGAAAATACAAATCAAAACTAAAATATAAGTTCCTGTGTTACCCGTTATGTGTATTTACCCTTCAAATAACTAAAATTCCTCATTTGGTCTTGATAACCAAAATTAAATTATTTGGGGCAATTTATGTCTAAAAACGATAATAGCGATATGATTAGAAATCAATATGATCTTTGATTTTACTAAAGAAATGAATAAAAGTGGTACATACGAAGTAATTATTAGATATGTATGACTGAGTTTACAATATCAACAATTTTGTAATTTTATATTAACAATGTTATTTAGCAATGACCAAAGTCACACACTATCGTTGCCACTTTTTTCAAATAATAAAGTGCCCTCAGGTTACAACTGTAACGTAACGGTTGGTTAGTACGAACATAGATGTTACTAAATACAATTAGATTTGATTCTTTCAAATTTTCTTTTAATAAATTTAATATCTAACAATGCAAATATAATATGTGAAATGTTATGGTCCGTATTTTTCTTTTTAAGTATCTGCTAGTGTTGAAATATTTAGGGCGGTTCTACTGTGTAAATGCATGGGAATTAAATTTCACGTAATTATTGAAGTATTAAAGAAAATAGAGATATATAAAAATAGATAGCGCTTAGATAAATTATATAAGTTTTATCTATCATTTAAAATTTTATTTACAGCAGTTGATAAGAGGTAAAGCATAGTAAGATGGCTTAACATTATTTTTATAGGAATGTCTGGACAAATATTAATCGTGTCTGATGACCACATTGTGATAGATGTTATCGACTTTAATTATTACTACGTTAGTTGCAATATGTTGATAAATATTCTATAAAATTTTACCCACATACTTTTATTTTGTTAAACTATTTCGAAATTTTATTGTTTTGTAACAAAGTTTAAATTATCAACCTCAATGAATTTTGAATTCAGAAGGTGTTCTGATAATAAAAGTAAAACTTCTAACATCACATTTAGTTTTTGAATAGCATATTCATTTGTAGGTACTCATTTTCAGCTGACATGTTTTTATTTTTAGTCCAAGATTGCATTTAATTTTTTCAATGTTCTTGCAGAGATCATTCTCAACAAAATAGGTAAGAAAAGAAGACGTTAATGGTACCAAATATGTAGGAAACTCGTTGTCTGTAAAGTCGGTTTGTGGAAGATAATTTTACATGATAATGTCATAAGAAAACATTGATGAAAGATTGCATTTTCTTATAAATGGAATTGAATTATTATCACTGAATTATCATTATTTTGTATAATACAAAGGAATTAATTGAAAATGAAATGTTTTCGATAAATTAACATTGTTTTGCACTCGTTAATTCAAATATTTTTCTACTTAAATTATATAGTAAAGAGATAGATGCGTCACAAACCGAACGCTTAGGCCGATCGTTCCTCTCTATTGTTCCGCACTTTCGCTCGGACTCTTGGTTCAGAGGGAACGCGATAATGAGTCATGCTTTTTCATGCATGCAGCCGGCTTTCGTCGATTTATAAGACGTTATCACGACAAAAATGTTTCGTCATACATCACGTAGTATTTGAAGAAATCTATAAATGTATTCTTTTAAACTGTTGAATTATTTTTCTAATAGGATTTTTTGTATGTGTTCTTAACTAACAAACAGAATATTACAAATAATTTTCACATTGATTAAAGTTGACAAAAATTCTGATACTTATTTACTTCAGCTACTTTATTCCTATTTCCAATAAAAACAATGAAAGTTGGTACATTTTTGGTGTATCACCTTTTTGGGAATACTGTACAGGTATCATTAAACACAACTATTATTCTCAAAGTCATCAACTGTATGAGTATCCCCTTACAAATACGATATCTGTACAAATGCGACATTATTATTTTCAGATGTACCATTGTGTAAGATATTTTAATATAGGGAAAATGCCACGATTTACACTGCAGGGAGCATTTTATAGCATAAATTGTTCACTTTGTTTTATCTACGCTATTCTTACGAATCCTGAATGTAAGCGGGTTTTCATAAAGTCAGTTTGATAAAAACAGGCATAGCAAATACGCTTACTGCAGAATCTATGATTGTTACACTTTTTGCTGCCAAAAAGAAAGGTTTAACACGGGTTGAAGACTGCGCCAATATTAAACTAGCGAAAGAAATTGAGAAGAGAGTAAGTCGAATGGCTAAGAAAAATTACAAGGTAATATAAAGAAAAATTATGTCAGTGGGGATATTCTTGGTATTATTTTACTTCAAGATGTAATAATACTAGAAGTTACTTACGTAAAGTTTTGCACTTGTAAGTATTTTTTTTATATCACGTGAGAAATCTTAAAAGTTGTTTTTACTATTAAATAATATTTCTTTTTGTAGAAATTTTCCATTACTAGTACTTAAACTAATTTTATTCTAATTTGCTTTACTACTGATACTACTTCCTTCAATTAGCAAACTTGAAATAGTTAATTTTATTAAATGACGCGTCCTAAACATAATATTGTTATAAGCCATATTTCTATTTTTTATCACGTTTTAGATTCTTAAACGAATAAAGAAGGCTTGAAAATCAGAATAAAAGATTCTAAGCTGTTTATTTACGAGGAAAAAATGCAAGTAATGGTAACATTGTATAGGATTTCACTTCTATTAATTAATCTGTTCCAGTCTGTTCACAAACTATACTATATAGTCTGTTCCTATGTTAGATTCACCATGGCGAGTACGTCGAGGTGTGTTAAAATATATATTTCGTCTTTTTTTTTTGTCATTTCCTTATTTATTTGGTGTGGCACATAATATTCAGAACCTTTTGTTCTCTATAAATCATAAAACTAGTTTAGTGTTTCATGTAAAATTTAAAAAATGGGTAGCGTTTTTGTAAGTATTTGTTTTCAAAGTTTTTTTCTTTTTTTTTTTAAGAATTGAAGCAAACAAGGTGGTATGCTATGCTCATCCAGATGCTCCTCTCATCGAGGACTATAGAGCAGGGGATATGATCTGTTCTGAATGCGGTTTAGTAGTTGGTGACAGGTAAGTGTCGTTATTGCGACATACTTGTGGAGCAATTCGCTGAAAGTAATACATATCTTATTTTCTTAAGTTTGTATTTTTCAACATAACGTATTAAAACTTAAGGAATCATAGGCTTGATGTAAAGGAAGTATTGATCACAGCTCATATAGTTTTAGTTGTATTGTATCATATATGTACATATGTATTAAAATTGATATATGTGAGAAGCCTTGTTAGCTACCATGAATTTTTAGATTTTCTTGCTTTGTACAAATTTGAAAAGAAAATAGTAAATAAATTTTTTTAGGGGTCTCAGTTTTTTAGGCCTCAAAACAAACTCTTTTATATCCATTTCATTGTCGGTCTATCTGTAAAGATGCTTTTCTTCAGGAATGCGTGGAGATATTATCAATTACAGTTTCTTGAAACTTTAATGAAAATCAAGGATCTTGTCAATGTAATCCAAAAATATGACCATTTATACTTGCAAAGTAAATCAAAACCTATAGGTTATTTCCCATTGACCTAGAATCATGAAATTTGACAAGCAGTAAGGTCTCACAGCACAAGAAAGGGGAAAAAATCACAAAACCTTATTTTACATGAAGAAATGTGTTTTTACGATTACTAACTTACAATTGCAATTGGAACTATTGCATAGACTGATGTATCGGAGAGCAATAACTTCCCACTATGAAAATTTAACAGTCCGAAAATCTAGGTGTAAAGAAAATCAAAAAGAGAAGTTTCGTAATTCCCAAAACTAATATCATGCTAGCATTGGTATCGGAAATGCAAAAATCATTGAAACTTGTTCGATGAAATGTATACATACATAATTGAGTTTATACAAAACTCTCAGATTGCAAGTTCTATTCTAATTACTTGGTGATTTTTTCGATTTAATTTAATCTAATGGAAATACCATTAATAATTATATTCGTCTAAACTACGTTATATCTCTATGCTTGTACTATCATTACGACTTAAAAATATGCCAAGGGCTTAATACATAAACGCCTAAAAATTATGCTGCAACAGATTATTTAAAATAAAATGTGATTATTAAAAATTGAAATTAAAACATGCTTCACAAATAAGTTATATACTTTGCCATGGAGGTTGTTTAAATGTTGTAATTTTTTTACAGAGTTATAGATGTGGGTTCAGAATGGCGTACTTTCAGCAATGAGAAATCTGGTGTTGATCCTTCTCGTGTAGGTGGCCCTGAGAATCCTTTGCTTTCTGGTGGAGACCTTTCTACAATAATAGGTCCAGGCCGTGGCGATGCAGCTTTTGACAGTTTTGGAGTGGCCAAGTATCAAAACAGACGCACAATTAGCAGCACAGATAGAGCTTTGATAAATGCATTCAGGGAAATCACTACAATGGCAGATCGTATTAACCTGCCGAAAACAATTGTTGATAGGGCTAACAATTTGTTTAAACAAGTATGTATGCTAATAATATTATATTTCTAATGAATTTGTTTCTTTTGTCTTATGAAAATAGAAGTTACCATTGTTTGTTTCAAAATTTACTTATTCATGTTAAATTTACATTGTATTTTCTTCTTCAAATATGTAACAATCATGTTTTTATTGCTAAATTTTTGTGTAAATAAGATAGAAACTTGTGCTGTAGAAGTTGACCTTCTCATATTTTAATTTTTTCCTGTTTATAAAAATTTTAGGTGCACGATGGTAAAAATCTGAAAGGTCGAGCAAACGATGCTATTGCTTCAGCGTGCTTGTATATCGCATGTCGCCAAGAAGGTGTACCTCGGACGTTCAAGGAGATTTGTGCTGTTAGCAAGATAAGTAAGAAGGAGATTGGAAGGTAAAGAAAAAAAATTTGTTTATTACAGGCATTTATCTTTATTAATAAAAATGATTTTCATTAAATGATTGCAATACTATGTCTAGTCTTTTGTTTTCAGTTTAGAATTAAACTTCAACTATTTAAATTGAAGGATGCTCATTTCCCCTTACCTCTCAAGTTGGAATCATATATAATACTAGCTTGTCAAGCACTTGGCTTAGCCCATCTGGACATAGAATGTGTTCCTTCATTTTTTATATTGAAAGATTTTGCAGTCAATCCCCGCTTTGTCCTCGCTTTCAATACTGGCCCTGAGGATTGTTCTTGATTCTAGTTCTGGTTCCACTCTCGGTTTTGACACACCATTAAGTTCTCAATTTTTCACCATTTTTAAATAAGGTGATATGATCAGAAGGTCGAGTATAGGTTTTTTTCTTTTAAACAATGTTTGTTCGTATAGTGATGTCTATATACCTTTAACACTAGCAATTATTATTTGCTTTGTAACTTCTCTGGCTTGATCTGTAAATGAGGATAACTTTTTTCCTGACACATCATAATGTAATATAACTTATATTCTGTTCTAAGTGAAGCTCTCGTCTACCCATGAACATCGCATTAAAAACTGTTCAGTAATTTCAGAGATGTGCATGAATTGACAGACAAATGAAAAATTAAATAAATGTTTTCTCTTATATTACCTGCCTCTTATCATCCCCTCTCCATTTTTGATACATACCTTCAATGTATGGACACACCGGGTCCTTTATTGTATCGGCTTTTTTATTATAGGTATTGATTTCTACATCATATATGTCCTGCATTTATCTAGTTTTAATTTATGTGTATTATATTTTGAAGTAAAAAATATATGCATTTCTGTCCTAATGTAAGGCTATCAAAATTAACTGTGTAATTTTCAAAACATATTTACATGTATATCTTAATTTTTAGTGATTTATTATCTGATTATTATTATTAAAATAAATATTGGTATATGGTACCACAATTGATGTTGGAAGATCAAAACAAAAAATAAATACTAAAACAAACAGAAGATGCATAATCAACTACGCTGTGTTATGAAAATTCATTATGGAACCTCTAACACTTTTCACCTAACTTTTGCTGCATGTTAAAAATCAAGTTCCATAATTCTCACCAATTCTAGGATGATCTTTAATTATAAAAGCCATAAATATTTCATCTTTCTATGTCATAAATGTCATTTCTGACCATTCACTAACCAAGAAACAGTAAGTTTAAGAATAGTTGAATCATCAGAATTTACAGATTTAAAAAATAACTTCTTATTGAAATTTAATGAAGTAGCAGGGGCTTATTCCAGCATTTTTTTATGAGAGTAGTTTAAAGCAATATAAAATTAGCAACGTTCTCTTTTGAGCAATGGCAACTGTCTGAATGATCAACCACTTAAATGTCATATTACCTTTTTAATAGTATAATTATTACAATGTGACTATGATAATTCCTGCTTAAATATAATTTTTCTCTATTTCAGGTGTTTCAAATTAATTCTTAAGGCTCTAGAGACATCGGTAGATTTGATCACAACTGCAGACTTCATGTCTCGTTTCTGTTCAAACTTGGGGCTGCCAAACTCTGTCCAGCGAGCTGCTACACATATAGCCAGGAAAGCTGGAGAATTGGATATAGTGTCTGGACGTAGTCCCATCTCAGTTGCAGCAGCTGCTATATATATGGCTTCACAGGTGACAAAATAAAATTGATGTATTCACTTATTACTAATTTAGGACTATTTAATTGTGGGAAATTCTAAATATTTATGTTAAATAACTTTTACATCTCAAATGTTTTCACATTGCCTGGCTCTTCATGTAATTTATCTATTATATTTGTATAGCTGATTCTCATGATTTATTCAAATTTGAAATATTATTTATCATTTCAACAGACATTGATGTTTTTGTTTAACAGAACACATATATTTTTTAAAGTGTTTTAAATTTAGATTTTCTCATTAAAGGAAAATAAAAGCTCAACATTTCTTTGAAAACATTAGAAACATTAAAATATATCTTTCACATCACACTGAAAAGTTTACTTTCTGTCTCCCCTTTCAAGCATTACTACTCTCACGAGTATGTCACGCTCATTACCATTACATACCATTTTTCTCCCCGACATCAAGATATTTTCATCCTGATGTGAAAAAAATTGTATCTTCATATAGGGAGGAAAGCATCACATCTTGGCTTAGAAGGTCATATTTTCCTTCTCAGGAGAGTAATTTGCTGTTTTGATTAATCATATTAAGATCATGTTATGAACCATATAAAAGTAAGAAGTAACTTTATTCCTCGAAATGATTTTTCAAATAGAACTTTTAATGAAGTCAGAACAATTTCTATTTTCATAAAATGCCATAAGATTGGTTGGTGTTAAAATCTATAAAGCTTATTTGATTTTAATGTAGTATTTTGAAAAGATATTTTTAATTAGACTATTTTTCGAAACCATTGGAGGCTATAAATGATTTTTACAATCAAAGTATTTTGGCACATAATACATGTCGCATTTGTAAAAGATTTATATGATCTCAATGCACAGGTACACTTCAATATTTATATTTCAAATTGTAGGGATTTAATTGACTTAATAGAGACAATAATACCTTAAAACATAAGTAGTGATGTCGTAATCAAAGAACATACATCTAATTTATATTAAGCAAAAGTCTTTCTGCTTTACAATTAAAAAATTGTTGTCACCTCCTGTCAGCAACTATTTCTATTGCTATACTCTTTTTATTACACAAAAATAAATTTGCAAACCGTTGTACAGATAATTTAATGAAGACTAATTCTGTTAGCTTCATAAAATGATTTAATGTTGTTTCATTTTTTTTCTGTTCCAATTGCTCAATCCAAGTGTCTTGGTTCTTGGTTTCTGTTGTAACAAAAATAACATCAATATAGTATAGAAGACCATTGCCATCAATCAACTCTGTAAAACTTATAAAACACCATTACTTATTAAAAAATCCATTAATTTAGCCTCTTTTTTAATTAGCTTTAGAATTACAGCATGTAGTTTCCTATTGAAAATGGCTGTCTAATTTGGTGTTGTTAAATTATAATCACTGAAAGAGAATTTCAAAAATTCTCCTTCACAAAGAGGAATCAATCACAAATAGTGGCGACCTCTAGTAGTATAAATATATGTCTTCGTTGCCATCTGTTTCAAAGATTTTGAGAGCTATAATAGTTATAATGTTATATTTTACATGGCACTTCTCAAATTTTTTACACAACTCTTAATTTAAAGCGTTTGTCGAAAGTGCTTTATGATCAAAATTATTTTGTTTCTTATCAAAATTTTATGGAAACCTTATGTAGTATGTTTTTTTTTTATTTTACAATCTTTTATGCATTTAACTTCTTTGATTTCAGGCTTCAGAAGATAAAAGAGGTCAAAAGGAGATTGGTGACATTGCAGGTGTTGCTGATGTTACAATCAGACAATCATACAAACTTATGTATCCATATGCTGATAAATTGTTCCCTGAAGATTTCAAATTTGTCACATCCATAGAAAGCTTACCGCAGATGTAAAATTGTTTATGGTTTGTACACAAAAGGTTTACATTTAAAAAATTCTTTTTAACCTTTCGGTTAGACGTAAAACTTTATTTTAAACTTGTTTGTATTTGAACAAAATAAATGAACAATAATGATATGAAAATAGTAAGACTGCAACTTTAGTACAGGCTTATCTTTAAAATATTGTTCTTATAATATAATTTGAATCAAATAAAGATTAAGCAAAATGTGCATTGTGTTATTAGCATATTAAAATAAAAGCTATTTCATTTTGATGGAATACTGTCCTTCAAGGTGATATATTTTAACAATATTTAAAAATTAATTGTTGTAAAAAAGTTAGATATTAATTATTAAATCACAAAAATGTTCTGGAGTGGCAAAATAACACTATAAATTTACCATTTCGAGACATTTTAGAAGAAAGCCTTTTGCTTAATTCTCTTGTAACATTAACATAAAGAATGAGAATAATTTTACTTGATATATTAGCCAGCATTATATTTCTCTTTCCATTATTTATTTAAATGCAATTTTATTTAATTATTGGTGTATTCATGATCAGATAGGCTCAAGATGTTTATGGGATCTAGAATGTGCTGTCTGTTACAGCAATGACGGGTTTTGTAATAGGGAGTTAGTACAACTGAAAAGGTTTTTATTTTCCAACTCTTATCCAAGTGTATAAGTACTTGGTACAAACATTTTTTACTCGTTTCTTTAGATTTGAGTAAACACACGAGAACCTGAGGATATTTTACCTAATCTGAATCTACAACAAATCTGTACCTACTGCTTGGTACTAGGGAGATACATCTTTATGCAAGGACTCTTAGAAATTGTAATTTACAAGTCAGTTCTAAAGATCAAGTTCAAGGTTTTTTATATGCAGAAATATATATAAATCAGTCCACCAACCTCAAAATTTTTCATTGAAATGTTCATGTAATACGTAATACGTTCATGTAAAAGATGGTAAGTATATCTCGATGATCAGAAAAAAGGGATCAATGAGGATTTGAATCAGAGTCAGTCATTATTTAGACAGTATGTAGTGTGTATATGTCTTAATTATACATGAAAATGGCCTAACCATAAATTGATTAATAAGTGCTAATGGATAAAGAATTTGTACCTTTCGAATATTTTATTGTCAAAGATAATATACATAATAAGAGGCAGTGATGTTTATTATTTGTTATTATGCAGAAAAGCCATTCCTCAAGTAACTGCATGGAAGTATATTCAGACAATAACATGTAATATATTTTATGCTCATTTACTTGTTGCTTTACACAATTTATGCGATGAAATCGGATGGACTTGACTATTTGTCTTGATGAATATACATATATGATTAAGAGTAGTATTATAACTACCGTACAGCGCACGAAATTTTGCTGCTGTGAAGTTCGTCACGAAAGCGTCGCAATGGCGTAAAATAGTAACCCGGCGGAGAAGAAGGAAGGATCGGGGAGCGTAATACCTGTGCATTATATCATTCGCAGCTAATTCAGAGCGGCAAAGTTTCGTGCGTTGTACTGTACATAGTTAAAATGCTGTTGTATGATATGTATAAATTTTGATTCAATAAACAATTAATTGATCACCAGCCTATTGCCATTTCAGGTTGTGTACAATTCATGCTGCTTTTTCTCTAAAAAAAAATCTTCCTTTATAAAATTCATCCAAGAAATAAACTATAACTATTATTATATAAACTAAATATTTCTGTGGCTCTTCAGTATGGATTACCTACTCAAGGAATGTTTTACTATTGTAGGTAAAAAAAAAATTGAAATTATGTACAAATGATATTATTTGTAAAAAAGGTTTTTTCCTTTTTGGAGGACTGATATATGATGAAAACTGATAACTATGTAGGGTATAAGTATAGTTGGATTATATATTGTATCTATATCTTCTATAATCATTTCCGTATATTAAATATTCTCTAAGATAATAAAGAATATTGTCTAGTATATTTCATAGAATAAACTGTAAGCATATTTTTGAAAGTAATCAGTATAAAAAGTATCATGCGTGCCCTAAATCATATATTTAACACACCGGCTTCGTAGATTAAATTTAAAAATTATCCATAAAGAACCACTTCAAAATATTATATGAAGTATGGAATTTTTCAGATAGAAGTTTTATTAACTATAATGCCTATTACTCATTAATAATACTTATACATATTAATCAGTAGAGATGTATATTACTCTTTACTTGTGTGCTACACGTAGTATATATATATATATATATATATATATGAAAATAAGGGTAAAATCTTATGCATGTTCTTGATGGTAGAGTTTATAACAGGGATAGGTGGATTGAGAGGGTCCAAAATTCAGCAACTTGTAATGTTTGGATGTTTATTGTAACACTGTGCATTTGTTATTCTGTACCGATTTGTTATATGAAAATGTGAATTGTTCTGTTCTTATTTGTAATTAGAATTAGTAGGCGATTTTCGATTTTCTGGCCATGTGGAAATTGTCACGTGATACAATTTTCAATTGTGGACTTTCCCTATATAAAAATGATGAATGAGACACGTCAAGTGATTGTTGTAATCTGTATTCTCACTCCCATATGGGAATTTAAAATAGTTTCTATTTTGAAATTGTGAATTTTCCATTAATATGAGAAGAGAATACTTGTAATATTTAAAACGGGAAACGTGCGGCTTATAGCCACTCAATCTGGAATAAAAAGACTTGGGATGACTATTAGTCATGTTTTCATTAAAATAAGGTTCTACTTATCATATTGATTTTCTAAACTTAATGTTTGACAATCGGTGTTGTGTGCCAGGATGTATGTACCTGTTGCATTTCTCATCAAAGCCGTTTGACAATTGTCGCAGTTTGGAAATTGATAATACTGAATGTTTTAGTTTGAAATTTTTTTTTCCATATGAAATTTAAAAATGTCAAATGAAAACACGAATTTAGTATTTCAGTGTATAATATATTATATAGCAATTTTAAAAAGGTCTCTTATGACAATTTCCACACGAAAATTACTTCTAAGAATTTTAAAAAAGAGTTCATATAAAAATGACAATACATTTGTGTTTTAATTCAACATGTATATGCGCCTGATGTGCTAGTTATATCAATGTACATGAGGTTTGCAATATCATAATGATTGTAATATATTTAGGATATTAAGAAACCATACAAATTATTATCTTTAAAGTTATTAAATTGGTATAGACATTCTTATTTTTATTTACATATGTTTTCATTTTGGTCCCTATCCATAGTTACTTAGTTTATTAAGTAAGTAAATTGATACTTAGTAACTATGGTTAACACTTTTTTTTGTCATATTTTCTATGTATACTTATACCTTAGTTTTTCTATCATTATGGTGACTACAATTATTGTAAGGCAATAAATTGTGAGATGAAAAATAGGAGAATTTTTTTTTGTTCTTATTAATTGTAAGTGATTTTTGTAAAGCATTAAGTATTTTTTTAGGGTATTCGTAATTTAGTTATTTAGTACCGTTTGTTAATAACACAAATCAGCATTAAACAATTATTTTTATTTTGTATTTTATTTCTCTATATGTAGGGCATTTGTTTTGAAGTTAATATTTTTTCAAGGAAGTTATGAGTAAAATCCTTGTTTATAACAAACAGATTTTATCCGTGGTATTGTTACATTGGCGTAGCTGGCATGCTTTACACTTGATGCAAATATCAATGTGTAAATATGTATAGTCAGAATTAATATATATTTATATAAAAATTATTTATATAAAAATATCTATTTTATAGGTCATAAAATATTTTAAATACTTGATATTTGATGAAATTTACACTTTACCATTTGTTTAGAAGGCAGATTTGCTTCAAAAAGTATAATCAAGAAATGTAAGGGTAACTCTGCTAATTTTATCATGCACAACCACAATAAATACAAAATGATCGCGGTATGAAAGTCGCGATATTAAAAATTGATTTGTATGGATGAGTGCATGTACTGTCATTTGTATGTAGATGTATGTATCTAAATAATTTTCTAGAAATTCCTAGTATTTCTGTTTATAGTTCAAATAGAAATGAAATTAGCCTATTATATTTTTACATACATTAATAGAGTATATAAATAGAGTAACTAAAATCAAATACATTTTAATTCCCTTTAGAAAAATAAACAGTTATTCAACCTACAAAAATAAAAACAACATAGACAAAAAATTCCAAAAGTGACAACGAATATTCTACACTTTGGACACTGGTTGTCTATTCTACATTTAGAATAGACAACCATTTTTACCTGAAAAAAAAATTGTCATTTTATCTTGGCTTTATGATTTACCAAATAAATAAAACGCTGTAAGGATGAAGTCAACAATATGCAGCCTGGGCTGCAGTGCTAAATTTCTGGGCTCGGCATAAGCTGGGCACTAAAGGACTTATAATTAATCCAAGTAGCTGTAGCACAGCAGTTTTGCACACTTAAAAGAATGGAAGTGTGTTAGGAACTTTGCATCGCGTAACATTGTCAGTAGCAGCGTAAAACCTGATACGTCATTAAATAAAACATTTTCACTTTCCCTTCTTTGATTTAAAACTAGGAGAATCATATGTTTTAAATATGTTATTTTTACTTCAAGGAACAATTTATTTGTTGAGCTTAATTTTTGAAATAATAAGCATAAAACGATTAATAAGCAATATACACTTTAAAAATAAGTTTACTTCAAGAATCGAGTTTTATCATGAAAATGCCATCGAGCGTACGTTGTATAATAACATTTATTTGTGCGGCTAAAGTAGTGTAAGTAGTATGCTATTGATTACGGTTTTGCATTATTTACTTGGTAATATCCAAGAGCCTAATAAACCGTGCAAAACAATACGCTAAAAATATATACCATCGAAAGGATCGTATTTATGGTGCCCCATGGTCTATACATATATATATATGATAATTACAATGACATTACGTAATAAATCCTTTATACACGACTTAGTCATAAGTGACGAGCAAGTATACTAGGTCAAGTTACGTCTATCCCCCACCGCCCGTTACCCGCGTTCCATTATATATTCTCTCTATGGTTCCGCTGCAGTTTAAAGGTTTTTTGAAGTAAGTTTTTATAAATTTAAGGTCATTTCGCTTTTTAGTGGAAAGTAGAAATATTTTTTCTGTATTAATCAATAAACGATCTTAATGTGATTAATGTTAATAAATCTTATGTTAACCCTTGTTACAAAATGTAATGTATGTAACTTGTTAAAACAAAACGAACGTGATCAAATTCGAGGAGTTTATTAGTAGTTCCACTATCCACCTCCTGGCTTCATCAGACGCTTGTTACAAAATGTTAAGTATAAGACTCTTCAAAACAAAACTTGAGGAGTTCACTGAAGAGTTCCATTATCCACCTGGCTTTTTGATCAGCTCCTCGTTATAAAATTTAAGGTATAAGATTCATCGACACAAGGCCCTGAAGAATTATATCATACTTCTGACTTCCTTTTCAAGACTTTCGTTGCAAAATGTAAGGTGACATAAGAACAAAAGATTCTAGAAAACAATACAAATGTGTCTAAACGCGACAGGCTTATTAGTAGTCCCTGAATAATTATAGCATACATCTTCTGGCTTTTTTTTTATACTTTGTCCCATGTTGTTATGTATAAGACTCATCAAAACAAAACAAATGAGTCAAACTCAAGAGACTTACTAATAATAGTCTCTGAAGAATATTATGCTGTATACATCTCCTGGCTTTATTATCACACTTTTGTTACATAATGTAATGTATAGAACTCATTAAAATAGAACAAATGAACTGAAACTCGAGAAGTTAATGGTAATTACTAAAAAGTTCCACTCCACCCTTGGCTACATCATTACGATGCCAATATACCCAATATGAGGGGCACATCAAAACGAATCTAATAATCCCAAACTCAAAGGTTTATACTATTAGCCATTGAAGAATAGTTTCTGTCCACAAACTGCAGCTATTTCCTAACTTCTAATTGTTAAGGACTGCTGTGGTTTTCATCATCAGCTCAGTAGCATGAGATGATAACTTGCAGGAGCAAATACCTGAATAATTAAAAAAGTGCTGAAGCACACTACGTGGCTACAATATTTAAGGGTATCCCTCGATTTTCCTAGGATTACGTAATGGCATCCTGACTTAGGGATGAGGGATTAGGGACTCGGCCCACTTAGGGAGTTATACCTTTTCAAATAAAAAAATAATTTTAGATAGTCTACAATTGGTGAAGATATCGTGTAACGCAAAAATATAGTCGAATTTACGACTTTCTCCTTTTTTTGAAGTTGGTTAAAAACAAAATACTTTGGTTCTATTTCAAAAATGAAAAACTGCTGATCGCTCTTAATGCAGGTGATCGGAAAACAAAACACGACAACCGATACAATCTACCTAAGTTTTAGATAACGTTATCTCCGATAATCGGCCATTTTGGTGTAATGATCGGTGTATAGAATCTACAAATTAAACATTATTTTACCAACATCTTCCAGTGTGAGTTAGTTTAAGAACACAGAAAGGCTTCTGTATTATAGGTTTATATAAAGTTCTATAAGTCTACATCAGTTTTCAAAATACATTTACCGGTCCATATCAGACACCTCAACAATTTTCTCAAATTCGACTGGTACCTACATCTTGTGATGAGATATATTTTTCCTTCCCTAAATAGTATATTTTAGGAAAGAAATAAACTCACACAGCGGAAAATCGGAACGATAAGGAGGGTGACCCATTGCTCATGCTGTGCAGAAAGTTCCTCGTTGTGAATGTTGAGTGCGTGGACGCCTTATTCTGGTGAAGTAATAGCCCTTGGCGGCCGTTGTTCGGCCGCTTGCTGCTCGCAACATTAAAAACTTCTGGCAAGTATTTGGTAATATACTATTCAGCATTGATGTTTCTTTGATCTCGTAAAGGCACCTGTGCCAGAATGTTAGTCAAAAAGAAAAACTTGCGTTCAAAATTTTACCTGCGATTCTCGCTCGCTTCCCTTTAGGTGTTATTTCATTTTAAAATTGCCATAAATACTTGGTTCGATATTATGTTGAATATTATTGTAATCTAAAAATAAATCAGTAAAGTGAAAAATAAATTAGAGTAAGTGTAACATTGTAATTTTAAAGTATTTTAAATATGAATCAGTATTTCGAAATAAGAATACACTATTACATAATTTATTTGTAGTAGAAAAAATTTAATGAGATAGCACTTTTTACCAGTGATGTACAAAATACTCTATATAAAGAATCTGGAATACGAGGTATTATTGAAATAAGCATTAGAGATCCCAGATACAAGATACTTTTGGAAATGGTATCTGAAATATTAGATACAAAATATGTATCCTCTAAATACTTTTTAAAAGAAAACACGGTTTTATTGAGTTTATTACATGAATTGTGAATATATCGCGTTGATCGTGCAAATGTGACAAAATATTTTATTTTTAAGAATTTAATTGAGACTTAACTAAAACTAATTCTGAAAACATTTTATTACTCATTTTCCTTCGAAGAGGCCTGATTATCGTACCCTTAAATGAAAAGAGCGACTCTACAGGGGTAGAACTCTGAAAACGGATGCTATATTTGACAATTTTTTCTTTTTATTGTAGGATAAACATTTAAGCTCTTTAGGCTAAATCTTTACTATTTAGGTTAAACTTAAAATTTTTAGAAATGACCACTTAGAAACTGTAGAATAATAAAAAATATTTAAATTTAAAAAAGTGAAAATCTTTACCTGCCTTTATTATCTATATTCCATTCATCTGTCATTTATTTTTGAAAATTTCCGGCAAAAACAAAATTGTTTATCTAACGTCAACATGAATTTAACGCGAGAAAATTTTCGTATAACGATTTTTTACGACTTTCGTTGCCATTTAAGCCAATTAGAAATTTCTTACAGACTTTGATCGGCCTTTCACGATAAACCTCCATCCCTTGCCACTGTTTATAGTTTAAACGAATACAAACGTGATCGCACTAGTCTGATTAACTTTGGATGTTCAGATGTTCTTTTACCAAAGACAACATCAGTGCTGTGCGGCTCATGATAAGAAACTGACAAAAGTACCAGCAGATTCGGACAAGCTTAGGTATGAATTAAGTGCACAAAATAATTCAATTTATTTCGGAATGACAGGTAGCGTTTGACAAAAATCGCCTGATAGCCATAACAATACACCTCTTATTACATTCGTGTTGTCGCGTAAATCTTGAAGTGTTCTATTGAGAGCTTCTAGTGATCTTCTATAGGCCATTGTGCTTTCGTCTTATACTATGGCTTTGCACTGTTTCATTATTTGTCCACGTGCTGATGATTTTGTGAAGTCACATACCGGGAATTCATAGTCAGCTACATTTAATGGCAATTTTAAACCAGAATGCACTGTTTGTCCAACATCCATAAGCGTTGTAGCTATCCCAGATGTTGCCAGGGCGTGAACAATTTCTTTATTTGTAAGGACTTCAGGTAAAATTAAATTTATCAAAAATGTTTTCCCATAGCAGCCAGGGTGCTGACTTTTTATTTATTCAAAGTAGCATGTAAGCTATCATCTAACAAATTTTCAAGTGAGAGGACATCAGTGAACGAAAAAATTTTTTTTGCATGTTCGTGTGACCAGCTGACGTATAATCCACCACGGTACGGCCAGCTGACTTTTTTTAACTTCGAATAATTGCGTTAATTATCATTTAACAAATTTTCAATCGGGAAGAAATGATTGAAAACAATTATCTTTTTTACGTGATTAAGAGGCTGCCGCTGCACCACCCACCCACGGAGCGACAGCTGACGTTCACCATGCTGCATAATAAAACTCTCTGAAGTATTTCACGAGTTATCGCTTGAGAGGAAATGATTGACAAAATATACTATCTGGCACACGGACTATAATGACTATTTTGTAATTATCTGCAACCGTTTGGTCTAGAGAAGACTTAAATACATTGATTAGTTGATTGTGATTATGAAGTAGACGCTGTAATTTTTGAATAATATCTCGTTGTAGTCCCTGAACGTAAGAGCAACGTTGATCTGTTTCAAGTTCTTCGTTATCAATGAAGTGTACTTGAAGATATTTTGGAGTTTCATTGGACATCGGCAGAAGTGAGCCTACTCGGTGATAAATTTGGCCCTGAATCTTGAATATCGGGCTGAAATTTTCTTTGTGGCATATTAATGAAGCTGTGAAGGAAGTTATTTGAAAATAACAGTTGTATCGACGTATGTTTTGTAGAAAATTATTGGAATCTAGTGTTTTTCCATTCATATATGAGAGTAATTGTGGTGGTGGTACATCTAATGCTGGTAAATTGACTTTTTCCCTTGAGCAGCACAAACCAGCAGTTTCGCCTTTAAATTTTCTCCCATGGCGATACTCGAATATCGTATTTATTTTTCTGAGGACAATATTTGGATGTTCACTGTACTGTTTTTTTACAATCATAATAGAACGCCTGAAGTTCTAAATTCTCAATTTTACTTGTTACAGCTTGTTTTTTGCGTGATGTAGCCATTCTTTGTTTACTTCTTCTATTTACTACTTCACGTTGATCAGCAGATTGACGATTTCTAAGAGTTCTCATTCGGGATAGCACTTCTTCGTTAATATGTGTTCTTTCTTCTTCGGTTTAATTTTCTCTAATTCTTTTCATTCCTTTACGAATATTCGAAAGTCGTTTTTCTCGCTGTTCTCCTTTTTAATTTTTTTGAGCCTTAGCATTTTGTATATGTAACGTAATAAAGTTACAGAAAATTAATCTCTTGATTGTTATTATGATGACACTGACGAAGTCACTGAATTTCGGTTCATATAACGTAATACATCGACATTTCTAGTACCAGAACACTAGAAAATTCAGATAGTTTGTTCTTTTTTACTTGTCAAAATCACTGGAATTTGTTTAACTACTGTTCACTCTCAATTTCACTTAATCTTTTCGCAATTGCAAATATGATCAAACTGACGAAAGCTTTCTGAATTTCGGTTTATGTAGCATCATACATTGAAATTTCTATCACCAGAACATTCAAGATTATTCCCAACAATGATAGCTTATCTTAAATCTATTAAGAATTTTTAAATTATTTTTCAATGTTCTGGAATGTTAAAGAACATTTTAGAAGTTTCAAGATTATTTTCGATAGTGACAGACCAACCTGGATTATAATAAATTTTTGTGAAGATAGTAGATCGTTCTAGAATATTACGGTAAAGTCTAGAAAATTTTAGAAGTCCTTATGAGTTAGCGAATTAATTAATGTCATTCGTTTTTTTTTAGAACTTTCTACGACATTCCAGATTGATATTAACAGCTACACACATTTTGGAACTTTTTAAATCATCCCAGAAATTTTTAGAACATTCGAGACCATTCCAGATCGATTGGAACAGTTGCACACATTTTGGAGTTTTTTAGATCATTTCGAGAAGTTCTCATAAGTTAGAAAAGGACAGATATGTATTTTCCACATTTCCACCACCCACAACCACCCACTTCCACCCACCGCGACCAAACTCCCTTACTCTCACAGTAAGACTAAGGAGTGTTTACCACTTCAACGGGAAGTTGATTGGAAATGGTGGTGATAGAGAAAACCCTGTCTTTAGAAACGAACATTAGCATTTTATATATGTATTTAGATTTAGATATATAGACAGACCAACGTTTTTTATTATTATTGTTTGAAAATAAAAAATAAGTTGATTGTAAAACGAATACAAAACTATATATTACTTATTTTGGATGTTGCGTTTTATTTTAACTTTTAAAAAATCTCTACTAATATTATGAATGTCAATGTGAGTTTGTTTGTTACACTCTGTCTAATCTAACGAAAGTTCGATTTTTAAAAGTGAATTATTGTTAATAAAAATCATTATTATTTAAAAAAATATTGTTGTTTTATTATAAAACTGTGCACAAATATAAAAACTTAGGCACCGTTACTAAATGAAATGGCAAACAGCACGTATGTGATATTCCTGATGTAATATTAAAATGTATTATGATCAGTATATTTAATTTTCATTTGTTCTGTATATTTTATTTTTATTTCATTTGAAGAGGGTAAAGAAAGAGCTGACCTTGTTTGACGGCGTTGTGTTTGATTCAATGAATGTTGTTATATTAAAAATTAAAAACACGGGAAGCCTTTATAGAAGTCTGTAAAGTCAAATTGATGCCGATTCAAAATATGGTAAGAAGTAAAAAAAATTAGAGAGTATGAAATATATAATATTTTTAAAAAGGGTTACCAGGAGAGTGTGTTTAGTATGGGAATCTGGATTTTTACTTTCGAGGGATGGGAACTGGTCACAAAAAAAAATCAGACATTGATTTTCGAATAACAGCTGTATACATGCGCTATCAGAATTTACTAAATGTCTGCCAAAACAAAAGGCAGACATTTTCGAGTTCTGATTTTATAAATAAATAATGAAATCTTTATTCGGTTAATAAAAATTAAAAACAACATGAATGCAAAATCTTAAATGTAATTTAACTAATAGATTCAACATTATATGGAATACAAACAAATATTTAACTTGAAAATAAAGAATAACCGTTCTCTTGGCTTCGAGGCTCACAAAATAGAAAAACAAAAGGACGAAAGGTTTACCAGCTTAGCAAAATGCTGTCGCCTTGGCTACAGAGTGTAAGCTTCAGCTGGGCCTTCAAAAATCGAAATTAATCCAGATAGCTGCAATAAACAAAAATTTTGTTCACGTAAAAGGTGAACCTTCGCATTTTGCAATATTATGTAGGTATCAGCGTCAAACCAGTAACAAAAATAAGCGCAAACTTTTTCCTTTTTCACAAGGGCACGGAGGGAATTTTAACGCAGGTGATCAGTAATGCAATTAGTTTTCATTAAAAAATGAGTTCTTTTAAAAACCTATAGAACGAATTGATATCTTATTATAAAAATTAAAATAACTATTTTATTGCAGATAATTTATTATGCATTATATACTTTAACAACGTTTTTTTTTTCTTTTAAGAATTATAAATTTTGCACTAAGGGCGACTCATAATTGTATAATTAATTTTTTTCATAAATAAACAAGCCTTACTTTCTGAATTGTAAATTGGTCGATTGAATTTTCACGATACAAACGTTGAAGTACGTCTAATTCAATGCATAGAATAGCTAAGCTATTGAGTCTATTTGCACTCATTGTAGAATGGGAGTAGTTTTTAATTTTTTTTTTAAATATGAAAACGATCGTTCAGCGCTACAGTTTACTACAGAAAATAAAAAAAAATCAAATATTATTGTTTTGAATCATCAAGGAAATGCATTAATTAAATTATTTTCAGTATTAATTTTAAAAGTGCCAAAACCAAAAAGTGCTAAAATATCGAATTTAAAAATAGAGCATGAATTGAATTTCTGGAATTGTCCAATAAACTGCCAATAATAAGATAAGAGAATTATTTAATTATATTGAGCAATTTTGATACCACTAAAAAATTTTTTTTTCATTTTCCAAATTATGCCGCCCTAGATAATTTGCTGCCTTAAGCGCTAGCCCCGACTGCTCTTAATGTAAATCCAGCGCTGTTGGTAGCAATATACAGTTTTCCTTAAATGCCGCGTGTCTATATGGAAGAATAGCAAGATCATCAAGACGGCTGGAAGAGAACAGCGTTAGTATATCATGAGGTATCAGGCAGATTTAAATATCGACATAACCTCAAAAGGAGTACAAGCGAGGTGGACAAAGCGTCACGAAGGCACATTTTCCATCTCCGTCTAACTCAAATATGTCACTTCGTGGCGGCACATTAGAACAAAACTTAACACATATTTTGGATTAGTTACAATGAGACTTTAGTTCTTGCGAGAAACCGCGATGTATATATTATATCAAAGTAGAGAGATACGATAAAACGAGAGATTCTTCATTATACGAAGACTTACGTTAATTACGCATTTTATACAGTATTTTTAAACGATGAAAGCAATTGCAATTTTACGAATATAGTGTCAAGTCTTAAATTGCTTTTTTTTTTTAAATAAATATTATATAAAACCATTTGATAAATGCACATTCTCCTGGAATAAAATGTGAAGATGATTTTTACCTAACCTTGTAATATCAATTATTTATACCTGAAAAAAAAAGTTAAACCTGATGCATTTTTTTTATGAATTTAATTATTACTTTACTTTGTTTGTAATAAAAGGGAATCCTAAAATTCTAGGAACTTTAACATGTGTATTCGGTTATTTTCTAAAAAAAGATAAGAAATACATTAGTATAATCAATTTTAATTTATAACTCATAAAATGCAATGGGACGGTGTTAAGAAATATTTTATAAATGCAGATACACGATTTTTCATGTTCATATAGGTACAGTGAAATATACTGAAATAAAATAATGCGTAGACACACGGGAGTTATTGACTAAATTACGAAAGTTAGCGAGATGTGATTTTGAAAACTTAGTCAAAAAAGAAACAATTTAGAAGATACTCTACGACACAACCTCTGTTGATTTACGAAAGTCCGAGCTTAAAATCCAAAAAAATAAATATTTTCTTTATAAAATATTTAAAAAAACGTATTTTTCTCAGCCGAGTGGATTAACTATTCGATAATCCGGCGCTAGTCCTTTTTTGAAATTTAATGGGCAAACGAGCGTGCGGATCACCAGATAATAGATGATCATCACTGCCCATGGTCACTCATAACCTCAGGGGAATCATTAGTGTGTTGTCGGTCTTTCAGGAAGGGGTAAGATGCCTGATGGAGAAGGAAGTGGGCTATCGGATCTTTTGGAAGGAAATAGGATATTTGACGGAGAAGGCAATGGTCCGCCGGAACTCTCACTCGCTGTATGAAACGACTAATTCACATCCCTATTCTATGAGAGTGTGGTATTTCATTGGTCTAGCCGGTCTATTTTCGTGCTGCAACAAGGTTGGCCATAACACGGCCCTATCAATGTTAAATGGTCGGACACCTTAATTCCCAAAAATCGACGAACTGTTGTGTGGACACTTAAGTTGCTTCGGGTTTTTACTGTAAGTTAAGATATTAGCTCCTAAGATCTCGGCGGCGTTCCCCCGGAAATCCCGTAGTAGAATTAGGTTGAAATTATGATTAGCTTAGTTTTGTTATTGATTTTAAAACGCCAATTGCACAACGCAACGTAGATTTGACAGATGACGTATGGAAAACATGTCGAATTTAACGGTCAATGCCTAACTATTTGTGATTTTTATTTTGGCGCAACTCTAAAAGATATAGGTAGGCTTAACCACTAGAGAAAGGCTCTACAAAAAAAATTGTACTTCCGAAACATAACAGTAAACATTGACGGTTACTGTAACTATCGACGCGGCGGTATCGCTGACCGTTTCAGCATCGTAAACGAGGTTGCAGTAATGAACACGTTTTTCAACGTTCTTATAATGTTTGTATGAAATGAGTCCATGATGTTATAGACAGTGTACTTATTGCAGTACGATAATGCATTACTCGCTAAAAGTAATAGAGCATTCATTTCTATGCTTTTGGCACTGATTTTGAAATGCGAAAGGGCATTTTATATGCAGACTAGCGGTCACCCGTCCGCTTCGCTGGGCGTAAATTTAAATTACGCCCTTATTATATTATTCAAATGTGCCTCCGCTATTGCTACCGTAGACATAGTTTATAACGAATTCCTTCATCTTCTATATCGGCCGAATTAGCTGTCAATTCTGCTCCGGATCACGGTCTTATTTTCGACGTATAATAATATTAAACAATCATTAATTATAGCTTTGGTTAAAATTTCAAACCTGCAGAAACCGTCTTTCATAATAAAAAATAAATCGTCGTACATAATAAAAACAAAAGTTAAATAACAAAATTTTATATTCGTCTTACGCGTGTATTTTACGCCCCGCGAAGCGGGCGGGGCATAACTAGTTTTTAATATTATCATACCAACCCCTCAATCCCCGTTGTGGGTATGAATTCCGACATGCCAAAAAATATTTTTTTGTCAAGTTTCAAATCTGCAGGAGCTGTAGATATATAGATTAAACATTTTCATTTTTTTTTAAATATTTAACGCCCCCACGCTGCTCTCAGTGGGTGGAATTTCATAAAATTTATTTTCAATTGCGCTCAAAATCACAAAAAAAAAACTTCGCAATATTTCAAGCCTGCAGGGGCTATTGATTAAAAGTTAAAAGCAATAAAAATAACTGTTACTTGTTCGCTTCGTTAATCATTCTTAATTTTAATAAATAATAATAGATGACAATAAATATATTTTAATATTGAAAAAGCATTGGAGTTTAAATATGCAATTAATTATTTTCATAGATTAAAGATAGAAGATTTAAACAATAATAATGATGATTGTAATAAAAAAGAAATCTAATAGAATACGGACAATTAAAAAAGATTAACTTGTCTCATTTTCCTTTTTAAATATAGTAATTAAATAATATGTTGTGAAATTCTCAAGAAGTAATCGCAAAAGTTTAGATTAACTTTGTCATCTATTCAAATAGAAATATCTGGACGGATTTACGGATTGGTTTGTAAGTTTATGACGTATGTACTAGATGGCTTGATTCTTCTTTATTCTTGGTTACGATTCCTTTTAGCAATATGTTTGAACAAAAACATAGCTAGACATTCCATTACAGTCGAAAAATCAAAATTAAAAACACCACTTATCCAAGTGCTAATATAGTTACATACATGAAACTGCGAGCAACTTCCGTAACTTATTAAGATACATTCTGATCTTTTTACCGTCCCCTAAACAAATATAACTTCATAAATTATATTTAGTTAACATGAATAATATACATTCTGTATGGTAGGTACTTTAAATAGACATGTATTCAAAATTACCAAGATTTTTTTAAATTTATGTTTCAATCAAATGTTTTCAGGAAAAACATTAAATAATTAAAGTCTCATAAATATCGCTTCAGTAGTGACCTTATAATTATGTAGTCGCGCAACGCTTTTTTTAATGTTCAACCATTCGCTTTATTTTCACACTCCCTCGTTATTTTATAACGTGTGTCATCTAAAACAATGATTGTAGACGATAGATCAATTTTAAAAGTTTTGTTTTTGGGAACGCTAATCTTTTTCTTTTGTGTAGATTGTGACTAGGTTAAAATTGCCTAAAAGTCAAAAATTTTTATGAAGTCCTAGAAAATCCCTGTATTATTTTTAATGGAAGGAAATATTTAATAAAAGTGTAGGCGCTCCATAAAGGAAAATGGTTTGGGCCAGTATCTTTTTTCGCGCTGCATTTCATGACCAATTGTTAAGAATATATCGTGTATATTAGGAGAAAATATGATCCAGGACCTTGTCTTTTTTAACTCTCCGCTGTGAAAATTAAAAAAAATTCAAAAAAATTGGAAAGTTACTGATTTCACCCTGATTTTCAAAGATCGAGTTTTCACCAGATCATGATGTTTTAAGGTCCTACAAATCTATTTCGATCATTTTGCCAGTGATGTCTATATAGGTGTGTGTGCGTGCGTTTGTGTAAACTTCTCATAATTTGACATTCGAAAGAAGTCCACTCGCTTAGACTTCCTGAAATTTCGAACTAGTTTCGCCTAGTAGATTTTCAGGAAATTCAAAAATAGAGTTTGAAAAAATGTTTTATGAAATAACTTTTAGACTACTCAAACCGAACGATATCAAAATATAATTAGCTCTTTTCCCCAAACAGTTGCATTGACAGCCGCAAACTACATAAATATCGGGCGGTTTCTTCAAGAGATATCGTCGAAGAAAACTTTTTTAATAAGTGTTTTTTTTATAATATTTTGTGTATTGCTCCGTTGATAGATTCGAAAATATATTCAAGTGTTTTTCTTTAGAAACAATGTCGATCGTTGTTAAATTTATTAAAATCAGTTCATTAGTTCAAAAGATATTGTCAAAGAAAATTTCAGAGAAAGTATTTTTTTTTAGAATGTATTTTTAAACTATTCTGCCGATAAGTTTTAAGATATAACCAGTTGTTTTCCTTAAAAAACAGCGTTAATGAACGAAAATTGTATCAAAATAGGTTGGTTTGTTTGAAATATATAGTTAATAAAAATTCGAAAAAAAAGGTTTGTTTTTAAATGTTTGTTTTTCAAACATATTAGGTGCTCAGTAATCTTTTTCTGTTTAAAAAACTGCGTCGAATACCATAAAGCAGATTAAAATCAAACAACGTGTTGAAAAGATATTTTAGTTGAAAAATAAAAAGAAATGTGGTTTTTATTGCGTATAGGTTTTTCAATTGTAAAAGCTCAAAACGTAATAAAACTATATTTTTGAGCTTAGAGAACTTTGAAAAAGTAATAAAATCGATCTTTTGAGCATGATAAGCTCAATAATTTGCCGTTCTTTAACTTTTAACACTTTGAGCTTGAAAGAAGTTAAAGGTTTCAGAATCTGAAGGATCAACTGTTTCAAAATTTTGAGCTCAAAAATTCACAAACAATATTTATAACTCAAGGAGCTCAAAAACACATCAGCTAATATCATAGCGGAAAGTTTCAGGGATGGCCTGTAGGGTCTACCGTTTTACACATTTTTTTCAAATATCTTGTTTTGTTAATTTAATAAAAATTTAGTAGTGTTTCTTCTCATATTGTTTCTGAAAATAACAGCTATAACTAAAATATTAATAAATTTATCAAAAAAAAAGTAAAATATAAAAAATTAACCATGTATGACCTTCTTTAATATTTTAGTAAATTTTGGTTTTCATGCACGCTATTTTGAAACGCAGTATACTGTGTGTATATAATACAAGTTGGCCTGCAGTTGTAGTTTTTGCATGCCTCGGGTCGCTGGAGAGAGAAATTCGTCAATGTAATGTCGGACACATTCTTGTATAGAATACACGTAGATAGTAGTGATGTACTGGATAGTTAAGTAATAGTAATTTTATTAATATTGCATAATTATATTGTTGGTTTTTTTTCCCAATTATTTTTTTTAAACAATAGATAACAGACTTCCGTTGGTCCATTCCCTCCTTCATTATCCCACTAACCCCTCTATCAGCCCTATTTCTTTCTATTAGGTATTTCGTTTCTATCCAAGAAGTCGGCAATGCACTGGTGACTCCTCTAGGGTTGCGATTGTCAATGAGTGGCGGTGACTATCAACTATTTGCTGGTTCACAAGCTCGTTTGCTACTCGAAAGTGCTATAAAAAAGACATAATGGTCAACTCGCGTGATTCAGACGCAAGATAATTTGCATTCATATCTCGATGGGTCGACATGATTGTAACTTAATTTTACTAAACATGTTCGCCGGATTATAGCATTTGTGGTGGCACTAATAGCATAGGGACTGTGGGCCATTAATTAAAAACTTTGCCCTAGATCTAGGTCACGATGACTTTAATTCGTTGGTACCGGTGACCGTGGACCGGTGAATGTGGTTGGTGACTACAGTCAATAGAGCTCCAACTGGGCTGTAGAAAGTTCAAGGTTCAAGCCCTTCAACCTGAAACAAAGATATTGTAGGAAGGTCTACCTTCACAGAAGAGGTAATTCGAACTTGACACTAGTAGCATTTCTTTAGTCTTAGTTGCGTCCTACATAATTATTTAGTAATATGTGTACGGTTAGTTATTTGCTGGGCACGTTTTACATAGCAAAGGTTTAAATGGTACGCGTGCACATAAACGAATTGGTGGCGCTCATTTGAAGTTTGGAGTCGACGATAGCCTTTTTGAAGTTCTCGTTGTGGGGACGTGATAGAATTTACGTGCCGTGAGCCCTTCTATTTAGTCCTCGGGTACACGTCTGTCGAACTCGCTACGTGTGCACAATACCCGATTTGTTATTCTGCCCTTTTAAAGTTCAGTATACTGTCCCTTTGTCACCTTGTCGTTAAGGGCAGTGTTCGTACAGATATCGTCAACTGTACAGATCTCATACTCGCAGTCGTTTCAAGCGAAATCTTTCTAGAGATTTTCAGTACTGAAATGTCATCATAAACGCCAAGTTCTATTTCATTGAAAATAATAGAAACATATACATTGAATATATTTTTAAACTTTAGAAATTTAGACGATCACGTTGGTTTGCATACTCCAGTGCAATCATGAAAAGGGTGAACGATTTTTATGTGATAATTAGACACATAGATGACGTTTACGACACATTATGTACTAGGTATACTGTTAGACGTTAGATTTATATATATATTACTATTGGGTTCGGTATCAAAGTGATAGATAGACACACGGATGGTTATAAATGTTCTCGCTCGTCTTCGTTTATCACAAACGTTAATTACATTTGAAATCTTTCCACTCGAAAAAGTGCAAGCTAAAATGTGTTGTAAAAATCCTAATATACGTGAAATTCAAATTTTAAGAAATAAAATAATGTAGTCCAATTTTGGTAATATGCTATTCCAAAGTAGCAGGTCATCGGTGTTATCATTTGAAGTGTTAATATAGAAAAAACATGAACAACTCTGTAGGACGTACATGACTTTGCCCTATCTATAACGTTTGCGTATTTTAGAAGTCGCAGCGCGTCGACAGCTCATGACAGATGCACGATGGATGTATTTCCATAAACGGACATGTCGAAGTTTTTTAGGGTACGAAATGTACAAAAGAAATTATTGGAAGGCATTCGAGCGGATACACAAATAGGCTTCGATTCCAGGTGTCTCTATGAGGTTTAAAGGGGAAAAATATTTTTATTAAGCTTTAGTGTATATCAAACTTGAGTAAAAAAAAATTTTTCATATGATTTTATACTTTATATAATACAGAAAAAATGGAATGACAGTTTTATTGCTTTTTGACGTGGTGTTGTTTTGATATTTCTCGGATTTTTTTTTTTAATATCGTGCGTAGATTCATAAATATGTCAAACAGTGCAGTGAAACACGGAAATAGATATAACAGAAATAAATAAAAACGAAATTTAAATTAGAAAGCTAAAACATTTATCCAACCATTATAACAAAACCGTTTTCTCTCTAAGACATTAATTGTAATTAATGTGGAGATGATAAAATAAAATTATTCCCCAGCCGGCCATGATGTACGCACACTATAATCCTAGCGGCCACAACACGACACGGTTTTCAGTAACGGCTCGAGCGCCGGGAGTCGTGGACGCGTTTGCGTTTAGCTCGCGTGAGGACGTTTCGTGTTTACGCTCGTATTTTCATTTATCGCGTCGTAGAAAAGTAACTTGATTTTCTTCAAGATGAGCGATAAGCATTCGTTATTTGATAAGGGTCAGAAGTGGCGAGTGAGAATATGAGATCCGAGTCGAGTTTTCGCGGGTTTCGGCCACATTTTCGTGGTACTCGTGCGAGCGGCGAATGGAAAATGTGGTAGGAAAATGTTGACGCCGTCATGCGTCCGGAGCGGCCTGCTGCTGCTGCTCGCGGCCTGGGCGACGGCCGCGCCTGGGATTATAGGTCTGGATTTTTTCCTTTTTCTAGAACAAAACCGGAACGGGGCAGGGCAAATGTTATTACAAAGTCCCGTATGAAAAATGATAGTTTCATAAAAAAAACTGCCTACCCATTACTTTATTAAATATACATATGCCGACATCTTTTGTCTTTACAGTGCGATGATAATCAGCGGACTGACAGATAAGGGAGTTTTCTTATAGCTTGAAAACGACGGCCATAAATTATTGTAGAGGTGTTACACATATTTTAATAGCGGTTATTGGCCCCGAGAACAGAATGCGTGCAATACAGCCGACTCTAATCGTGAACTTTAATCGCGTTCTGGTGGCGCGATCAGTTTTTCGTGTGTATCGCACCTAGCCCGGATCGCCTTACATAAGCTCAGCGTTTACGTAATCGGCGACCGAAACACACGAATTAACGACCGCCCCTTTAGCGCATCCGACAATGATGCATATTTTTTTTGCGCAAATCATCGTCGCGGCTCGCCTTCGCTGCGCGTCCGTCGCCGGGACGTGACAAATGGCCCGCGGTGTTGAAACCCCAAATTTTTCGTCCTATCCGTTTATATTTTCGACAGATGATAATTTTATAGCGAAATTTGTGCGACATACGGCCATTGTGCGCGCCAGAGGGTGCGTTTCTGGAGCGTGGGGCGCTATGATTTGGGATTAGCGCCGATAGAGCCGTATCGGGGTGCGCGCTCTTATTGTGTGTCGCGCTCTTCGGGCGTGCGACTTCGTCGGAGCTTCATGCGAGAAGTTGTATAACATTTGTAGTTGTGGTTAAATAGGCTCTACTAGGATGTATTTAGTTAGATATATTTCTAGAATTTATGACACTTATATTTATGATCAGAAACTACTGGAATTCGTTTAGTTATAGTAAAATTAAATAATTCGTCATTACTTGTTATCCAAGTTGGTCGTTTGTTAAGTTTGGTGGTGAATAAAATTATTTGAATATGTAATTTTATTTTTTAATAATTCCAAAACAAATAGAGAAAACTGTCATTTAAAATAATTAAATTCTATGATTTTTGTTGTCCAGTCTAATTTTTCATTTCCTGCTTAGTAAAATACCTATTGGCTCGCAGATTTTTTTTTACTTTTTATGGTACTGAGGCGTAAAGTTTTTTATAATTATTTCTCACACGATAATTTTTTTTTTAAATATTTAAATTTATTTATTGATCGTGTGGAAACGTGTAAATGTGAATTATTCATTATTATAAAAATAATATAAAACCAGGTTCGCATAGAGACATTTCGCTATTGTCTCTATGCGAATCTCGTTTTACCTGGTCATCTTTCTACTACGTTACAATTAGGGACATGCGAGGGAAATTATACGAGATGTATCTGTTTGACTCTAGACATATCTGTTTCAATCGTTTAATGATTGATTCCACGGTATTTATTAAAATTTCAAAGACAAAATAAATAATTTTAAAAATGTATTTTTATTTTGGATCTTTAGTTTTTGAAGTACTCTATTAATCGATTCCCAAAACAAATAATTAGTCCTATTTCTGTTAAAACTGCGTCGAATATTGTAAGTCAATTCGAAATCGATACACTTTCTCAGGAAATATCGTCAACGAAAAATTTTCAAAAAACTGTTTCTTTTGAAATAACTTTCGGATTTATTACCGATCGCTTTTTGGAGTTTATACACTGTTTAGATCGAAAAAAATACCAAATGACGTAAGCTCCGTTCGAACCTGTTTGTTCATTTGAGGAGAAATATCGTTGTGAAAAAAGTTTGAAAAGTTTGTTTGTTCATAATAACTTTTAGGTCTCTTGGCTAATCGATTGCCAAAAGTTCATTTTGAATGCTATACAACGCGCTTAAAACGCGTTTGTCTAACGTATTAAAATTAATGTTTTATTCATTTTTTATTCTACTTAATAGTTTTGAAAGAGAACAGTAACAATTTAAAGATCGAGGAACTTAAAAATACCCAATCGAATTTGTTTGGTTTCCGGCTCCAAAAAGCGAGGCAGCGAGAAGTCTGGCCTTCAGGGTCAACCGTTACATGGATGGTTTTTATATCATTGAGGTCCTCTTCCAGAATACTATACTGTGAAAATTTCAACCGCTACCTATTACGGTTCAAAAACATAACCCTCTCAACATAGGCGTATGGAGGAACGAGCAGAAGGGCGAAGGTACTCAGTAATAGGAGCGTAGACATCCTAGAAATTCGGTACCCGAAATATTATGAAAACTGCCCCAGAAGCAGCTTACTTACGAAATCCAAAAATCATACTTTTCATAGTGTCAAATTTATGCCAAAATATTGGCTGCGCGTTTGAATGTGGACGAAGATTAATACAACTAACATGTATTCTATGCGAATACATGTAATAAATGAAAATACGCTACGACACCGCATAAAGGATTTATTCCTACGCCCGAGGTATCCTGTTACGAGTTCCCTCGTACTTCGACCTCGGCGTATAACGCGTGGAGCTTTAATCGATTCATGTCAAATAGAAAGCACAACTTCTAAAAAGCTGTTAAGGGACCGGCGCTCGGCGGCCGCGCGACAAAGCCGCTCGTAGCCTCCGGACGGCGCCCGGTGGCGGGCCGGCGTCATCAATCACGGCGAACGCACTCAATTAGGAGGCATACAGACAGACACTTTTGTCCGTGCGCCCTACGGAGGTGGGTGCGGCTTTTAGTAGCTTTCCTGTTAGCGATTTGATTTTGTTGTTGCGTAAGCGTTTGGAGTTCACCGTATTGCACTGTTTTTGGAACGAGTTCCTTATCGCGCGTTACACTGTAGGCCCTTGGCGAATGTGAGCTAGACCGAAAGAGGTGGCCGACACGACACTTTTGTTGTAGTGCTCGCAGTCGTGTCTTTCGCGTCGTCAGTCGCCAACGCCCATAATACGTTAAATATACCCGTTCTCGTCTGATCACCATAGTTAAGCAGTGAGTCGGCGTGGTCAGTACAGGACAATGCATGAAAATTTGTCGCTATGAAGTTCGTCACGAAAGCGTCGTAATGGCGTAAAATAGAAACGCGGCGGAGATGAAGGAAGAGTCGGGGAGCGTAACACCTGCGCATTACATCATTCGCAGCCAATTCAGAGCGGCAGAGTTTCGTGCGTTGTACTGTACTTGTTTGAGTGACCGTGTGGGAATATTGCGTGATATTCACTTTTTGTTGTTACATTTTTAAATCATAATTGTCTATACTGTAATATTATAAATGCGAAAGTTTGGATGGATATTTGTTGCTCAATGACGCCAGAACGGTTGAACGGATCTGGATGACATTTGGTACAGAGATACAAGAGAATGTATGATACCCGTGAGACAGATTTGTTTTTGCTTTTCAAGCAAAGGATCGACATAATTTTTTGTGTAGTGGTAAGGTAGGGCTCAGTGAATGTTATAAGCTACTTTTTATCCCGGAAAAATGCACGGTTCCTATGAGATAGCATAATAATTCTACAGAATTAACATTCTACAGCAATTGACAAAACCGTGATTTTTTTCTAGAGCGAACCATGTATTTTAAAGTTGTTGTAATAGACTTTTATTGCATTAACCTCAAGAAGGTTTGACAAATTTACATAGTAACGAAAAAAAATCTCTAAAACGTTTAAATATGTGCATATTTGCTTTTTATCGGAATTAAGGGAGGTTGAATTTTGTATGAAACTTTTTATGGAACGAGGTAAGACTTTAAAAAGTGGTGAGATGGGTCTTTTAATATTAAATTCGGGGTGCAGAGTTTTGTAATATATAATAATGAGTGTGTATTTTATTGTTTTTTTTTTGCTCAAACCATTTATACAATTACTATGAAACTGGTGATATGTGGTACTCGCAAATAAGAAGATTTCTAAAAAAGGAAACTAGCATTCGTATCTGACTTTGTGTGCGTATTTTTACTATTGAGCCGAACTAGTAAATCACTGCTCAGAATTACTTCATTGATAAGAAACTCATTGAAAAAATAGATTATTAACATTTCGCTTTGTCTTCATTTGCTTATTTGTGTTATTATAGACTTTAAAATTTTTTTCACTGATAGAAAGCAATACTATTTTCAAGTAATACCGTAACCAAGGAATAGAAATTGCAAATGGGATGAATCGCAAAATCGAGAGCCGAGACTGGGGAGGGCTCGAAGGAGACAATGGGACCAAGAACGTAATCGACCGTGGGATTAAAATTAGAATCATGATCGTGACCGGAACCAGAATAAGAAGAGAACAGAATTTGAGAACAGGACTGGGACCGAAAGCAGAATCAGAATTGGAACCTACTTAAATCAAGACCGGGTTTAGCATCAAGAATGGGATAATAATTGACATCAAGATTAATTATCATAATCGATTGATATATAAGATGAAAGAATTTATTCTGTCTACGTGTCGCGAGTGGAAACTAGTTAATAATAAAATGTTTATTGTCATAAAAGAAAAGAAAGTATAAGAATTATATTGACACTCCTTCATTTATTTCAATTACTTTCAAACGTTATTAACTTATGTTATCGTGTCTGTTATTGAATATAAATTTTATAGCGAAAGGAATTTTATTTCAACACACAACGATGTCTTTTGTTAATACTTTTTTATATCGCAGCATTTTTGTTACACTCTGTGTTGGATACAATTTTCTACTAGTTTTTGTCTGTGGCTTCACCCAATAGGATATACAATAAATTTCTTCGTCTTTTATAAGGAGCAATTATAACGATATATGAGATCTCGCTCCGGTCACGTTCTCAATTCCTGCCTAGTTCTCGATTTCGATCCAGTTTCCCTCTGAATTTTGACGCTTATCCCGTTCGCGATGATTCATTATATTGATTGTCCTTGTTCCGAGATAGAGTGCTGAAAAGTGTGGTCATAAAAAAATTAAGGAATCTGTTTAGTGTGACAAAGTACAAGCGCATAAAAGTCTGCATAACGTGAAACTTGATATTAATATTTTTCATATAAGAAACTATCGAACCGTCTCCGTAACAATTAAGGAGCTACCATCTCAGCTTTTGCAATGTGTTGGGAAAATACAGAGCGCTGTTTTTCAGTCAATGCCAACATCCACGCAGGAGCGCCAAACCAAGCCTGTATATACCATATGGAATCGATAATGCATCCTTCCGTAAATATTCATGATCTCCTTCTTTTTTAGAACAACTTTTCCAACGAAACTATAGTTATTGAAGTACCCGTTTCTGAGAATTACAGCTTAGAATGTGTTCTTAAAATGTACGATGTTTCAACCTTACGATCATGCCGAAGATCGTGTGTTACGCCGCACTCCTCCAAGGGCGTTCACGAAGTGCGGTCCAGTCGCGTCCCGGTGATCGTGCGTGTTGCCATGTCTCCCTAGCTAATTCACGCTGAATGCGGTCGTTAAACTTCCAAGGAACTGTAGATATTTTGTTATAAATGTTACATTTACGATATTGACGTTTTTGAACCTAAGATTATGTGTGCTTAATATTGAAGTGTTTGATAACACTGCTATTAAATATGCATACGTGATTTATTGTTAGAGATTTTGCAGAGGTGACATTGTTGCGGCTCTAAAACTTTATACTGAAACTTTACCCTAACAGTCAACAAACTGCGAGTCCACAAGTAATATTATATGCTATATATCGTTTACGCGATAATTTGCCTTAGTTGTTTAGAGTTTGTTCCACTTTACTTTATATTATTTATATTTTCAGTGAAATATTTTTGTTATAGTTACTTTGGTAAAGTTATTCTAATAAAGGAGGGGATTATGAATATTTGCGAAAAAATGCATGATCGATTTCATCTTGTAAGTATATATGTATATATTATTGTTATATTTCCGCCCAGGAACACAGTATTTGATTAAAAAAATAGGTTAATCCTGTAGGCCAACCCTGAAACTTCCCGCTATTTTTGAGTTCAAAACACTCGAAAATATACGGGATTTGACCCGATTTTTTGAGTAAAAAAAGTTTGTTTCGATTTTTTTCGACAACGATTTCTCGCAAACAAATCAACCGATTTTGACCCGGTTTGCGGCAATCAACGTGTTTTTACAGGGTCAAAAGCTGGTTAGAATTTTGAAATCGATCGGTCAAGCCGTTTCGTAGTTATTCCAAAAAAACTGTTTTTCTCGATTTCTTTCGACAACGATTTCTCACAAACGAATCAACGGATTTTGACCCGGTTTGCGGCAATCGACGTGTTTTTAATAGGTTAAGAGCTGATTAGATTTTGGAATTGATAGGTCAAGCTATCTTAAAGTTATTTTGAAAAAAAACACAAAAAAATTTTTTTTTCTTAATTTTTTGAAAATTTCTCAAAATCTACCAGTCCAAATCAACCTAAACTTTCAGGAAATTTAAGTTTGGTGAAACTGTTTGGAACGCCGTTTAGTGGGCTCGATTCGGTCAAGCTGTTTAAAAGTTATAAGAGGTTTACATACATCCACACACACACACACACACACACACACACACACACACACACACACCACACATCCACACAGACATATGGACATCATCTCAGGGATGATCAGGAAGCTTCCTAGACCCTCAGAACGTCGAGATCTGATGAGGATTCGATTTTTGCAAAATGGGGTGAAATCAATAACTTCCCGAAAATTTTAGAAAATTTTCAATTTTCTTAGCGGGAAGTTAAAAAATTGACTACAATATAAATAATACCACATCCATAAGCAGAGTTTAATAACTTTATTATACCTATGATTACCACAACAATAAATACCATTACCAATAATAATAATTTATCATAACAATGAAAATTGTTACTTATAATAAATAAACTAATAATGTAATTATATAACTTCTGAGATATTTACATTAAATTTCGTCGGATATGTATCAAACAGTGCAAAGAACATTGACGGTAATTTAGGTGTAACAAATAGTTCTTCAGTTTTTGTTTAAAATTTTGTCTAATGACTGCAAGGCGCACAGGCGGAGGAAGATCATTCCAAAGTTTCGACACCGCAAAACTGCAACGCCCACGAAACGATGCAGTTCGATGCACCGGTAGGATATACCTTGAACTTGTACTTGTACTTATCAGGTGATCAATTTAATGTGTTAAATAAGCAACTAGCAGTTGCTTATTCAACCGAACAATACCAAACAATAAATTAGTAATTTAGATTAATTTTCAAGTCCATTGGAACTACGCAATATGAGAGGATAAATAGATTATTAGGGGTCATTTCAACATTAAACCACAAATGCACAAATTAAATTTTGTTTAAAATCAGTTAGTTACAGAATTATGTGTCAGATCTTTTGAGCGACAGGAATTGCACATTTTTCCGAGACAAAAAGTAGCCAGTCATTTTCTGGCCCTCGTACTATCTTTCTGCGAATAATCGCCGACATATTTTTTTAGCTCCTAGGCTCTCAGATCATTTCATTTTAAACATCAAGCCCTACACGTTGACCCTATGGGGTGGACGGCTGTTAAGGACCTTTGTCACAGACTCGGTAACCGGTGGTCTAGAGGTTAGTGTGCATCCTGAGGCACAGAGTGAGTGGTTCGCTTTGACTTAAATTCCATTGATCAATTCCCTTATGATCAAGACTACCTCGAAATTTTTTATATTGAAAGCAAAGGTGTTAACCACTAGACAAAAACGTCAATTGAGCCACTATCGAATGAATTTTTTAATGAATTGGTTGTAAAACTATTTTAGAAAAGAAATATATGTCAAATTGTTCGAATACAGTATTACTCTATTCATAGCTGTTACAGAATTTTTAAAAATATTTAATATAGCTTTAATTTGATAATTGTAACATATCTCTTTGAGCGTAAGAGATAAAAGTTCTACATTAAATTATCAATTAAAAACCGATAAGTTTAAATATGGATTATTACAAACAGAGAAATTAAATAGAAAGCTATCAAAAAAAGGCGTGGTAATTCTGGCACTGTGTATCAATAACCTTGAATTTATTAAAATCAGAATTCCAAATGAGCGATAATTGGTACATGCAGTGACACTTGCGTTAGTTTCAGTTCAATAAAAAGACATCTTGTGAACAACCAATTTATTTGGCCACATTAAGATATTAAAATTTACGAATGTTTGGGAACTAACTAAACTAACTTTTCTTAAACTATGAAAATTTCAAATTACCAGTGTTCAGGCGTCATGCGTTATCCTTTTAATATCGTCAGAAGCGTATACATAATATAAGTACGACGCACGAAACTCTGCCGCTCTGAACTGCTTGTGAAAGTTTTAATGCGTAGTTTAACGCTCCCTGACCCTTCCTTCTTCCCCGCGTGCCAATTTTACCCCATTGCGACGCTTTCGTGACTAACTTCACAGCGGCAGAGTTTCGTGCGTTACATTGTGCATTGGTATGGAGAAAATAATTTGTGACGTGTATCACGAATTTCTCACATTACAAGAACATATGCATAACAACAATACGACCTGGGCGACCGAGTTACACTTGACGCCATGAGATTGTAATATCTTCTGCATCAAAAGTTGCTTATATGAATTACAATAACAAATAGAAATATAATAATATCCTCTCAACGTCTCAAGACACAAATTTCATGAAAATCGTTAAAGTCGTTCCTGAGAAATCAATTATGAAATAGAGTTGCTTGTTTAGTGGTATGAGATAGATTTCATTCGAAAAGATAAACTAGATTAATATATATTATGTATTCTTTTACTTACAATCTTTAAATGCAACAAATGCTCACTTAATATCAAGGTAATTTCTTTGATCTAGTATATAAATGAGAATTTCAGTGGTAGGTAGACGTGTAGGTGATTGCAATCTCACTTAGAAGAAAAGTTGGCACCTGCTTACCTTACTACAAACTATGACATACTTATTTTCGATATTAATAAAATTTATCGCCGGTGTAAAACTACGAGCGAGCGGTAAATTCCTTACAATATAATGACTTATTTCAAGTGTTAGGAAATAATGATATGTATTTTGAATTGGAATCTGGAAAGATATTCTTTAATAATTATAGTAAGAATCTAAGGTATAATACAAAACCACTTTAACCGGATGGCTGGTGTCATAAAAAAACCTGCCAAAATAACGAACAAACTGAGCTTTCATTGCTCCGTACGAAGCTTAGTGAGTCTAGTAAATAAAAGAAGGTTTCAATTAGAAGAGGTGGAAACTTCAAACAAAAAAAAAATGGGCTCATCTCAAGGGTTGTTCTGTAGAGGGTCGAGGCGAAAAGGTGTTCTGAATAACGAACCTTTGTACGGGAAACTCATTCGACCCTTATGAAATTTTAACGAATGCACGGCACGAGAGGAAACATGAATTACGTATACATACGAGAGTTAAATGTGTGCGTTTAGTCTTTTCATTTGCCTAATGAAATAAATTAAATATAAATATCGTATGCATTGTTACAATAAGCTCGTAATTTTAAAACAAACCACACAGTTATCACATACATATAAATTTTATGCCATCTTACAGATAGTAGCTAGCACTATCCATAATTAACGAATTGATTTTTGATTTTGTTTTCGTAAAATAATAAATAAAAAACGTTCTATAAAAATATAAACACATCTAGCGACGAAATAATATAGAAAATACTTCTTTATGTCAACTGCTTGCGCCGTTATGTGATATCTATAAAAAATACTTCTTTTCTAGATCCATTTCCGAGTTTTAAAATGTATAATATAAGCAAGAGAAAAAAGTAATAACTATTTAAAAGTTATAAAAAAAATAATATAAGTGCTTAGTTTATACTAGATATTAGCGCCGGTCCGCCTAGATTTTTATAATGTACGACAGCGGAAAGATGACAAAGAGAAAGGGGGTTAGTAAAATTTTGAAACAAGTATAAATTTTTTATCCAGAACTTGGAATTAACTCGAAAGCGATTTTAGGCTTCTCGCAACATACTTTACTAATTTGCAGATCGTTGTTTGTATCAGATAGTTTTGGTGAATTTTGAAAAAAAATACAGGTTTCATTTACTTACCTATTATTTATTAAAAGTTTGGACTTCGCCTTCACGATCGTAGAGGTTTTTCTTATTCGACTTCATGTTTTGTTTGTTTTTTCAAATTGATTGACAGGCTTCCGGTTAAGATGGATTTTTTCGATATAGATAACCATCTAAACATACAACGATAAATAAAGGAATACGCATTAAAATATCAACATTAAAATCGATCTAAGTCATCTAATCTAAAAAAATATTTTAATTACTATGTTATGCTTATTTATATTTGTGTCAGTAATGTATTTTAATATTATATACATTTATTAATGTATTTTTCGGCAAATGATTTAATAGAAAATGAAGTGGAAAATTAAACAGGAGCCTAAAATACATCATCCACAATTCTACATGGTTAAAGTAGCTATAAGCTGTATTTTATGGACGTTATTTTATGCATAGAAACGTCACAAAACTTTTCTAGTTTTCTATTTATCCCATTCTAGTTCCGATTTGAAGCTTGTTTTGATGTCGATCTCGGTCGGTTCTGCTTCCGAGCCCAGTTTTGCTCTCGATTACGAAATCGGTTCCACTCATCTATCCCATATCACGGCGTCGCGTGGTCAATTGGTGAATGGCGCCGCGGTGCGGCGGCGGGCGATGGCGACTCTGCGCCCGCGCCCCCGCACCCCGCACCCGCACCCCCGCTCCCGGTTCGGCCGCAGCGCACGCATTATCAGTTTTGTTTTCATATCTAAAACATTGATCTATAGAAATGAGAAGATACACAGTTCCGCGCTCAAAATGGCCGCAGTAAATGAGTGCTAAAACGGACAGTTTAGCACTCATTGCATTGAGTGTAGTTACGTCACACCTTCCGTTAAGATGTCGAAGTGTTCTGTTAGAAAATGCAAAAATAACACGTAAAGAACTTTAAAAACTTTAAAAAAAGGATGGTATTTCTTACTTTCGATAAGCGGAATTTAGTTTATTTTTAATAGGTGCTAAATCATGTATTACAATGAGTAGGTGTTCGATGAGTAGTTTGTATTTCTTCATTTAAAGTAGCACCAAAAGCCAAAATGTAAGCTGACTTAAAAGAAATAGATCTAAGCAACACCGGTCTCGTATTTCTTGCATTGTCATATTATTCGATTGCTTAACAATAGAGACTCTGTTCTTATACTAATGGATTCGCCTTTTTAATTTTTATTTATTTATTATTTCTTTTATATTTATACAAATCTCAAAATTACTTCTAAAAGGAAATCATACAATAAATGGAACCTATCCCAAAAAACAATATGTTTACTACATTTGAATTTGTTTTTTAGCAAATTTTATATTAATATAATGTTCATCAAAAATATGCTATGTTTCATTAATCATCATTCTAACTTATTATATCAGTAATAAGAAAGTTTCATATTATTATAATCTATACACTTTAGAAATCATCATGTTCTTTCATGTGTATTATCATTGAAATTAGGAAAGTAATGATTCATATTAATTTTAATCTTAGGTCATTATTGCATTAAATTTTATTATGAAGAAAAATATACATACTATAAATCTTTTCATAAATTCAACCAAAAAATAATAATAAACATTTAAAATAATATTATAGTACTCCATTGATGCCTTATTATAGAACAGCACGTGTAAATTATAAAAAAAAATAGAACTTATTGTCTTCCAATGATAAAGTGATCGTCATTTGTTCTCTGCATTGAAAAATAAACCTTATGGTATGACATTTCGGTTGAAATGTCACATGACAAATAATGTTCCATCCCTTCTGCACTGCAAAATGGTATCGTAAAATATTGGACAGCAGCAAAATATATACTTTGAGTCATTTTCGCCGTCGAACTAGTAAACGACTGTACATCTCTCTTTTTATAGATCTATGATGTAAAACGATTTTTTATACAGACAGAAATTCAGCCCAAAACAAGAAAAATAATAATAATTTACACTCTCGCATATTTCCAAGTAGGGTAGGCAGAGACTATAGATTTCCACATGATGCGATCTTTGCATATATATAAGGGAAAAACTGTTCTTTTATAAAAAAATTGTATTCATTCTCTACCCTATAAAGGATGAATTTTGAAAAGCGTCAAAATAATTTCATTTAGAAAATTAAATTTGTCATTTTTACCAAGAATATTAATAATAATGCATAAAATAATAAATATAAATTTGATCAAAAAATTATATTTTCCATATGAATTTTGCCACTCTTTTTCGCCTTTGTTTGGTTTTGGTTTGGTTTCACCTTTGGTTTGAATTCTGAGAAATCCCTTTTTAAATAATACCTAAAAAATAAAGAAAATCCACACACTCTACGAATTTTAAATTGCTAACCTCAGCGGCTTAGGCTGGATGATGATGAATCACTTTTATACAAATGTTTTATAGATCTTCACAAAACATATATTATCAATTTTTCATTCTGAAGAACGAACTACGGGCTGTGACTTTATATCTATTATTTTGCTTGTGAAATGACAATAGCCAAATTTATATCATCCATAAGGTTCCGCCACGACTGTGATAGTCATAAAATTGGTATACTCTCGTGCGAGAGCTCGTTCCGGCTCGTGTACGAGCGCGGTTCTTCGTATAAGCGGCGTCCCTCTGGAACAGTTAACGTAAATATTTGATATGGAAGTCCTCACCTGAAATACGCCGTTTGTCGGTTACCATGGATACCTGAATAATTTACACTGACGGTGAGCTCAAAGGTTAAGGAAAATACTAAAACCTTTGGCTTAGCCGTCTTATTAGGTTAGTTGGGTTGAGTTTCCAGGTTTTGCGAGTCGAGAAGTTCATGAATATCGTTTACGATTTTCAATTGCGATTATAGAAACGTCACAATGAGAATAAAAGCGAAAGGAGCACGCCGACGCAGTTACAGAGATAATAACATGGATATAAAAATAGGCGGACGAAGTATTGCTAAGCAGCCATCGACGACCTCTCAAAGCAAGTCACGTCACTATAAATATACGAGCCGTAAGCACAAAGTCACAATGAAGTAAGTCTACCGATTATCATTACGCTATCGATTCCCTTATTCTATTCTTCGTGAACTCAATTTCAGGAAGCAGAGACAGTCGTCCCAAAAGTTTTTTGCAATAAAAGTATTTTATTTTTTCAAGAAAGTTGAGTAAAATTTATTCTACATACATGGCCGTCCTCGGTCCACCCAAACATATTATTGTGTAGTCCGTCGCTGCAGAACGATTCAGACGTAGCTCACAGGGTTAACCTGAAATGATGAGGAATCGAGAGCGTTGAACTGAGTTAGAATAAAAAGTTTTTTTTTTGTAACGTGAATACTGGCCCTTTATGATTGTGATGACGTTTACACAATTAATAAGACGATGCTAAAAAAAAAGGAATGTTTCAATTTTGAAGTTAACAAGTCGACAACTAAATGGAGCTCACGTGTGAAAATTCCTATGATATAATTTATTACAATTTTCGCCGAAGGTTATCTCCAGATGAGTGTATCTCTGAGCTTGTTTGTATTTATGATGTAGAAGCACCTAGTCAAACAACAATATGCCGTTGGTGTGCAAAAAAAGTATAAAATATGACCGACATGTGACGTATGAGTAGATGCGAGCAACTATGAGACTGCGAATCATACTATTTTGCACAATGAATTGGGAATGCCGGAAGGCTAGTTTCCAGTTGGGTACCCCATAATTTTTCTGAAGAGCAAGAGACAGCTCGTGTTATTTGGTGCCGGTCTGTTCGGTAACGCTTCAATGGAGGTGAACCTAAAGCCGTTTATAATACCGTCTCAGGTGACGAATCATGGCTTTATTCATATGAGCATGAAAGAAAACACAATCCGCAATTTGGATCTTCGAAGACGAGCTCATGCCAACTAAAGTAGTGCTTCCCCGTAGCGTGTCTAAGAAATTGGTCGCTACGTTGTCATCGAAAAGAGTACGTGTTGCCACAATTCTATTACGGAAGACAGAACGGATACCTCCCATTAATATGCCATGGTTTGTTTTCCATAAACGCTAGTTGAGTTTCGCACAGACAACTCGTAACGTCGCATCATCTTACCTCACGATAACGCGAGCTTCCGCACACCGCTCATAAAACAAACGATTTTTTGAGACACGAAAATGTTGGGTGTTGACTCACCTCTGTGCAGTCTTGGCCTGAGACATAATGATTTATTTGCATATCCTAGAATGAAAGATTTATTGCGTGGTCAGCGGTTTGAAGACCCAGAAGCAGCAGTAGAAGCTTATAAATCGGCCATTTTGTTAACATTAACTTCAGACTGGAATTTCTATTTCAATGGTCGGTTTTATGGCATTTAAAATATAATAGTGAATAAAGTGTATTGGAGAATACTTCAAAAACAATGAATAATTAATTTAATTATGTCCTGTATCTTGTTCTTTTTATTCCCGATAATTTAAAAGTGCCCCTTGTAGTGAGTGATACTTAGTAATTTATTAAGGTATAGAGAGATATTTTACTAAATATCTCTCTATACCTTAATATATACTAACTTAATATATACGTTAAGTATAACGATCATTATGGCGAATATTTTGAAAAGTAATAAAACCATATAAAATGATAGATGTTTGTTTCTTTTTGATATTCCGGATACACAAATAGCAGCCCTCATATCATTCAAAAGAGTGATTCTTCCTTTATCCTCTTTCAATTTTAACTTAATTGAAATGAATCTGTTTTTTAACCATAACATATATATATATATATATAATCTTCCAAATTAGATACAAAAAAATTAAAAAATAAATAAAAATATCGTAATAACGTCATCTATTGAATCCGTTCTAAAATATGTGCCATCAGAGAAATCTCTACAGCGGGATAGCTGCATGCTCTATCGCGAATGGAGGGAAGTGGGTCATTGGCATCGGAGACTGTTTCCACGGTAAATGACGGCCCGTCATGGTCGTTTGCGCCTATTTTCATTCGCCAAAAGAAATAAATTCTTTTATAAATATCATATACATTATTGCAATAAGCTCGGAATGTTTACATTCTTTTTTACAAGAATCCAGACTGCTATTACACATAAATCACATCTTACACATAGTTGTTTGCGCTATCAGTCAATATTATATTGTAAGAAATAATGGGAATTCAATGTTGCATATGTATATTTTTCACGAAATTACTTACGTAAAACTTGGCAAAGTCGGACATCAGTATTTTTGGGTCATCAAAACACAATCAACTCCATTTCAGATACAAATACTTTCAAATTTTTACTAAGTATAACATATGCATACTTCTGCGTACGTTATTAAATTTATTTTAATATTTTGCATATCCTCATCTCATAAATGTAACTTGAATTGAAATCGATTTTTTTTTTTAAATATACACATTTCAATACTTTATTGTAACTGTACTCGTTATATTTTTTAGAAATTTGTAACATTATAATTCTATGTAATTTTAATATGATTTTATGCGCAATGCAGTGTAATTACAATAAAACTATATACATTGGGAACAGTATATTACATTTAAGAAATAAGAATGTGGGTAAACACTTACCATTTGTCCATTATCTGTCAAAAATTTAAAAAACAGGAAGTCTTAAACTTTTATAATCTATTCTATTTCATAAACGCTTATAAACTTACCGCACTTTAGCCATACCAAATAGCTTTTCTATACTAAGAACGCTTTCAATTTATCTTTAAAATAAATACATCTCTGTCGTTGCACAATGGAAACGCATCGCGAGTGCACCTCCACCCTTGTAATAAAGGATCGGAGAAGCCATCCTACTCAAAGCTACTCGCTTTTGGGCAGGCGAATTGATTTCACCCTCGCATCCCCTCTTTCGATAGGCCCGCGGCGTTCGGTCAAAAAATATCGGGCTAGTGATTTTTGGATATATTATGAAAAGGCGACCCCTATTGTGAACGCACTTGCTTTCAATGTGTGTATGTTTCTTTTCTGATTGACTTCCCTATATTTTGACAACCTGTTACCTGCGTTTAGCAAATTTTTGCACTAATGGATTTATTACATTAATTGCAATCTACGTTCAAGATCTTCTAGCATATTGTAGTATAAGATTTTAGAGTACTTTTGTAAAAATACAAGATATTAAAATTAATTATATTCTTATTATATAAAATAATCTTACGTTATTGTATTATTTCCAGGATGAAGTGGCTATACATTGTGGTATCTACATGACCATGTTTCGTACTAGTTTTTATATAGCATGACATGTAACTTTTTAAAAAATGAGTAGGTACCTACCACATTTGCAAATTTCCTTTTGTATATGAGTAAATACAATTATTGGAGCAATAATTTCTATTATTGCATTGTATAAAAAAAATAACAGGTAACAACGTCAGCCAAAATGCGATAATATTTGTCCTGCTCCGATAAAATTTGTCCTTTTTTTTTTGATAACCATAACTTACCCATGTTAGCTGTTAAACGACTTTTTATTTAAAAATAATTATTTCTTTATTATATAATAATTTGTTTATAGAATTTCTACTAACAGCAAATTGTTATATACATGTATTTCAAATTGAGTGTCAATTTCTCCAAAAAAAACAAATGAACAAATTCCAAATCAATTTTTGCATAGGGCTGAATATTCTTTTGGAATATAACATGGGGACATTTTGTACAGAAAGAAAACGTATAAATGCCAAAAAAATAATCGCATTGTCCAAAGAAGATCCAAGATCCGCATCAGGACCGGCACTGGAATAGAGAGAGCAACACTATTTTGAATCGAGAGCTGGATTGGGATCCGAAATAATGATAATCTGACTTAAGGCCTTCGGAGAAGGGCTATATAATTTAAACTAAGTATTATTAAAAACATTGATCTCGCATGTAGCAGATTTTTTCAATAGGTATGCCGCGTGGTGCGTATTCTTTGAGGACTCGTTTTTAATTTTTCCGTGTAGGAACATTTCAGTTCGTCCACACTTCAAATACAGTGCTTCTTGTATTGTGGAAAGGCATCGACAAAATTGTGTCGATGATAATTTTTACGGTTCCAGTGACGACTATATTCATGCTTCTATAGTTCGAAATAATGTCGAGAACGGTAATAAAGGTGGCTATTTCTGGATGTGTGCTATTGCGTGTTATTATTCACTACGATGCAATGGAACGTGTTTTCCGCGACCTCGCCGTACATCGATATGCACTTTCGATTTAATGCATTTTTTATCGCCGCAGATGCAAACAGTGTTTCAGTTTCGCCCACAGCCGAGTCGGTTATAGAATGCTGCACTGTTTCCTCAAGTTTATTACAGGCTCGAGAGATAAAGGGAAGTGTTATGTATATGTCTAGATTTTACGTTCAGTAGCTAGTATTAGCATAGCTAGTATCGTTCCAATGTATTGATGTTTGTAGACCGCCGGGGGGTATCCCCGAATTTCGTTCGAAACATTGGAGAAAATTGCCACCTTCGTACCTCTGCCACTAGTCTGCTCAAAGGAAAATGATGTAAATTAAGCTTTATTGCTTCGCTTTTAGCGTTTGATTTGCATCGATATTGGTCTTTGAATAATTGGAATATGGACTTGTTTTCGTCGGTCGCCATGACAACGCTCGATCCGAATCGGATACGTAGGGTGCGAACGAGAAAGAGATATTGCCGCATCGATTTGCATACGCCAGAGCGAGAGAGCAGGAGAGGGAGAAATGCAATGCGCACTTGCGTAAGAAATGCACCGGTTAAATTGCATTAGGGCGGCTTTTGAATGCAAAGCTGTATTCGATTGTTTTGTAGTTTTAGGATGTATCTGGCGTACAAATGCGATTAATAAGATCCTGCGTGCTTTTATAGCTTCTTCGCACTGAAATGGTATTAGAACGTGGCGTATTTATTCTTAAGCCCTCTCTCGACATAATTTCTTAAGGTTTTAGCCTTTAAATCATAAGTCTATTTTAAACTGAGTTTAGATTTTAAAATATAACACGTAAAAGTATGTTTTCTATACATACAACAGAACAATAGATCTCGGTGTGTCTGTACATTGAAGGTGTAAGTGAAAAAAAACCGGCCAAGAGCATGTTGGACCTCGTTGAATGTAAGGTTCTGAGATCGTTACGGCAAATGAGTGCACTACAGATGAAAAAACTACGTTGTTACACTTTTTTCCAAGTTCCCTGCGCAGAATAGGTATAAGCATTTTAGTCGCCCATAACTAGAGGAACTACTAGTTATGTCGACGAATACTCTTAAAATAGTGTCTACTATAAAGTATTAGCAAAAAAACGTATCTTCACGGTGCTTACGTCCTTGTGTGATCGTGTTCAAAATAATTTTCTTTGAAAGTATTTGTTAAGCGTTACTTTTGTATTTTTTTTTATATTTTTGGATTCACGCTATATAGAATAAAGGGGGGAGGGATACAATTTATGTTATTTTCAGATCGATTATTTCGGAATATATTCACTTAATCAAAAAAAAAATTGCTTACCAACGTTAAAATATTTTAAAAGATTTGTGGAAATATTTGTCACACATTAATATTTGCTGACAACTTTTTTCAGTTTTTGTTACGTGTTTGAAGTGCCCCCCTTCTCTTAGAAATATTTAATTTTGGTAATTAACTACTAAACAAGCATACTAAGTATACAAGACACCTACACTATAAATTTCATCAATGTACATCTTGCAGTTTTTGTGATATACGGACGGACGGACGCACGTGAAACTATAAGGGTTCTGTTTTTTTTTGTTGTTTCGGCTCGGAACCCCAATTATGGAAATGCGGCGATAACAAAAGATACTATAAACGAAAATAAGACTCAAATTTTTGTCTCTGCTTGTGCGCATCTTTAAAATTACGTAACAGATTTTGATACGGTTCTTACGGGTAAATAGAGCTTGGCTCAGAGGAAAACATGGACTATATGCAATTTAATTATAGAAAAAGACCTTTTCTATAAACTTCAATGAAAGATCTAGATTGAGAAGTTGCAAGGTTATTCCAAAATTGCTTGGGTCTAAAGTCCATACATAAATCCACAATATCCTCATCGAATAGCCATAGATCCAAAATACAAACGAATAAAAGTCGTTTAAATGAAAAAAAAAACAAGTCTACAATTTTGTGCTTCTGATCACGATGCCTTAGACTTATTGTGAAATATATACCTATACAAGGCACGGCGAGGGGGTTGGGGGTGGGGTGCGTCGGTTAATGAAGGAAGGGGTTGAGCCGCAATAAAAACTTTATGTGACTTACCGAAGTCCACGCGGGCAGAGCTGTGGGCGGAAAGCTAGTTGTTAAAATAAGGTAGTTTTGGTTGCATTTAAAATCTTGTGCTTGCTTTTTTATTTAAAGCATTTTCAAAAATATTCAGCCGTGTTTTGGGTTGCGAATGTGAATGTTAAAATATTGTTTTTATTAGGGTTCCATGTTTCAAAAGGTAAACAATCGAACCCTTATAGAATCACTTTGTTGTCTGTCGGTCTGTATGTCCATTTGCCTGCTTAACTGTCTGCCTGTCTGTCTCATAAAAACCTTTTTCGCAAGAACGAATAAAGATATCAAATAGAAATTAATAAGAAACTTTAAAACATACCATTCTGTCGAGTGGTAAAAAATTTAAAGTTTTAAGTTAATATAACTAAAGTAAAGGTAATTTGGTCACATATTATGACTCTTGCAAACTCGTTCATTCAGACCTATAAGTACTTTCCAATAGGTACCTATATCTAAACAAAAGAAGAGATATGTTGCTATCACAAACTGATATTTGCATTAGAAGTATCAATTCTGTACAATAACAGGTTAAATGGATAATGTCAAAATAGTTTTTTTTTATATTTCATATATAACTATTATTTCCTACTAGAGAAATTGTACTAGTACTTGTGTAACCTTCCAATCAAGTGAACGTTGACTACAATCACTACTACAATACACAGTCAGTTACCGATACAAAAACTTTACCCATATGTACATAAATTGCTAATTCAATTCGATAGGTAGGTACATCATTTTCAAGTGCGATCCTCAACGTAATTGATTTCCGGCAATGTCCAACTTCAGCACGACAGGCTCCCTCCCGCTTCGGCTTCTTTGTCTCCACCGCCGAGCCGTCGGCGGAGTTGAAAGCTATCGATCGGCGGCGTCATAGTAACTCAAAGCTGACATTTCTCATTGTGATTCGTGCGCCATATACGCCGGCGCGTCGAAGCCACGACGACCGCTAACCCGGAGGCGTGTCGGCCGACGTGTCGCGTGATTTGGTCCAAGCGGACGCGGACGTTATCGATGAATCGGAATACGATTATGATAAATCGCCGCTCGTGTGGGAAGGCGAACAAATAGGGTTTAGGGTTCCGTAAGGGTCGTGTACAACCCCGCTAATGTAACTCCATTGTCGGTTGTTCCGCATGTTGAAAAGATTCCAAATTAGTCTACAAAGCCAACAAAAGCTACAAGAAAAGAAATCATCATAAACGTTTAATAAGCAATTGTTATAATCATCTGCAATATGTTATATAATGTTTAGATTACTAAAGTAACTTAGAGATCTAAACATTTTGTCTTATATTGGTCTATATAATAATGAAGGAACTTAAACTAACGTTACTATAAAGTTGTCTTTATATATATAATTTTTCTATACATATGTTTGTCACTGAACTCCTTTTAAACGGCTGATCCAATTAAAATGAAACTTTTTGTGCGTGCGTGAGTAGAACTTTGGATAATTTACATTCACAATTAGATCAGGTAGGTGGCGCTCTGATCGATTTCTAGGATTTTTTCATGCATTTTTTTTGCATATCAAAACATAACCCTAAAATTTCATCCTACACCACCCCTCAATTTTTTTAATGAATAACTGATCGTAAAAGCTGATGTCGAATTGTGTTTTGAATTGTTGACATTTCAATTCCTTTTCCGCTATGTTTCGATGAATTTGAATAAGGATATCTCCTAACGGTCGTCGAGGAATTGTACTTAGTTTTTAATTTTGCTCGAGCAACAGCAAATCACGCTGCTGAAATTAAAAGATTTAAAGGTCAAAGTCAATGCTAAATTCACTCATACTGTATTCAGTGCCGTAAATAGGGCAGTGCCACCGATGCCCAGGCACAGGGCGTAAACTCTGGGGGGCGCAAGAATGGCCATATCAGACAAGACTACTATTTTTTCGGTTTGCTCCTGACAAGTTCCCGCTGCGCCCCTAGTGCTCGATTCCAACACATACGTACCTACATGCCATTATCATCAAAAACGTCCTGCTAAATTAGACAAAACATCGCGGTCATTTTTTTAGCAGTGCACTAGCCAATTTTTGTGCTTTTTTGGAATAAAGCGGCCGGCCAGCTACACAGTCGGTCGGACGGAGACTAAGCGGCGGGCGCTGCGACCTGTGCGGATAGGTGTGCGCGTTTTCGAAAAGGTAAAAAAAGTTTGTGAAGCATGTGAAATTGAAGATGATATTCGGAAAAACGTGAAATTCGAGTAAAAGACGCGACCTAAGAGAAAGCTTAGACACCGCCTACGATATTACACCACAACAAACTTTTAAAATTAATATGTATGAAGCGATTGATAAAATGATTTATGAATTCACATTCACGATTCGAAAAATTTGACGACATTCACCACCTTTTTAATTTTTTGACAATAGAACAGATTACTAATTATCCGGCTGAAGAACTAAAAAACATGTCGCTGATTTGAGTATCAAATATTCAGCAGATATTAATGCTACTAAAGTCTGGGCTGAATTAGATACTTTAAATAGTCAACTTGAAACGACTGTATTATTTGATAAATGTGACCGTGGTTCAAATCTGGGTCTTCTTAAAGCTATAGTCGAACTAGATTTATAGGAGATGTTTCCCAATGTAATAGTCGCTTCAAAGATTTTTTTAACAATATCAGTGACTGTAGCTTCCAGTGAAAGATCATTCAGTAAGTTCAAATTAGTAAAAACTTACTCGCGCTCGACGATTGGCCAAGAAAGGTTGACCGGCCTAGCGATTTTGTCAGTCGAACGCGTCATAGGACGGTACCTGTCGTATGAAAAGGTTAGCAACGATTTCGCAATGAAGAAAACGCGAAAAGTAAATTTTTAAAAAAGTTTATGGCTTGCTTTAATAAATCTTTACTATCTGAACTCATTAATTCACTCATTCATTTGTGTATTGTGTAGCTGTGAATAATCTTTGCAAATATTTTGAAATAAACGTTTTTTATATTATGCTACCTTCCTTATTCAAAACTCTCCCATACCAAGTACTTAAAATGAAATTAATTTACAGTTTACTGAAATTTTGCAGGGTGTTATTTTTTTATAGAAGTATCAAGAACAAAGTGGCCCAAAAATTAAATGCTAAGCATCAGAGTGGGCAACGCATTTGCACTAGTGAACTTGCGTTTGAATTTTAGCGAGTGAGACACAGTGGGTGGTATAATAGGCGAACGGTCCACTTAAATAGCTCGTCTGCTTGTTTGCCCACATCAGTTCCAGGTCTTTAAAAAAATAGATTTTTCTTCCAAAATATTAGGTAATTGGTCCACCAACACCAAGGTCCTTGTGCTTTATTTTATCACCCTGAATTAAATAAAATAGGCCTATGCATAGCATTGCTCTCAGCTAGGGTACCTATAATATCTAAAAAAACAAAGGCGCAGTTATAGAAGCTTGCATAGGGCGCAGAAAAGGTTATTTACGCCACAGACTGTATTTATCCAAAAAAACGTTTGCCGAACCCGCTATTTAGTAGACGAGCCAACGTTTGGATATAGTCTAAGATCCGGCTTTAAATTAATCTACCCCCATCTGTTAATTGAATAAATGTTTTAAAGGCTGATTGCAACATTATAGATTTGTTAAAATAATCTCTACCCCCATATAATCCTGCTGTTACTAACATTATTTAATTAATTAATAATATATTTTTTATAATGTTTCCCTTCTCACGTTAGCTGCATATCGCAAGTAGGTAGAAAACCTTCGAAAGCGATGACAAACACCTTGTTACAACAGACAGCGATCTTTATGACTGCTACGGCTATCTGCAACCAGGTGTAAACATGTGGATAAACTGTACGCATTTCCCTCGTATAATTAAAAAATTAAATAATCATATTAACTATTATAAATACTATAATATTCGGCTAACGTCTAAAAAGGTGACACAAACAGAAATATATAATATAAATGGAAATTTACCGTGATTGGGTCAGCTCGTTGCGTAGAGAGACACAGCAGTACCAATTCTTGATGAACAAGGAAATAGCTTAGTCAATGCGCGCGCAGCTCATGCAGATATACAAACGTACTGCGAAAGAAAGAGAGAAGATGAGAATTAAAGCACAAAAAAAGGTATGGACCGCTAAAAATCTTAACACTATCTCGTGAATTTGTGTAGTATTTAGCAACATTTGATTATTATTAATTGAATTTGGTTTTTTAAACGCTAATAAAACGAATAATGTTGAATATTTAATATTTAGCGCAAAAATGTAGTCAAAAATAATTTATACAGAGTATTACATTGAAGCATACCACGAACGGAAATATATTTATTTTTTATAATTCAAATAATAGCAAGTTTCGATTAAAATAGAAAAAAAAATATATTTCTGAAAATAATTACAGCAATATTAGATATTTTTCGTTGAAGATTTTTGGCTTTTATAACGCGGCCACATTGTAGCCGCGTTGCCAAACAAATGGAAGCGATTTTGTCTTTTATGTCTTTGTCTAAAATGTCTTTGATTATTGAATTTTTATTAAAATATCACAATTACAATTTGACATAATAAATTGTATAAGGAATTTTAAAACTCTCAGATAAAGGACAATTTTAATCGAACAAAACTTTGTTACCTATTTTTTTTTTTATATGTAGGCTGCAAATAATTTTACGGTAACTACCAGTCATAAACATATTAAGATTTTTGTAAAATTTTTAATAAGTGTTGATACTTTTTAATTAACAAATGAAGAAAATAAGTTCAGTGAATCTACCTGTTTTCACCTGGTTGCAGGTAACTGTTAGCAGTCATAAAAGTCGCTATGTATAACAAGATCTTCATCATTATTATCACATTCGACGGTTTTGTATTTGTGATATGCAGTTAACATTACAAGGAAAAAAGTGTAAAAAACTATTATTAATTAACTAATTAATATTAATGGCAGCAGGACTACGGCGGTGGAAATTATTCTGATAAATTTGTAATATCGTAATTAGCCTTTGAAACATTATTTTGTTCAATTAACAGATGAGAGTAATTTTTTATTTATTTCGGATTTTAGGCTAATAGGTCAACGTCTGTCGGCTACGCTTGTAATTTATATTTTGGATACAGGAAAAACATATTATAATTTGAATTTAAGTCAAATTTGGACGTACGGCTTGTATTAGGTCCAAAAAAACATAATAGTATTCTATGAATTTACGTAAAATAATCGTAAAACTATAAAATTTAAGAACGCAAAATCGATATGTCGCGTCTTATAAAACCGGCTTTATTTAATTTTAAATATGAACTCAAGGAAACGACTGTTTGTGTTAACATAAAAATATATATATATTTCCAACTCGTGTCACGCATCTTTTTCCCATAGACCTCTCTATAATGCACCATCAACGCACAGAGGGGCATGCCGACGCAAGAATAACAAAGCGTATAGCTTTAATAAAATCGAGAATGGGACTTACGTGCGGGAATTTCAATGTAAAAGATTGAGAAGCTTTGAATTCATGTTTACTCGCATAGTTTTTAGACAATATGATCAGCATCCACGAAAATAAATACAACTTCGTCTGGATTTAAGAAAATGTCGATTTAAATATCTAGAAGACGAAATATTCTTAGCGAGAATAAAAAATGTTCCCGAAAACTTACTTATTGAAGTTTTTTTTTTGTGATAATTAGAGAGAGAGTCTAATTCCTCCGACTAAGGATGTGAATTTACTTTATTGGAATCAAATCGTTTTCTAGTTTTGAGATTAATTTATTTTGATACAAGCAAGTAATGGACGGCTTCTTTTAAATATACAATTATTCAATTTAAGTTAATTACCTCGGTCTTATTTTAAGCAAACCCTTAATTGCTTTAAATAAAGTAAAGTCATATTAGGTAGAGGTAAGGTACCGTTACAGCTATAACATTTACCTCGTCCCGTTTAAAAGCTCTTAGCTTCACGTCGGTATATTGTCGGATAAAATCTAAATCAAACGAATTTACCGAGTGTTTGAGGCAATTGAAATATGCAAAGGCCACATGAAAATATCGAGATGATTATTTAGATTTTTTTTTTCTTGTGATTTCTAAACATTATAAAGTCAATCTTAAATATAAAAGAAATGTTAAATGTATCGAATATGATAGTTTATACGAATGGACTAATTTTGAAACTAATTTACCAGTTTTCTCGACCCTTTTTTATTGGCGCGTTCGCTTGTCCAGCGCTTGTCCGAGAGACAGCCGACACATTTCGTTGAAATATTTTTAAACACTTGCCGAGTCGGCGGCGTTGTGAGCGATTCTTGAAAAGCTGTGGAGGTCCCCCGGTCACATTGCACCCGTTTTGTTGTGAATGTGGACACTCCAAAATATCGAGATGTTTGCGAATATAGGTTATAACACACGTGTTATACTAGAGATATTTAATTATTATCGAAATATGTCACTCGAATTTATTTTTCGTTCTATAATGTTAAAAATAAAGTGTCAACATTAATGAGAGTGCGTAAATTGAATAAAAATTATACCATTCTTTCGTGCAAAAGAAAATTACATGGGTGGCAAAATTATTTTAAAAAAATACTGAATTAGTGCAATAATAATAAATATATTTGGAAAAAACAATAATATACAAGCACTTGAAAGCAATTCACAGTATTTTATTTGGCTCATCAGTTTGTTTAGAAGTTCTTTATCTTCTCTTGAATTATTGACGATGGTTGGACATTAATAAAATGGATAGTAATAAAATGCAACTTTGGATAGAGACAATATACTTGTCGAGTATTTTCAGCGTAGGGTCGTATTTCGATTTTGCTGAAAAAAATATGCTTTATTTGTCCTCGGTTTCGTTTCCGGTACTATTGCCGAACTCGATACCGGTATTGATGCCTATGTCCGTTTCGATTCTGGTCGAAGACATCGAAGTTCACATTTTAATCCATTCATCATTAAAGGACACTTGTCGAACACGAGCGGCTCGTGGATGTATTTGGCTATTTGTGAAACAAAATTGAGACCATTTAAGTGACTCTTGTTCTGTACTATAAATAAATCACAAACAGCTAAGCTGATGTGACCCACAGACTGATGCTTACGTGATTCACCTCTTTGTTCTTAAGGGTAACTATGATTTCTTCCACCTTTGATGTTTTTAAGCGGGCGAAATATGCGTGTGTTAAATTGAACGTGTGTCATATAAAGACTATTATATAATAAATATTACCTACCATCTATATTATTTGACCGTCTGTCTGTATATGGACAATATCTCACAAAGAACAGAGACTACATTATGCCTCGCTTCAAGTTAAATGTGATTCGGTCATTTTTTAATGTGCATATATACGTATATCTTCTATACATATATAATATAAGCGAAATACCACTGACTGACTGACTGACTCATTAGGAGACTTCTGAAACTATAGAGTCGTTTTACTTGAAATTGGGTATAGTAAGTCTTTTAGGGATGTAGATTTTAACTAAGAACGTATTTTACGCATAATCTATCAAAAAAAAAATGTATACGCGGACGGAGCCGCAGGCACAAGCTAGTATGTGTGTATAAATTAAGGGTCGATCGACGTGTACGATATGTTAAAACTCCCGAATTCCGACCGAACCCTCGAGCGAATATTCTGTAAGGGATTTCGGGTAGATTTAGGGCTTCCGTTAAAGGCCTCGCCCATCACTATGCGATTACTCCGTCACAGATTAAAATGGATTGAGCAAATTGAACGAAAGGATTAGAGATGTCAAAGGTGACATTGGGCTTCGTGTCAATGCATACGTAACTCTAGGATTATGGTTAGACATGTCTATATTTGACTACCCCACGTCGGACCAGTTCCGTGACTGTCTTCTGTTGGCCGTTCACCGTCTGTGCTGTTGAGCATATTATTAATGGTGCTGTCCAGGTCAACGCTCGATTGGATCTTTAATTATTTATGTGAATTTAGTTAGTTGTTTGAACATCATGATGTTCAAACAACTTCTTGAATGTCATTATGGAATGCATTCAAGGATTATATCTTTTTTAATCCTCTAGTTAATACCTGCCTTTATTTCATTGTATTTGTATCACGTCAATATTTTTCTTGATTAACTTCCTTAATTCGAAAATGTAAATAATTATTTACATATTCGATAGGCAAAATTTTTTATTTAAGTTATTTTAAATACAATACTTATTAGAAAGAAGGACTATTAATAATGTATTTAATGTAGGATAATAACACTAGGATATATCATAATGTACCTAATGGATAATGTTTTGCTCCATATATGTAGACAAAAATACAATATAACATTCATCAATAGAGGCGTTTTTGATTTCAGAGATCGTAGAAGAGCAAAGATGTCACGACCACGTGTTTCGTCTGACCTGTCGAGATCTGGACACCCATATAGCGGTCCTGGAGGCATGGTACACAGCCACGCGCGATCTCTTCAACCTGACCGACTTCATGCAGTCCAGCCCTCCAACGATTTCCAGAAGAGACGCAGAACTCGATCAGGTGTTCGTCTATTCTAGTCCGAGGCACGACGGCTTCTACGAGACGACGAATCGCTCTCTCGAGAACGCTACTCGGTGGGACGTTGACGCGAACGAGACAATTAATGATGTTCGTTCAGTGAGTGTAAACACATCGGCGAGCGAGTCGTACCGTACGGTGAGCCGGGCGTTCGCGAGCGAAACTCTAAATATTAGCTGCGGGGTACAACCCTACGTGAAGAGTTACGCGAGTTGGAAACACAAAGGGAAGATTCTGCAGATGCCTCGCGATAGTTCAATAAACTTGAGAGCGCCTGTCAGCTATCGGTGAGTTCTAATATTGGATTCTTCTAATAATTCAATTTACAGACTCGCCGTTTTGATCTTAGACTTGGCCGTATCTGGGCGCTCAAAAAAACTGTGAAGCGAAACTCTATCAGAAGGTATTATCGGACCAATTGTGGAATCGAGACTTTCAAGAAAAGAATGAACATCTTTTTAAAAATCCGTTTGTATCGGTTGACATTAAAATAGGTCTTTAATGTATGTATATTCTTATGTGTAATTTTTAATTTCCTGTCATTTTCTCTGAGTACGGTGCGAAGCGTTGACTGGAGTAGGTGAGTTGTCAGGCACTGATCCAAGACACGGTGCATAGCAACGAGGCGACGTATTTATGTATATACTACATATGCGTACGGACGCACTAAAGCGTTGGAAACTTACTTTTTACAGGGCAATCCACACAATCATTTAGTCCCTTTAGTATACGTACAAACAAAGAACGCGACAAAAGAAAGGTTTAGACATTGGCATGTGGAACGATATACCACCTGTGATAAGGCCTCCTTGTCAATTATGACACAATGGTTTGTAACAGATTCAATGCACGGTTACAACTATCATTAGTCGAGCTTGCGGACAAAAATATTATAAAATTAAAAAGTGGCGTTGCCACTTATATTGCTGTTTATAATAATAAAAAAAAATGGGAATTGTATGCATGTTAATGTATGCATGTAATTTACAAGGTCGTTGTCCCGATATTATACATGTATTGTATTTTTTTAAATTAAATTAATTCAAATAATTAAACCTAGAAAACATTATGTTTATTTTGTGTTGACTTGTTTCCCCGTCAGGTCTTGAATAATTTATTTTTGCATCGTAACATATTCACCATAAAATTCGTCTTTCGAAAATCCATATATCTGAAATAGTCCGTAGGAATAGTCGCGTGTTCACCTCGCGTTTGACGCTATTATAATTAGACATTAGAACCTTGAAATACTATTTTAGGCGCGCTGTTTCAACTGCACGTTCTTTAGTTGCCCGAAATGCCCTTCAGGTAAGAAAATTTTCTTTGTTCGTTCTATTTACGTTTGACTGTTGGTTACGATTTAATTTTATATGAGGAAAATAAAGGAATATTAATTTTATTTTATTTGGTCACGATTCAATATGAAAAGTTTTAATTGTTAAGTAACGGTTTTAATAATTTATGCTTCACGAGAAGCAATTGTTATTGCTATATACAAATGGGTATTGTGATTTCGTTAGGCAAATAAAACTACAGAAGAAATTATAGTTGTGATCGGACGGTTTATAATTTGAACCGATTCTAGTGCGATATCTGTAACGAATTGTTAAAACCCATTTTGACGTGACAACGTCTTATAAATTGGTTTGCCGGGTGACACTTCAAGAAACTGCGTTACGCTCCGCTCACGTTATGCGCTCACAATGAGAGCGAGTGAGAGGCACGCGTCCCTTCCACTCGGGCATGGTTAGCCCGCCTAAGAGCGAGAGAGACAGACATAAAGAGTGAAAGGCGCGTCCCTTCCACTCAGATAGGAACAAGTTAAGTTGTAGTAAACGCTGTTTCATTGTACACAAATGTATTGCAAGTTATTGTATGTATATTTGTATATAAATACGTATGTATGTGTAAAGGTAAAAATAAAATTTTGTTAATATGAAATTCAGTGAGATTCTTTGTATAAATTAATGTTTTAAATATAATTCTTTGTATAAATAAATGTTTTAAATTGTTACTATTATTTCATCCTTCTTCCTACTATACGAATGAATATTCACATTAAAATGATTTTACCACTCAAAGTCGTTGTCACGTAAAACTTTCGCCCGTATACCGACTTTACAGGCAACCAATTTTTTTTGTTAATAATCTTTTATTATAATTGATTGGAAAGCTTTGTTAATTGTTATAAAGGTCTCGTACTTAGTTAATTAGATTGACAGAGCTTTTGTTTAAACTATCGATAGTATTAAACCTTTTGACACAAGAGTACACATTATACTTCTTTACATTATTTAGGAAAAAAATCATATTTGAGATTTTATGATATTTGGCTTGAGCCTCCACTAAAGCTCATAAGAGATTTATAAAAAAATCATATTTTAGAATAAATGCGTTAATCTGTGCTTGATTGCGTAGCGCCTATTAAAAAAAATTACTTAATTTTTATCAGTGAGCGACTACTAGACCCAACATATCTGTGATTTTCAGTAAAATCATCTGTTCTTTCATCCTCGCCTATTTAGCTATTCTAAGCCTTTGTCGTTTAAGCACAGAAACTCGATAACTCGATGAACATTATTGCGTACTATTTAGCCTCATTTCAGTGGAAAAAACATATTAAATTTTATTTTATTTTCTCGCGATTTTGTACTGACTCTTGTGAAAAAAAATTTCGTGATATTTGTCGAGACCCTTCTTAAGATGGGACCCCCCTACGTAAGATTGGACCCCCCCTCCATGTATACACAGCGTCTAGTTTTTGTAACTTCACTTTAAGGGTATACTCTCCCACAATCTTATTTTAATATTAAACCCTTTACGCTCACCCAGTGCTGCTTCGGTGTTGTTAATGACCATCAATGAGTTGTCATCGGCATTCAGAACGGAATGCTTAAGGTGCTATACCTGTTTCACGCGGTCTACTTGGTGATCCAAGTTAAAGGCTGATCGATCAATCTGCACGTCACGTTCGAGAATCGAAGCTGTAACCTTCCGATGGACGCGCTGACCTTTTATTACAGAGGAAAAATTATTATACTTTTCGGGGTTCTTTTTTAACAAAAAGGTATAATAAATCATGTTTCTTCTGAAATCATACAATGTAACGTAATATAAGGAGCGAAGGCTAATTTATTCCGCTTTTTGCGTACGTCCATCAATTGCAGACGTGCGCCGTTTTAAGCATAATGTATATGTAACAAAATCGTAAGTGATCTATGTAGATATGTCGATATAATGTATAAGATTATCGGTCTATGTCGATACATTGAAAGCAGTTAGGATAAAATGTACACAACATTAACAGAAGCCGGTACAATGCTTACTAGATTTTTGATGGGTTTGTACGCCCGAAATTAAAAATAGGTTTTTGAAATTTTCTTTAATCTGATCAAATAAGAAAGTAGTGTTTATATTTATGGGTCTCATCGCCATCTATTATCTAGAATATATATCATTTGGGCGGAGTGTTCCATGGGTTAAATATATATATGATCCTTTGGATACAATTTATTGTATTAGAAACTAAATATGTACTCGAAAAAATATATGAAAAGTACTTAAATAAACGCTCATATCTGTTATAACTGTGCAATGAAATTGTAAATGATTCATATTTGTATTTTGAAAATATTTCAAAATTTATGCTTGACTTTTCAATAAATGTCAATGCATTAGGTTTTTCATGATGTCAAAATATTTGTTTGTCCCTGCATAATGTAAAAACTACTATACGAAATGCAGCGAAAATTCTTGCAGTTTTATTGTATGTAGGCTGATAAAAATTTGTGTACATATTAACGTCTTGTACAAAAGTAAAACCTATAACACATTGTGTATATACGAGTGGAGCCGCAGGTGAAATTAGATATAGACAAAAGTAGCCAGGACGTGTTTGACCGATTGTGTACATGCGTGTTGCCATAAATAACACTTAAACAATGGTTTTTTTTTAATTTTCAAGGTGTTTTGAGGGTTACATGAGTTTTACTTTCAAACGGAGAAACATGGCGTACCTGACCTAATTTTTCAAATGCTTTGAGAGAGTTTTCTCTATTTTGAAGTACAAGAAAAAACAAGATTAAGAAGACTTAAGGTTTCAACTTCATAAGGCCTTACGAAGTTGAAAATATCGCCGGAGTAAGCACTCATGTCGAATTGAATTTTAAAGACAATAAAGTGGTGTTTGTATTCCTGATATGTTTTTGGTTTTGCAATGATTTGCCTTCGGAATCGCGTATGGTCGAAGTAGAGATCAGGAGTGCAATCGAAACTTGAACCGAGACTGAGATTGGAATTTGACGTAAGAGTTTATTTTCTATGTTTTACAAAAGGAAAATTATAATGTCATTTTATATGTCGTATACATTATTATTTTTTCAACAATAGCCATTTTCAATACTATGAATTTTAAATAAGCGCAAATGCCTTCAAAGGGGATACCATTATTAATTAATAATCATTATACTATAACCTGAAGGACTAAAAGGAATATCAACTATAAATTATAATTTGAATCATATTAATGTTTTTAGTTTTTCCTAAATTCATTATTACTCGGAGTTATACACCTCATAAAAAGTCCACATATATAGCCTGTGATTTGTATTCATGTATATAGCAAGTTCTATGTTATATATGCTCTCTTAGCAACGTAAATATGAGGTGCTCGTCGTATCAGCATTGTAATAATGTGCTAAATATATCACAGTCCCGTCTGCCACAGGCATAACTGCCAAAATAATTACATACTTTAGCCAACAGTTAATAATTATGAATAGATTCGTAAAAGTTGATCAAAACCTTTATCGATAAATTGATAACAATACCTAAATAAATTTCAATATGGGCATTTAAAATAAGCATGAATATGGAGAATACATACAAGTTTAATTTAATATCGAGTTTTAGGCCACTTATTATGCCGATCTGTGTGAGGCCACGACACCAAGTCGGGTTTAATATGGACGTCGGTGTTACGGGCGCGCTCGTCACCTCACCACACCGATGCAAATGACAATACGTCCCGAGGGGAAATCCGTCATTAGCCTAAGGAATGACTATCGTTTATGGTGGGATTTTGATCGCGCGTAAGGTCCAGTGTGGCCATGTAACAATATCACTATATAAATGCATAAGAAGTGAAACTTTCACTGGTCACACTCACGTTTTGTCCACTTAATTGATGTCTTAAGGGTAGGAGGGCTACTGGCAAAAATACATATTTAGATGGTTCCAATTTATTACATTCACGGAAAGCATGATCATTATTAGTATTCCACTTCGTTTATATTTGAAATTTATTATAGTTCCTACACCTTTATATTATCAAAGGTTTACAAGAATTAAAATGTAAAATAGTACATTGTACGGTACCTGGTACCATCTACTTTATAAGGAACTTGGTATGGTAAGTGCTGACTCTCACTGTCAAAATGGAATTCACCTTAATTATGTGAAACCGACTTTGTAACCTTATGAGGCCTTTTTATCATTAAGTTTCATTATTAACTAGCTGGCCCGGCCGACGTTCTGGACTTTCTTATAGGTGACTTGCCTGTAAAGTTAAATGCCTGCAGCTGCACCAGCATGTAACTAGAATTATTAGTTTTCCTTTTTTATCGATCGATGTCAATTTAATCCTAGTATAATATTCGATTCCGCTCTCCGTTCTGCTTTTGTATTCCGATTCCGCTACCAATTACAGTTTCTATTTCAACGGATCCGGGGTTTAGTATCAAAATGAAATACGTATAGCCGATATTACTTGAGGATAGCGTAGCTTTCTATAAATAAATGAGTTTTTAGAATCTATATAATAGTTCGGTTCAATGATACAAATTCATCGTCGAAGCCGGGGACGAACCCTAATAGGCATAACACAGAAAAATAACGAGTGGTATCGTGGGACACTAGGTAGGAACGAAGTTCCTTCGGCTAATGTAGAATCGACACAATTTGAAAAAAAAAATCGTGCTCAAATTTATGTAGGTTTTCTTTATTTTTCTCTTAAATTTTGCTGATTAGTTTTTATTTAAGTACAGAAAAGTATTTAGGAAATTCAGTATTTTAGGAAATAAAATATTTACGTAAAATAAAAAAAAACCGTAATTCAAATTATCAACTAAAATAACAAAATATGTCTCTTTATTTTTGTTTGACAACACAAAATTACATAGAAATAGAATAATTTCCCACTATTGTCACTGTCAATTGCATTCAAGTCACTTGTTAGTTCACTTGCCATTGTTACTATATTTATAATTGTTTTGAGGATTTGAAATTATACGAAAATAAACGTGACTACTCACGAGTAAAATGTATCTATAATGTGAATATTAGCCACGTGCTTGTCCATAAATTCATGAGTATATACTATGCATTGGCGGGGTGGAGTGGTAATAGAGAGAGAAGGGATGAGAGAACGAAAAGAAAGAGGGGGAAAGAGAAAGGTATAATACACTACTCGCTTGTGTATACGACTGTCGCGCCTGCGCACGTCTGATTTAACGGTTTTATTCCACGGACTTTTTCTTACGGTTTTACTATCACATTTTTTTCAGTTCGGTCGCGCAGCAAAATCCCTATCTCCTCCAAGCCCGACGTAAGTAACTTCGTTCCAAAAAAAACATGAAATATCCCGTTCACACATTAAATTTTGATCCCGTCTTTACACTTATTTTCGACCTGTTTTTCAAGGAAACGATATCGCCGTGTCCGTCATGATTCCTTCCACTCCTCGTCTTCGGTTTCGTCTCGATCTAATCCCGATTCCGGTTATGCTCCCGATTTTGATTGCGGTTCTATTTTTGATTCAAGTTTGATGAATTAAGGATTTTTCAAGATTTATTTTTAAGGATTTTAAGGATTTTTTTTCCAAGCGGGAATCTTTAGAATTATCGCAATAAAAAGCACTATAAATGTAGCTCAGTAATCTCCTATACCTTCCAGTGAAAGTCGCTTCATGATCTGTTTAGCCATTTCGAATATACCTCGGATAAACAGACAGACAGACAGACAGATAAAAAGGGTTATTTCCTTTCATACAAACCTTGTCCTGACAACGAAAACAAAAAAAAAATTATCCAATTTGGTGTAGTCGTTCGAAAGTGCTTAATGGGTGCCCTGGGAAATCTTATGCAGATCAAATTGGTAGAACATTAAAGAAGGGTAAAATTTTAAACCCCGCAAACCGACGAGCGTGCTTGATACGGTCTATCGATATCGGTGAAGCAAAAGAGCTATGCAAAGATTGTACCATGTAGATTCCTATGGTCCCTGCTCATACTCCTTTGAAGCAGGTGTGAGTCTATAAATAAAAAATTTGGTTGCCTGTAAAGTCGGTATACGGGCGAAAGTTTTACGTGACAACGACTTTGAATGGTAAAATCATTTTAATGTGAATATTCATTCGTATAGTAGGAAGAAGGATGAAATAATAGTAACAATTTAAAACATTTATTTATACAAAGAATTATATTTAAAACATTAATTTATACAAAGAATCTCGCACTGAATTCTATATATTAATTAATTTTATTTTTACCTTTACACATACATACGTATTTATATACAATATACATACAATAACTTGCAATACATTTGCAAGCTATGCACTAATTCTCTAGTGCAGGCGCGCGGCAGACCGATCATAGTTGAGTGGGAGAGAGACGCAAGGCATTCGGCGGGCCTCTCTCGTTCGGTGACTCATCGTTACGTTACCGAGCGTTACACTTTTCATAAGTGACTCCCAGCCGCAACCTAATTTAAGACGTTGTCACGTCAAAAAAATAGAGATAATATTTAGTATAGATTGATGAAAGAAGTCAGGATCTTGATTTATCGATTAGTAAATCAAGATCCGTCGTATGGATCGTATGGCCTCGTCGGATATGACATTATGCGGCCAATATAACGGGCACTAATACACTGGGTCAATACTGATCCTATAGTTTTAAGAGTGCGCAGTTACTCAGTCGTTGCCTCAGCCTCAGTCGTTACGATTTGATATATGCCGAATTTTTTAGACGCCAAAAGTAAGCGGCAAAAATGTATGAAGCGTTTACTTTGACTTTCATGTCAATGGTGGGACGTGATTTATTATTGAAAAATAAGGATACAGAACACTATTTAAACAAGTCGCGTTCGCACTTAGACAATAGATCCGTTAATAATAGAGCACTAGTAAAGGAGCGATGCGCAGCGCATGGCGGGCAAAAAACATAAATATGCCATCGCGTACGAAATTTCGCAATGAAATGAAAATATATATGAAACCAAACGGAACCAGAGTAAACATTCGATTAGGTGCAATACATTGCTAACGTATACATACGTACATATTTTAATGTAGGTACATTACATAAAACATTTTATTGCTTACGAAAACAAGACTAATCGTACGTAATTCCCGACGCTTGTTTGGACGAAGTCATTATTTATGGTGGACCGTTCGGGAATGCCTTCGATGCGAGCAATTTTCAATTTCCACGTGAAAAGCATAAAATAGAGCGTAAAAAACGTAAATGAGTCAGTTGAGAATTTTGTGATGGAGTTGTGCCGTATTTTCCAAGTTACTAAATGCATTTATTAACCGACACGTTGCCAATGAAGAAAGTCGTAGAGTTACGAAAATTCACGTCAAATTGATCTGCTTGTCGATTATGATAATTATGTGCTATTTTAAACTCAAATGAACACGAATATGATATCACTTTTAAAACCAATTACGACGTTAGAAAGATCGTTTTCATGTCATGATGGCTTTGCAAGAAATGAAACTCCAATGTCTCAAAACCATAAACAAGCGAAAACGAGACATTTTCGTAAAATTTAGTACAAATTACTATGCACACAATACCTACTTCAAATCTACGATTCCAAATACAATATGAGAATTTAGTAAACTCTGAATTTTTGACATTTTTCAATCGTCAAACAGTTTAGCATAATGAATATTACTGTAACGTCATTATGATGTGTCTACTTTAGCTAGTATAATCGAAAATAAAATTTGAAAGCTGACTCAATGTACTGACATTATGTTATGTTAACGTATTTGACCAGCTATGTTCTCGTACCAGTCTATGGTTTGAATGCCTTTCGATTAGAAAAGAATATCTTATTTTCGATTTACTCGTATCTCTATCTCGTTCCCGATTCCGGTTGCAGTTATAAGGGACAATGTAGTCCCTAAATATGAATGAATATTTAAAGGTAAATGCAGTCAGAGATATTTAAATATTATAGTTATAGAGCGGTCATTGACAATATTTCTATACAAAAATTTTGATCTCATGCGTCGCCAACAGTTATCTAGTTAACTGGGTCTATAACAATAAGTTGCGCGACTTGTTGCCTATAAGTAACAACTTTTAGATTACGATTCTGTCCGCATCATTCCCTCTAATGTGATATTAAAATTTAAATTCCTTCAGCTTGTAAATGATGCGGGGAGTATTCATTTAACTTTATGGCTATACGATGTAATAAAAATTGTTCACCGGAAGCTATCGTTTTTCATTATTTGTATAAAAACAGTATGTAACTATTGTTGTAAATCATCATCCCTCACGAGAAATTTTGAAATATAACAAAGCGGTATTAACTATCGTAAACTGAACATAACTGCTACTGGCAATAAGCTACCAGACAGAGATGCAGACGCGCTCTTCATTAAATAGATGCTTTATATTATCTATAGATTAA